>BGNK01000281.1:194452-254396 GCA_003297005.1 Symbiodinium sp. clade A Y106 | reverse complement strand
ACAGGGGTGCACTGAATCGCATGCAACAGCGATTATTTCTTGTGAGTATAATCTTCTGCGACTCACCCCACTGTCGTGTCGGTTCGTTCTTCTACAGCCTTTTGCATCGACACTGCAGTGCTTCACCACCCTGACGGGTCGGTTTTCCTCCTGTGCAGAGTGAGTGAAGGGTAGTCCGCATTCACAGATCTTTTTGTAACTCTCGCAAAGCGAGCAGTGCCATGATGTNCCGCTGCGCTCCAATGCGCGGGGGGTGTTTTTAATCCTTTTGTGTACGTATATTAGTGTTTTACCTACGTTACGACATTGGCTCAAGTGAACAAAAAGTCCGTGCGTTCTGCTGTTAACAATACAGGTTCTTTGGGAAGTTGTTTAGGGTTCAGGGTTTAGGGCTAAGGGTTTGGGTGCCGTGATACCCACCTTCAGAATTAGGTGCTTGGGTTTAGAATGGTGGCCATGTAAGTTAGTTGCTTGGGCGAGTATAATATGCTTATCAGGTGCTTTGGCACTTTGAACTAGCTTTCAGGACATGACAGGGTTGCTTGTTGGTCAGGGGTCTACGATAAGACTTCACATGCACACAAACCCTACTCTCTCAACGCCCAAACTCCAAAGTTAATCAACATCCAATACATGAACACAAATCCTCCAGACCCCCAACCCTCCCTAAACCCTAAACCCTAAACTTTAAACCCTAAACCCGAAACCCCTCAAACCCTAAACCCCAAACCCTAAACCCTGAAACACGAAACCCCTAAACCCAAACCCGAAACCCCTTAATCCCAGACGCAAAATACCCAACCACTGCCCTGAATGGGACCGTCCTTTCCAAGACCTCTGCATCAAACTCGTCAAAGGCGAGCAACTCGGCAGAGGAAGAGCTAGGCTGTCTTGGGTTTAGGTTCATGGGTATAGGGTGTATAGGGTTTAGGGTTTAGGGTTAGTGTGTTCGGGGGGTTCCAGAACCCCCTTGAAGGAACGCTTAAAGGACTCTTAACGAACCTGTCTAGGAAGCCTTATAGAACCAACAGGCAACCCTTATAGTAGCCTTCTAGAACCTTCAAAGGAGTCCGTATAGAAGCATAAATAAGACTCCTTCGAGGAACTTTAAAGAGTTTCGAAGAAGCCCGTATACATAGTAGCCTTCTTTAATATACGCGCCTGAATACTTGGAATAGGGTTTTCGGGTACATTATACTATAACCATATAAGGAACCCCCACACTAGTCTTGGTATTTTATTTAGGCTCCTATACTAAGCCCCCCATAATGCACCTTATAGTAATCCTTATAGACCCCTTTAACAGGAGCCCTGAAAGGAATCCTTAGGTAATTATTCAGGCCCCTACATAAAGCCCGGAAGCCGCAGAGGTGGCCGGCAACGGGGCGTCGATGATGGTGGGCGCGACGTTGTAGCCTGGAAGGGTCTACAGTGAACCCCATAAAAGGATGGGGTTCCTTTAAAGGGATCTATAATGTTACTATAAGGGTTTTAGGGTTTAGGGTTTATAGTAAACCCCATAAAGTTGGAAACCGGATTAAGGCCGAATAGTGCTGGGATTCCCTGTGCATTACTCTTAAGGATTGAGGCTATTGGGTTTCCAACTGTTGGGCTTCTGCAGTAGGCCGGGTTTAAGGTTTAGGGTCAAGGAAGAGTCTTGAGCCAGGGATAAGTTGTTAGGATTCAGGGCTTTTGGATTCAGAGCTTTGGGTGTTCAGGGCCTGGCGCTTTGAAGGGCCTAGTCTAGGCCCCAAATCCTATTAGGGTAGGGCCGCTAAGGCTCATAAAGTCTAGGGATTGGAGGTTTTCGGGACGGTTGTCTGGGAGGTTAGGTCCTTAGACTTTCGGAAAATAGCATAGTATAGAGGCATTAATATGTAGAATCATTTAGAATAGGGCTTGGGGTGTATTATATTCTACTATAACTATAATAAGGAACCCCGAAAAGAGTTTTGGTAATTATTCCTTGCTTGAAATCAATACCCTGGCTTAGATTTAGGGTTCACGGGTTGTGTACGGTTTAGGGCTCCGAACACGAAGTCCAAGCAGAGTTGCGTCTTGCAATATAACACCCTCCCGCGACCCTAAACCTCAAACCCCAACCCTAATTAAAGCCTAAACCCTATAAAACCCTAAACCCTAAACCTCAAACCCCGAACCCTGATTAAAGCCTAAACCCTATAAAACCCTAAACCCCAAGCCCCGAACCCTAAAGCCGAGAACGGGGATCCTGAACCCACCCTCGCTGAGGAGGCGACTGTTGGATCGAAGGAACTCCGGATGCTCATCCTTCTGAACGTCTGTTCCTCCGCGGCAGTTGGTTTAGGGGGCTTTTCGGGTTTAGGGTCTAGGCTCTGCATCCTAAAGCCTTTTCACCACAGCAAACTAGACTCCCCCCCACCGCACACAAAAGGTACTACATATTGAGCATTGCTTCAGGGGTTCTGTGTTGTAGATCCTCAAAGCGTCGGGAGGTTGCTGGGTCAGGTGCGAACAGGTCTCAACAGCTCTTGCTCATGCCGACACAAGAGCTCCTCGTTGCTTATGACATGCTCGCAGCAATCGTAGCACTGGGCATTAACAGTTTCTACGGATTGTTCGGGTTCAGTGCTGTTCCTTCTAAGTTCCGTATCGGCTGGGTGGGCAGGGGTCTATCTGAGCTCTGCATACTACAATCCTAGTTGACAGCTTGCTTGACAAGGGGGTCTTCCTTGTATACTTGCGTTTAGGAAACTGTATTGCTCCAACCAATGCTTCGAAATCGACACGCGTTTCTTCGGCAACAATCGGCTTTACAGTCGAAAGGCAGACCGAAGATTCTTCCAAGATAGTGGCAAGCAAGACGCACCTCTGCACGGAAAATCCTGAATACGTGAACTTGCCTCAATAAACTTTAAACCTTTGAATCACTGAACCCTGAACCCGGAACCCTGAATCCCTAGAGCCTGAATCCTAAACTTCAAAACCCTGAGCCCAGAAAAATGTGTTGAATCCTAAACTCCTCATTGTGTTCAGCCTAAACCCTAAACCCTAAATCCTAAACGAGCCCAGGAGAAAAATCCTAAACCCTAAACGAGCCCAGGCTGCGGAAGTCTCTCTTGTTCTGCACCGCCAGGGGCGGCCAGAGGATGTAGCTCATGGGCCTAACTGTGTAGGAGAGCCTCAGGCTGTCGGGCGGGTTCCTTAAAGGGTCCTTTAGAGGGGGTCTGTAAGGGATCTATAGTAGGGTTCTAAAATTCAGGGGCCTTCGTGATTACCTATACTATTTTTTTGGGGGGGGGTTGTTATTATAACTATATTATAATATACCCCAAACTCTAGTCTAATTACTAAGGCCCCTATAGTAGGGCAAAGACGGTAAAGGTTTTGGGTTCAGAGTTTAGGGTTTAAGGTTCAAGGGTCGAGGTTGAGCTGCAGTCTTGGGGATTAAGGATTCTTGCTATCTTTGGTGCATCACCCTTTTCTGCAATGGCATTTTTTAGGGCTTAATTTAAGGGTTCATAGTTTATGACATGGCTTCCGCAGAAGTTGTTGGCAAGAGAGACAGGTCCAGGTTAAAGGTGCTTGCCTGTGGTCTCCGTAGTCTTTTTTAACCAGCTTTGTAGTATAGCACAATGATCATTCGAAACCCTCGTAGCCTCTTGTTAGGCTAGACGTGCTTGGCGTCTCGAAGCCAAGCGACATCATGTCCTCGCTGACCCAGAGTGGCGGATCGCACAATCGCGAGTTCCTGAAGGGTTTGGGTTTAGGGTTTTCTTTGAGGGCTTGGGTTACGGGCTTCCTTGAGGGTTTAGGGTTTAGGGCTCGAGGCATACACCGTTTTGGCTACCTATGCTCTTGATGGGCGAGGTCATGCAATATCCATGAGAAGAAAAAACACGTTCCGTGTTCCAAGGTACTGGACATTGTGACAGCATTTTTTGCCAGCATTCTTGTCACCGTTGAATCCACATGATGCGGGCACTAGGCACGCGTCCACACCTTCAAGCGTGTATACACATGTATGTCTGCCTCTGTCGGTCTGTCAGTCTGCCTGTGGATGTCTGTACGTATTTACACATCCATGCATGTATGCATGTATCTCCATGTATGTAGTATGCATGCATGTATCCAGGAATTGGTGTTCTAACTTCGACTGTTATGCTTCTGTCCCTCATTTGCATGTTCGTCTTCCTGGTGTTGTTGCTATAGCTATATGCCTACTAGTAGGTATATATGTGCCTGCTGGTGTGTGTCTGCTGACACCGGGTCAGACTAAATGGGTCTCATGTCTACACTTACGGTTGTGCTTAAATCGTTCTCTGTGCCTAAACCGCTTCTGACCATCCCTGCCCTATCCCACTGTAAACTATAGCTGGGCTTTGAGGTTGCAACCAGGGAGAGGAAAAATCCCATCACGTGTCTTAATGGTTCCTTTAAGGAGCAGGTCCAGCACAGACGACACCCTAAACCCTAAAAACCCTAAACCCTAAAAGCCCTAAACCCTTTAAACCCTGAACCTCTTAAACCCTAAACCCTAAATCCCAGATGAGCCCTGAACTGCTTTCCCCCCCGCTTTCTGCGGCCGACTGCGCAGGGTCAGCATGGTGTCCAGCTGCCAGCACAGCGGGAAGCACACTCTCAGAGCTTCCCGGACACCTGGTCTAGTGGGTGGATTTCTCTTTCTCTTCGATTCCGCATTCCTGTAATTGAAAGAAGCCGGGCGTAGGGTGCTATGGGGTTCATGGTTTAGGGCAGTTTAAGGCATAGGCTTTGAAGCACGGGAATGAGATGCATGGAAGTACATCTGTGCATATCCAGGTGTGTAAGTAAACAAGTAAGTGTGCATGCAAGCTTTCTGTTCAACTCTCTCTCTCTCTCTCTCTCTGTCTCTACCGATCTATCTATCTATCTATCTGTCTTTATCTATATATGTGTGCGTATAAATATAATTCTGTGTAGCATATACACATATCCATATGTAAATGTGTGTATATATATATATATGCACGTATATGTGTGTATGCATGTAGGCGTTTACGTTCGTAGACCGGAATGTACGCATGCATACATGTATGTACGTACGTATGTATGTATGTATGTATTTACGAATCTCGAATGTGTATGGACATGTCTGTATAACCTATGTACGCATGGCAGGATAGATGGATAGATGGGTCGATTGATGGATGGACCGTTGGATGGTTGGATAGTAGGATGGATGGATGCCTTAAAATTATGTGTCTGTCGATGGCTCATTGTAAGAAAGTTGGACCGCGAAAAACAGATCTAGAGCTTGTGCCCAGCCTCCTCCCCCGAACTTCTGTTTTTCGCATACCAGGACTACTGAGAAGCAAAGTTATGGGCTCTCTGTCTTCATACGGTGGGTGGTCAACCTCAGGGCATGGGGCTCTCACAAAGCCACTGCAGCAAAGTGTCAAGCTTCAGACTACCACTGCAGGTACAAAACAGAAACTAACGCACCTTGGGCATGGGAGGGATTACTCAAGGTTTAGGGTTTAGGGTTTAGGGGTTTAGGGTTTAGGGGTTCAGGGGTTTAGGGTTTAGGGTCTAGGGTCCCCGCATTCGTTGTAAGCCGCACGAGCCTCCGAACGTCAACGACATGTTTGCTCGGAAAAGACGATTGACAAACGACGAGCGAAACCTCACACACACCGCATACACACCGCATACAACCCCCAAGGCCCTAAGCCCCAAAACCCCGAACCCCATATGACCCTGCTGTACACAAAACCGCATGGAGTTCTGGCCTTCAACGTTGATCACGTAGGCCGTCGTTTCGCGCGAACCATTGTAAACTCTCCTCTGTCTCGTAGTGTTAACGAAGAAAAGCCCAGAGGGTCCTTATCATATCACATATATATATATATATGTAAACTACAACTATGGAACTAGGTCCCTCCTTCTTATATTTCCATATTCGTAGTATAAGCTACTGGAATTTAAATAGCCTGTGCGGAAAAGCCCAGAAGAGCTCTATAGGCAGTTTTAGGGCTCAAGCACAACATGCGGAAAAAAACTTGCCTTAACTCCGAGAACAGCCTCGGACAATTGATAAACCAAAACCCAGCACTGTAAACATATTGAGGAAGACACCATAATGCCGTAGTTGAGCCTCACGAAAATCCAAGCTTCATCCCCCCCCAAAATCCCAATCTTGACAGTCACGGTCGAGGGATTTACTCATTCAGGTAAACATCTAGGGTTTGCCCCCTTGTAGGATCCTACCAAATCCTAAATACAACCACAAATCGGAACTATAATGGAGCCCATGGGTGGGCCCAAGGTAACGAAGGATTTGTTCATCCGCACTGGAGTCTGGGCAGGATCGGTTTGGCAGGCTAAGCTAAGACTGCAGAGGTACTTGCACCGCGGGGCCCAAGCCCTAGACGTTTATTGCATGATAATTAGGATCGAGTTTGGGGGTCCATTATATAGTATATATGTATATTCGGACGATACGTGTAAGGGAATACTTTTACTAATTATTCCGACCCCTATATCACCTAAGTTCGCAAATCCCCGGACCTTGACTGTCAAGATTGTGGAGTTGGGGCATGAGGCTTGATTTTAAAGAGGCTGGAACCTGCAAATGCAAAGCTTCTTAAGCTAACTGCAACAACCACAGTCAATCAATTTCTTCTTCTAATACTTCACCCAAACTCAACCCATGCCCCCAATCGTCAAGACCTGAATTCCCTGAATCTGCTCATGTATCGTATTATATCATGCCCAATGTTCCCAACTCTTCAAGTGGGGACTCGACAACTCTGAGCAGCAGAACACCTTGCCTACGAATCTCATATAAAAAGACATGGTCAAGCACTCCTCACCCCCGGAGAGATCTGCAGCAAAGGCTGGAGGCCCATGGCATCCACGCCACCCAAGAAGACTAGCTGCCAGTCCTGGAGTGCACTTCGTCACAGGGCCCACCATTGTTTTACAGTGGGTACAATTTATGTGACCATGTGCTCTGTGAACAATAACGTCCCTAGAGCCAGTGTAGTGACACGGTGACGATCATGATTCTTCTCGCCTCCGAGTATTATTACGTACCAGACTGGTTTCAGTCACGGCCGTCCTAAACCCTAAACCCTAAAAACCAGTACAGAACCCCGGGCGTCAGGACCAAAGGCTTAACTTCAAATGCCTGAAACTTAAATCCTAAGCGCTGCCACATGGGGTCCATACTTTACGGGCCGTAAGAATTCGAACAAGGTTTCGGTGTATGCTATTGCATAGTACCTATAGTTATAAATTATACCAGCAAACCCATGGGAATAGTCTTCTACATCGATGGGGCTTAGGGCCGCGTCTTTGCAAAATGCCAAGTTCTTGCAGTTGTCGTGCTTGCGGGAAGGCACCCTTCAACCCTGAATCATAAGAGGTCGCATAGTGCTCCCGTCGATTAAAAGTCCATAGAGCCCCCTTGAAGGGTACAAGGCCGGGCCGAACTTGCAGGTGTCCGAGTTTAGAGTTGTGGGACTCAGGCTTCGAGTTTACGACATTGGTGTTTCGGAGTCAAGCCATCTGGTCTTCCGTGAAGGGCTTCAACCCTAAACCGCTTAGGGTTCAGGGGTTTAGGGCTTAAGTTTAGGGTTTGGGGCTCCAGGGTCAAAGAAATTCAGATGGAAGGTTTTGTCGGGGATTTTCGCAGACAGAATAAAGCTGGCAATTTAGGAAAGAACACCCGGAACTTACAAAACCTCGCATTCCTGAATGACCCTAAACACCCAAGCCTCAGTTAGACACCTAAGCCCGCCTGAACCTCAAGCCATAAAACTTCAACTTGAAGACCTTACACTTACACCCTATATACACCCTGAACTTAACCCTAAACCCTAAACCCTAAACACCCTGAACCCTGAGCCAAGTTCAGGCGTGTCTCATCCGGCACTTCTGCCAGTCTGGCCTTTCGGGTGCTTGGGCTTTGCACGACAGGGGTTGAGAAAATGGGTTGCCGTGTAGGATATGTAAAGGTAAGGGTCAGCGTGCTTGGTTTTCAAGATCGGTTTCGGGGTCAAGGAGGTTAAGGCTGATGGAGATTACAGTTTGCCTCACTTAGCCAATAATTGTACGCTCAAGCTGGACGACCCGAAGAGGTCTACGTTTCCTGTTGTTGAACTGCCTTGATTTTGGCTCTTTCTACAGTACTGTCCGTCCTCGAAACCCTAAACCCTAAACCCTAAACCCCAAACCCTAAACCCCAAACCCCAAACCCTAAACCCTAAACCCCAAACCCCAAACCCTAAACAAACAAACCTGGCCACCGGGGGCCCCAACAGGAATGCCCTGACACACACAGGCAAACAAATCCTATGTAAACCTGGTTTAGGGTTTAGGGTTTAGGGGTTCAGGGTTTAGGGTCCTACACCAGCCCTTCAAAGCCGCAAAATCCCAGAATCACGCAATCCCAAACCCCGATGCCGGAAACCAGACTTGTGCAAAGGCTGACTGAGCCGAAGCCCCGATTGGAGAGCGCACCAAAACAACAGAGGGACAAAGTGCTACCAGCAAAAAGCTGTGAAGCTTGGGGCCTCCACAAGTTCATCGGAAAAATCTGGGGCAAACTCGCAGTCGTCTTCCACCTGACATACATCAGAATGCACCATCGCATGGAATAGACTCTAGACCAGAATGTACATAAATGGCCTCTGAGCCCAGGGATTCGTGGGTGAGGCTTTGAATTTCTGATTGGGGGATGTTGACAATAGCCCTAAGGGTCCAAGTACCTAATAATCATATACTCTCCCAAATACTAGCCTACATAACTACTTTCCCAACACGGAGGACGTAATTGTGGGTCATGTGGGCCCTAGAGTACGGAACGGCTGCAACAGCTGCGGGTACTACCACCACTACTACTGCTACTGCCACTGCTACTGCCACTGCTACTGCCACTGCTGCTGCCACTGCTGCTCCTACTGCTCCTGCTACTACTCCTACTACTACTACTACTCCTACTACTACACCTCCTACTGCTACACCTACTGCTACACCTACTACTACCACTACTACTACTACTACTACTACTACTCCTACTCCTACTCCTACTCCTACTCCTACTCCTACTCCTACTCCTCCTACTACTACTACTACTGCTACACCTACTGCTACACCTACACCTACTACTACTACTGCTGCTGCCACTACTGCGGCTGCTGTCTTTGGTACTAGGACTTTTACTAATGCTAGTCAGCACCATACTTCCCGATGTCGCGACGGCTTCAATTTAGCGGTCCAGGGAGCAGAGCTGAAGTTATGGGGGTTTAGGGTTTAGGGTTTACGACCGACAAAGCTGAATTGACCCCGTCACACATTGCAAAGCTGACTGAAACTCAATGGACCGCCATGCTGAGCAGCGGACCACCAGAAACTGGCTTCGCTCATTCCCGTGGTATTTTCCTGGCTCGTGCAGTGTAGGGTTTAGGATTTAGAGTAGGGCTGAGCGTTGATGTGTCCTGTGCTTGCGGCGCGTACTTTTATTGCTCTTCCATTAGCTGTGCGACATTACTCCTCCTTGCTGCAGCTCTGAATACTATTATTGCCATTGTAGTTCGAATGTTAGTACACCATGTGACGGGATGCGCGACGTCATGTGCCGCAAATGTTTTTATAAAAAACATGTATGTGTTGTATGTAAGACATTTTTGTATAGGTACATATATATATATATATTCATATGTATACATGCTCTGTCTGCAAATCTGAAATTTGCTGTCGTGGCCTATATCATGTCGCCGTTACATTGATACTGAGACTTTATTACATATGGGAATATAGGCATAAGCTGCGCTGATGCGCAATTTAACTTGATTCTGTTGGACACTTAGACCCTTCATGACTTTCTCTCTTCTACACGTCTTAGTTGTTATTGCTGAGTTCATCAGCCCTAAATATCGGTTTTATGGGCGTTGGTATTTTCCCCAACAAGTAAAGTATACTCGCTGAGCTACTAAGATGTTGAAGCTCCGGATCCTGAAACTCACCATGAGACCGACCTAGATCCCAAGCTGTAGAGCCTTTTTTGGGATAGCCTATTTTATGGTTAGGACCGTATAATAAGAAAATGCTAGGTAATCAAAACATTGTACTAGACTTTAGGGTGTAGGGAAGGTTTGATTATTGTCTAGGTGTAGAGCCCTGGCCAAACCCCTGAACCCTGAACCCGAATAGAAAAAATCTGGGGCCCTAGACTTGAGGTTCCGGTTTGGGGCACAAGGCTCCAGGAAACGGGTTTAGGAGTTAGGGTTTAGGTTCCAGGGCTCCGGGGACAGGGTTTAATCATAACCGCAAAGCACAGCTGTTTAGTGTGTTTAGGGTTTCTGAGAGAGCCGTGGCGAAATGGTCTGAAACGATGCCGCCAATCAGGCAACGATTGTCACATGCATGCTGCTCTAGACTCGAAGCCCACACATCGCACATGTATCCAAACAAGGACACACAAACACACCCTAAGCACCCATCACCCCAAACATCCAAACAAGAATTTCGCTAGTCCGACATTCACATGTCTAGTCGGAGCTGTAAATCTCGAAACGAGGCCTTCCCCGTGGTGCTTCATGATGTCCAGCCATATCCTGAGGTTACGGCTTGGGCTTCCAGATCCAAGACTCAAGCAAAGACCCTTCGCCACACTGGCCATATCCCAATACGGTTCACAAGTTTTGGAGTGTAGGTAGCGAGACAAGTTGGAAGAGGGGAAAACTCTCTGTGGGACCCTGATCATGCCATCTTCTGGGGATCCAGTTACCTAAATAGTAGTTCACTAACCTTATAACCCATAGACCAAGCTAAGCGAAGCTCTGTTCTCCCACGCAGCAGCCCACAGCTGATCATGATCTGCGGAAGCATCAGTCAGCCGGCCAACCCCATAACCAGCTACCATCCTAAAACCTTCAACCTCTAAACCCACGACCCCAGTACCAAAAACCTGAAACTTGTCTGGGCAATCTGAAGACCTCAAGCCTATCCCGGCATCAAGCTCGGATCGCCTTGCTAGCATGTAGGAGTCACACTAGCCTGCGCTTGGAAAAATGGTATGTCAGAGAAAAGGCGCTTCAAGGTTTTACAATAGGGGCCCGCCTGACACTGCTCGGCTTCCCTTCAAGAATGACCAGAGTGACACTGACCAGCAGTAGTCAGTAGACTAATACTACCACGAAAGCTTAAATGTGCAAACCAACACAACTGCAGGGTCTTGCAACACCTTCCCTCTACCCATCTTCCCCCACCACAAACCACATACAGTAAATCACTCAAACCAAACCTCGTAAGAACATCAACCGAGGTGCTGCATGTGGGACAAAGCACAGCCAATGGCGCCAGGTGTTAGATCCATGCCAAACACCTCATCCATATGCTGCTGGGGGTGAGGTCTTAGGCAGAAAGTTCGGCCGCAGTCACTTCAAGACCTTCTTCGATCGTGCTCGGTCGCTCGTGGGTAGATGCGGGAAGGCTATACGCACCTTCACAGCGAAACTAGACCGGCCTAATGTTCATTCCTACACGGGGAAGCTGCCGCGCGTCTGTCTGCGGTGTTAGCTTTCAACTTAGGGCCAGGAGTTGTGCAGGGCCCTTTGGGGCCCGAGCAAACTGAAGGTACGAAGCCAAGAAAAGCCAGGAGAGAGCCCGAAATCCTAAATCACGTGCTTTAGGGCCCGTAATAATACAATTAAAATTTGCAAGGAACCATAAGGTGCTTCTATTTTGCCCAGTTGCCTTCTGCTGGTTTGGCAGAAAAAGCCGCTGAACCTGAATGGACAGGTGAATTCTATCTTAGCGTATTAGAGTGAGGCAGGGCTTGGAGGTCGATCGGGGTCGCAATTCATAAACAGTGTAAAGATTAACCTTTCGGAGTTGCATAAGGATTTTTATTACACCGAAAAGGCTCTGAAACTGATACAGGAACTCAGAGCATCGAACATGAGCAATTCAGGAACGTATTCCCAAGTCGCTCCAGGCCTAATCCTCAACCCCCAGACCTCAAACTCTTGGCTCCAAACCCTAACGTGCAAAGTCCACTGTTCTAACCTCTTCGGCACAAAAACACAGAACACATATTTCGATGCATCTGAAGAGCCGCTTCCGTGCTCAGCTCTCCTCCGTAGACCAACTCCTTTCAAGAAATGGCAAACACCTATAGTCTCCATTGTAGTTCCTTTTGTTGGTTAACCAATTTATGCTCAGTATCTTATAATATAGTGTTTGGTTAACCAAAAAAGTAGCTGCAATGGAGACTATAGGTACGCAGCACCCTTGCAGCGAGTGATGTCGAGCGGACCCTGTACACTCGGTTGACGCACCGTAAAATCCTACATCCTGACTGACTTCTGAACCCCTCCTAGAAAACCCTAAACCCTAAACCTAAATCCTAAACCCTGAAACCTGAACCCTAAACCCTGAACCCCTCCTAGAAGTTCAACTTTCGGCCTCCTTCTTGTAGTTGGCGAAAAACCCCGGAAAGTTAAAGTCCCCCTGAAAGTCCAAGTGCCCAAATAATTTCATTTTTTCATTCCGCAGGCTTAGGGACCGTCGGTCGCGCCTAAAGCTCAAATAATATAAATATATACTTTGGCACCCAAGCATAGGGACTACTTTAAGGCCAAAGTATGTACTACTTGGGTACATGGACCCTTAGGGCTTAGGGTCCTCACGGCCAACCAGAGCTAAGGAAAAGCCAAGCCGCAGGTTTCCAAAGGCTTCAGGGAAGTCTGGCTTAGAGGCTTGAGGGGTTTAGCGGCGGAAGGTTCAGGGCTTTACGGGTTAAGGGACTTTAGATTTAGGGTGCAGTTTAGGGGGTAAGGGGCTCAGGGTTTAGGGGGAGAGCACAGGTATAGAGCAACTTCTTAAGGATTACTTGCAGGGTTCCTTCAAAGGTTCTTTAGGAAGATATTGACTTAGTGAAACGGAATTCTTCGAGCTGCGCTGTCAAAATGTACCACCTGCACCAGATCTCGTGCAGAGCCTTGAACAATGCAAGCACGGAGCGTGCGCACCGACGCTTGAGTGTCGCGTTGCTTTGAACCGCATTGCATCTGCAGTGGCCATGTCCGCAATTGTTCACTTCGTTAAAACAACCAACTAAATGCGCACAGCTGGAAAGGTACAGACAGGCGTGCGCCTCTGCAGAAATTGCGGCGTGCAGCATGACATAAGCTTACTTTGAGGGACCGGGAACTTGTCTGCATACCTGGGCAGAGGACTATGATTTCGGTAGATGCTCTAAAGCATAGAAACCAACTGCGCAGGACCTGGCTGCAATCTTCGAACTGGAATAGACATGTTAAAAAGCTGGGAGACTACAGGACCACCTGCCCTCCGGTTTTCGCACTTCCATCTGGAAGTTCGAAAACTGCTCATTCGAAACGAGCAGAAGCCACTTGAACAACCGACGTACACACACACACACGCAGACACAGACCACTACTACAGGGTCTCCGTTCGTTGACGACAGATTAATGGACAACCTAAGTCCTCTCCCTTGTGGTCAATCGTGACGAGAAGAGTCTTGATGTCTCAATCTTTGCCGGCTTCACACTGGAGTCGGCCAACAAGATCAATCCTGTTCCGCAAGTAGAGCGTGCTGCGCCACATGCGCTTCGAGGCCAGAGCCAACAAAAGCCCCCGAACACAACAGTGCCGGTGGCAGGTGGGTCAGCTCAGATCAAAGCTTTCTCCCAGCATGGGAGCCCCAAGCCCGGGCCCTCAACCCTTCGGCCCCATATTACCATATGAAGCCTCAAACCACACTAAACCCTTAAAGCAACACAAACGATCCTGCGTTCCAGGAAGAACTCCACAACCGATGCCTTGCAAATAGGAGCCTTAACATACATGGGTAGTGATATGGCATTGTAGTGACTGCCCAAGACTCAAAACCCGATTCGAACTGTAGACCTATGCAGTCGCGTCTTACAACTGAGACAACCATGAACACCTGAGTCATCAAGGAACCTATGTTAAACTCCGGAAGAGCCCCAAATCCTACAGTTCTCGGTTCCACCAAGCTCAGTGATTTTGGCGCAACTGCTTTACATAGCTTTGTTCCTGAGTTGCCCCTTTAAAAGTTAGGGTACACTTTTTCCTACTACTCGGTGTTGAGAAAGGGACTCCAAAAGAACAAGGGCAAAAGAGAACTGTTCAGGAACCTAGTAGACCCTAAACCCCTATAGATCCCCTTAGAACCCTTTAAGGATCCCTTTTGAAGGAACCCTTAAAGGAACCCTTAAAAAACCCTTTTAGCGGGGCACAAGGGTACTACTCCATGGTACAGCCCTTAATTAAGGAATATACCTTAAACCATAATATTAAGGCCCCTATAATTTAAGGTACACTCCTCAAGTAAGGGATATTGCGATCCCCTTAAACCCTAAACCCTTTTGATCCATTATAGATCCCTTAAAGGAACCCCTTTAAAGGAACCCTAGGTATATTCCTTAATTAAGGGATATTGGGATCTCTGAGGAAGCGCTTTGAGCTATGAGTCCCCCGAGCCTCCCCCGGCGAAACCCCAAAACCCCTGGACCCTAAAACCCCAACACCTAAATCCTAAACTCTCCCAAAAACCCTGTTTATATATACATATTTTAAAAAAATATGTATATACAGATAGATATATATATATATATATAGAGAGAGAGAGAGAGTTTATATGAACTTATGCTTATTTTGGTTGTATTCATATCAGCCCTAAATGGCCTTAAATCCTCAACACCAACCGGCGATCTGCTCTCCTCCAAGGCTTCAAAGTCCAGACTTCGGCCATCAAAGGCCGGCCAACGTTGAACGGGCATGGCAAGCTCCTGCGACTCAAGAAAGTCTAGGGTGTAGGGTTTAGTGTTTAGGGTTCAGGGTTTAGGGTTCAGGTTTACGGGTTTAGGGTTGGCAAGCTCCTGGGATTCGATAACCCTAAGGCTCCAGGTAGTCCTCATTTAGGACTTTTGGGCCGATTTAGGTACCAAAAACCGTAAACAAGGACTACTTGGACCCTTAATGGAAAGCTTCGTGGTTTCTGGACGTTCGGGGGTTAGGACTTGGGTGTTTAGGATTTTCGGGGGGTTAAGGTTTGGGGATTTAGGGGTTTCCGGGTTTGGGTTTGGGGATTTACGGCTTTTGGGGTTTCGGTACGGGTTTTCTTGGTAGGGTGGAGCCTTACATGGGGCTGAAGTGTGGTACCTCTCTTTTTTCTGAGGGTGGAGGGGGGCGGACCCACGATTGAGCGTTCAGGTTCTGGGCCCTGGGCCCAAGGTTTGGGATTCGGTGGTTTGGGAGTGCAGGTCGCAGGATAACTTGTTATTCTTGTTCAAATTTGTGCCGAACTTATGGTGCGGTTTAGGGTTTAGGGTAGGATGAGCGTCTGCAAGTTCAGGATATCGGATGTAGGGTTGACATGGCGAGCTCCTACAGATTTACAGTAGAAGCCAGAAAGTTGGAACATCATTGGCCTCATGCCCTTACAGTAAAGTATAGGGAATCCCTGCATGAATCATCCTAAAACTATGTTCCAACTTTTTGGGGTTCACTGTAGGGCCAAAGCCGTGTTCAAGCTTAAAGCTTAAGGATTGTGTGGCAAGCTCCTGCAGATTGGTTTAGGGATTTCACTTGCATTGTTTCGGGCCAGGACCGAGTATGGGTTTAGGGTTTAGGGGTTTAGGGGTTTAGGGTTTAGGGTGTTTTCCAGAGCTTCCAGTTTGAGATTTACTCTGTCTTAACCCTAAGGGGCCAAGTACCCAACTATGATGTACTCTCCAAAATAAGAACCTATATAACTAGTAGCCTAAACCCCAGTACCTAATTATTGGATCCTGTGGACCCTTAGGGTAAGAACTGAACACATTTGGGGTTTAAGAGGTTCGAGGTTTGAGTCAAGTTAAAGTCCTTCATGTCTGAGTCTGGAGGGCTCCTACAGTTATCCCTTCAACCGAGCACCCTAACCAATCTAAACCTTGAAGCCGTCAACTCGAAAAACCCCTAAACCCTCAACCCAAAACCGTAAGTCCCAAAACTGTAACCCGAACACCTCAACCCTAAAGCTTTACATGAAGCTTAGAGCCCCAGCCCTAAACCCCCAAAGCCAGGCGGTCCTGAAATTGCTTTTCCATGAAGCCCCATCTGTCTGGCCTCAATCGGATTGGGAGACGCGGCATGTTGGCTTTTCGGGTTTATGAGTGTGTAAGTGCGGGTTTATGTGTTTAGGCCTTGCACGTGGTTCTAGGGTTTATAGAGTTTAGGGCCTCAGAGTCAGGGAGTCACGGGTAGTGGACTTTTTCCACCTGTAGCAGGTGGCCGTGCCGACTGCGTGCACTGCCGGATTTAAAAGAAGATGCTTGCGCGGATGTTCCTCCCAAAATCCTTAGCCTATCTAGTCCAAACCCCGGACCCCCCTTGAACCCTCAATCCTTCTACCCCAAAACCTCGATTGAAGGCCTCCGTAGGCAAGTCCGCAAAGCCTTTTCTCGTCCCCAAACTGGACATAAACCCATCGATCTCACCGAAGGCTTTCACGTTTAGAGTTGACGATCCAGGCCCTGAAGCATATCGCCCCGGTTTCTAGTTACCCTAATGTAGGGGCCTTAATCATTAGAAAAGGGTTTTGGGGGACATTATGCTATAGTTGTAATAAGGACCCCCTAAAACCCTATTTTAATTATTAAGGCCTCTACATTACATTGTTACTGGAGGTGCCCGACTCCAACAGAAGGCAGTTATCCTAGCCAAGGAATGGGCTCTACTCAAAACCCGAAGATTTAGGCTTCCGGCCCTAAACTAGCTAGAACAGCGACCGGCCTGTCGTCCAAGTTGATGCAATAGATCTGCGAAAAACCTTGCTTTGCAAAGCACCTATAGTCTCCATTGTAGTTCCTTTTCTTGGTTTAACCAACTATATGTCTATTACCCTCTAAGGTAACCCCAAAAAGGAACTACAATGGAAACTATAGGCAAGGTCTTTGAGCTGTTCTGGTTTCGGTGAGCGGGATTTGCCTGAGCAAACCGACGACATTCACAATTCAATAAGCCGGGCCTGCGTCTTCTTGTACACCCGGGACAACCTAGCCGAAATACCAATATTCCTTATAGGGCTCCTAATTATTAAGGCTGCTACGTTGCCCTAAAGCTGCTAGTGTGCAGTGCCGCTCGCTGGGTCAGCGAAGGTCTCTCCAGTGCTCAGGGTGAGTATGCAAAGGTGCAGCGGAGCACAGTAAGTCGTATAATGGCAGAAACTTTGTCATTTAATGGGTATAACCTCAGCTATGGCATACTCACACAGCTCTCTAATCCAGGTAAGAGTTATAGGGTTTAGGATGCTTTGGGTTTACGGCAAAGCCAAACAACCTGCTAGGCAGCTTCAAGCCCCCCTACTCCCCGCAGTCCGCTCCAAGCTCATCTCCAACCCCGAACCTCCCCCACCTGTCAAGCGCCAAGGCCTCATATTGGAGGCCTCAAAAGCTGGGACGAAGGTAGGTAGGATGAAGGATCCCTTATATAAGGACTCTTATTTGGGGATTACCCCACCTACCTTCATCCTACCTTTTGAGGCCCCTGATCATAAGAACAAACAACACCAACGCCCTCAGACTAAACGCCTAGGACCCAAATCGAAAACCAGCAGCATCTGACCGCCGAACTTAAGGCAAAAAAAGCAATTTGGCCATTTATGGGCTTGGGTAGGGTTTAGCATAGGATTTAGTATGGGAGCTTCCGAAAATAGGGGACCCTAATATAGTACCCCAAATCGCAGGATCCTTATTATAAGGACCCCAAAATAAGGTACCCCTAATTTTCGGAAACTCCCGTATAGTTTCTAAAGATGTTCCTGAAATGAAGGGTCTTGGACTCTTTGGGAATCCGGAGCCCCCTAACCCGGCTCCGCCACAAACCTGAAGCCCTGAACGCCCCTACAAAAGCCCTGGTGAAGCCCTACAAAGATACAACATAATTACCCATACTATTTCGGGGGTTCCTTATTATAGTTATAACAGTATAATGGGCCCCAAATCAACATAATTCTAACACCGGTCTAACAACCCGAAGCTAAACCTTCACCTTCAGCAAACCCGTATAACACCCTCTACAAGCGTCTCTGCACTAAACCCTAAACCCCTAAACCCGACACCCTAAACCCTACACCCTAAATCCTAAACCCCTAAACCCTACACCCTAAACCCTACACCCTAAACCCTATACCCTAAACCCCACACCCTAAGCCCTATACCTGTTCAAGACGGGCCAAGGAGCAGCTCCATGGGCGCCCAGCAGTGCTACGCAGCGGACTCCTGACTTCTCTAGATGAACCCAGATCTTCCACAGTCCCTTTAAAAGGGATCTCTAGGGGATCTATAGGGTTCCTTTAACGGGACCTCTAGGGGATCGATAGGGTTCCTTTAAAGGGACCTCTAGGGGATCTATAGGGTTTCTTTAAAGGGATCTCTAGGGGATCGATAGGGTTCCGTTAAAGGGACCTCTAGGGGATCTATCGGGTTTCTTTAAAGGGATCTCTAGGGGATCAAAAGGCTTCCTTTAAAGGGATCCATAGGGGTTGCCTTAAGGGATCTATATGTGATCTTTCGGGTTTAGTTTTTAGGGAACCCAACCCTTCAACGGAGGAATACTCCGTACATCATGTTTAGGTTTGGCACTGCCCCAATACAGTAACAGTCCCTAAACCCTAAACCCCTAAACCCTAAATCTGTAATGGGGCTACTATAAAGGGCCTAATATAACTCTATTACGAATATTATCCAATCTGTTACTGAGCGGGGGCCGTCTCCAGCCTTTAACTAAGGAACTTAGGGTTTCTTAAAGGGATCTGTAGGGTTTGGGGTTTAGGGCACCCAGATCTTTAATGAAGGAATGCGCCGTAAGTCATATTAGGACTCCTACTATAATTACAGGCTAGTAATTTCCATAATTAAGGGTCCAAGTACCTTATATTAAACATACTCTCCCAAATCCTCACCTAAATTACTGCTATCCTGAAACCGAGTACCTAAATATTGGGTCCTTGGGGCTGCGGGGGAGGGTTTCAGGATTTCAAGGATATAAGGGTCTAAGGTTTGAGGGTTTTAGAAAGCTTAGGGGCTTAGCTTTACAAGGTTGTTGAAGCTCTACGGTTTTGGGATTGTTAAAGACGTGATAGGGTTCAGGTCTGGAGTTATGTTCCAGTTTTGTGCGGGTTTTGGCTTTCGCCTTACACCTCGAAATATGTGCAACAACATCACCCCTCGATGAGTGGCTTGCTTTGTAACACTGCTTCACTCATACTTTTTGGTCGGAGCCTCCGGCGCAATTTGGTGGTCAAAAATCCTGAAGTTGTAAGTCCTCGGAGCCCGAAGATGGACCAGACCATAAGGACCAACTTACCCTTAGAAGTAGGGGCCCTGTACCCGTATACTTGAATTTCTATGCTGTGGTTAACTTAATTACTCTAAACCCTTTCAGGGCTCATGTCCTCCGTAAGGAACTGCTTCTGTTTAGGCCACCTTGGAGCCTTCCGCACGCAAGGTTCATGCCACACATGCAGACCCAATTGCTCCTGAGTACCTGCATAGTAGAATGTAGTCTTGCCATATCAGACAGTATTCTTATTACTACTAATTAGTAGTATCTGTATTCTTCTTACTTAGTAGTGTTATTATTATGATTTGGGGAAGTAGCTCCCCCACAACAGTCCCTCGGACCCTTGGGGACAATGAGATGTCGGCCCAGTGGGCCCTTGACGTCGCTCGCGAGTTGATGGTTTAGAGCGTATAAGGTCTTACGGCTCAGGGGTGGGTTTCATGGGCCTTAACATATTGTAGTTCGAACAGGGTTTTGGGGCATATGATACTGTAACTTTAATAAGGAGCCCCGAAATGCTATAGGTGATTACTTATTCAGGTCCCTATACTGGAGTTTTAGGGCGCATTGGGCTAAAGAAACGTAGCACTGAAGGATCTTGGAGCCTCTCCTTTCTATCTACAGCAACCGAAACTCCCAAACTGAGGGTATGAGAAGACTTGTTTTGCTTGGAATGGAGGGATGGTTCAGCCGTTCTACTCGGCATTGAAGGCAGACCATCGCAGATAAGGCTCCAGGTTTCGAAAGCCCCCCTAAACTCGCAGCCCTAAGCCGTAAATTTCTAAAAACCCTAAACCTTAATCCCTACTGAGGTCCTCCGAGGATTGCGCAGTCTGGCAGACGGGGGTCGGAGCCTGCATAGCGATGAGACGTAGGGTTTAGGGCCGAGGATTGCGGGTTTTAAGGTTTTAGGGGTTTTGAGTACATGGTCGAGGGTTGAACCAGGTGTAGGCTCGGCACATTTCACCGGTGTGCCGGGCTTTTGGAGGGAAAGGTGAGGGAGGCTCCGACTTGTGGAAGGAGGGCTTTAGGGTTTAGGGGTTTGGGGATTTAGAGTTTAGGGGTTTAGGGGTTTAGGGTTTAGGGGTTTGGGGGGTTTAGGGTTTAGGGGAGTCGATTTGCTGAAGTCATCTGGTCGATTCTTACAGTCGGCAACAGCCTGAACCGTGTTGTCAACGCAGAAATGTGAACTCAAAGAGCACACGACCCCTTAACTAAGGAGTATACCTCAACTTACAAGCGGCTTTCTCAGTAATCCTGGACCGCGACCACCAACACGGCTGCTGCTGCAATTTTTGCTACCATGATTACCACGGACAATATGCCCAAACAACCACCGCCGCCGCCGCCACCAGCATCATCGGCATCATCTTCATCTTCATCAGAGCACTGAATTCATCACGTGTGTATCGAAAATCTTAAGATCTCGGATAGTGCTGCGGTCCCTTGTAGAAGTTACTAAAGGAGCCCTGAACCCGAAAGCCTAGCCCTCCCAGATCTGATCCAACAATAGACGGGCCTTTATGGTTTGAATAGGGTTTAGGGTTTAGGGGGTTCTGGGGTATACGGGCCTTTATGGTTTGAATAGGGTTTAGGGTTGAGGGGGTTCTGTGGTACATTATTCTACAATAATAATAGAGAACCCTGAGGAACAATCGTGGTAATTCTTCGGGCTTCTAAAGTACAACTCCTTTGCTGCCCAAGACAAGGACCCTTCCAAGACCCCTCAACCCAGCTTGGCTCACGAAGTAAATGCCATTTAATGCACGGTTTTGTATATTGACTTGATGTTGACAGGCACATCAAGCAGAGGAAATGTGGCCTCCATGCACAAACCTCGAATCCGAAATCTTGAACCCCAACCTCACGCCGTAAAGCTTAATACAACCTGGGACCTCGACTGCCTCCGTAATCATATACCCCCTCTCAAAGGAAACTACCTTACATTGCCTCTATCCTACACTCTCAAGTGCCTACATATTCCTTAGAAGCCTCCGGGTGAAAGGCTACCCAGCACAGGCCACAAAACCATCGTCGCCGGATCCCTGACCGCATCTCCAAAGCACCTGAACCCCTCAACCCCACACACTCGACCCAAAAACCCTAAACATTAAACCCTCTGAACCCTAAACACTGAACCCCTCAACCCTACACTCTACCCAGCCCAAACCCTGAACCCTACGGACCCTACTCCCAAACCCCAAGCCCTAAGCATCCCCTTGGAAGGCGCCTGCTGAAGGCCGGAAAGGCTTGGAGTATGCAGCTTAGCGCAAGGAAGAAGACTGCAGCCAGGATCCTGGGGTTGCAGGATTCTGGGCTTCCTTTAAGGGCTCCCATATAGGTTCCCATGATTCCAGGGCCCTTGTAAAAGGCTCCTTTAGAACTTTAGGGTTTAGGGTTTTAGGGTTTAGGGTTCTAGGGTTTATAGGGCTTTAGGGTTTAGGGCTTTAGGGTTCTACGCGTTTTGGGTTCTAGGCGTTTTGATTTAGGGCTCAGGGTTTCAAGTTGTAGAGGTTGGGTTTAGGTTGTATAGTGTTTAGGGTTTTCGGGGTTTGGGGAAGACTGAAGACAGGATCCTACATAACCCTGGACTCATATATTAAGGCTCTTGGGCCTAAAGACCATACTATATAAGGCTTTTGGGCTATTTTGATCCCTAGGGCAATACTGTTTAGAATTTTAGGGATTAGGAGCCTTCCCTAACCATCGACTGTGAAAACCTGTGCAAACCTGTGAAGACCTGTGAAGACCTGTGAAAACCTGTGAAAACCTGTGAAGACCTGTGAAGACCTGTGAAGACCTGTGAAGACCTGTGAAGACCTGTGAATCCTTGAAACCTCCCAACCCTGAACCCAATCTGTGTGTCCTCCTGTTTCGCTGGGTTTCTCTAACAGGTTTCGCTGGGTTNTCGCTGGATTTTTGGATGCACATTCAAGCATGTGGTTTCGCAGGAAAATAACCATAGGTCGCATTTCGCTGGAAATTACCATGTGGATCCCGGTTTTCTCTGTGGCTGATGGATAGGGTTTTCTTGAGCATGAGCCAGAAGCCTTAGGCATGTTCAGCACAGAAGCCGGAGATACTTCGGCGATGGACGTGGGATTGAGGCTGTGCCATATATCAACCCTCAGCAAAAGGCCGGGATTTGGGAATAATATAGGGGCCTTAACAATGAGAACAGGGCTTGGGGGTATAAAAAAAGTAGAATAAGGAACCCTAACACTAACGGCACAACTTCTCTCCCAAAACCCTCTAAACCCTAATCTAACCCCTTGTCCCCCAAAGCCCTTGAAGGTGACCAGGTCGAGACCATGTTGGCATCCCCGTAGCCGCTTTCATGAACAACCGGCTGCAAGGGGTTCCTATACTGGGCTTTTAAGTAACCAGGGAGAAAAATGTATAACTTATATTTCACAATGGTTCCTTTAAGAAAAAAGTATTAAAGTATGGTACTCCAAAGCTCAGTATACGGATACTTTGAGGCCTAAGTGTGTACTCGGGTTTTAGTTTTATAGGGTTTAGGGTTTAAATTTAGGGTGTATCTATAGGCTCCGTTGTAGTTCCTTTTTGGTATTGCCTTATAGGATCCTAAATACAAACCGCAAAAAGGAACTACAATGGAGCCTATAGGTAGGGAACCTCAAATCGTTAAACCTGGGCACCTCAACCCTCAACCCAAGTACCCTTTTATAGAGCCCTTATGGTCCTTAATAGGTGGGTGTTTAGGTTAGAATGGAGGGTAGTTCGGGGGGTTCTGGTCAACCCTCAACCCTCATCTGCCAAACCACAGACTACTTAGGAGCCTCAAACCGATCCCAAACGTGAAACCCTACAGGCGAAATCTGAAACAAAGCACCCGAAAGCATGAACCCTCAAAAACCGAAGAGCCCTTCTTCGAACCAAGATTCCGCACAAGCAAACGTGGCGGAAGCTTGCCGACGCCCATGGCTTTAAGTACATGGGTTTGGGTTTAAGCTTGGTACCATGTGTGGTATGATGTTTAGGCGTCCGGAATTGCCTCCTAGCAGTAACCGGGACACCTTGTATTTGCGACTACACGATGCTAAAGTTCAGCTCTAGTGTGCGTACAGAAGGACGCACTGTGCAGATGCTTCTAATTACATGTGGACATGTGCAGGCAAGTATGTGTGCGTGCAAGTGTGCAAGTGTGTAGATGTGTCTCTCCATGTATGGAGCCCAGGCGCCGATATCCCTAAGCTCACACCATGCCTCAGGCAGCTATATACATATCATATATATATGTATACATGCGCATACGACTACATAGATATATACATCTACAGATCGATCTGTCCGTCCGTCGCTGCGTCAAGTAAACTTTGGCCGATGGACCTTTGCAGCTTTCTGCGCTGTTGCATGTGATTGAAGCACATGTGCCTAGCTGGCTTTGAACTTGAGCCATAGGATTTCGGACAGACCAGTGACACTGGCAAATCGAAAAGCACACAAATAGCCAAGATGGCATTGCCGGCGTAATTTGAGCTCTTGCCAAACATGGTGTAGCAGGGTCCCCACTTACTACAAGAAATTCGCCCTAAACCCTTCTCCAAAAATAATCGAATCCATGCATTGACCATCCTTTGGTTGGAACTTAGCAGGATCATGCAAGGTCAGTTTATGCTGACGGCTTAGATGTCTCGTGCGACCAATGCACCTGGAACAAAGTAGTCAAGAACAGACTGCAAGAAACTGAACCTTGCCGTTTGTTGAGGTTCCATGCTTACTCCAGGACGTGCTGTAGCTTCCATCAAGTTTAACTACTATAGGGGCCTAAATAATTACCAATACTGTTTTGGGTGTGCCTTGTTATAATTAGCGTATAATGGGCCCCCAAAACCCTATTCTGATTATTAAGGCCCCTACATTACCTCACAAGGCTGCTCGCACCAGTCAGAACCTTCCTGCTGGGACGACCAGCCCTTCGTCAAAGGCCTCAACCCTAAACGAGCAAGGGTTTTCAATTTACTTACATAAAGGATGTAAAGTTTGGCCTTAAACCTAGCATATGAGGCTTAGGTGGGATTTCTCAAAGCTGATGTTAGGGATACTGCAAGGGCTCTGTGAGGGTTTCTGGTGTAGTGGAGGCATTAGAGGCATCTTAAGCCGAGCAATTCTTCCTGCGGTCTGCTAAAGCTCCCGTATGATTACTAACTCCGCTCCAACGGTTTAGGGTTTAGGGTTTCGGGTGACAAGTTCCCAGCAGAGTTAAGAGCTATCTTCCTGCCTTAGAATCAAGAGTGTAATATAGGTGCCTTAATACCTAGAGTAGAGTTTTGGGGTATGTTCTACTACAACCATAAGGGACCCGAGAAATAATGTTGGTAATTATTTAGGCCCCTAAAGTGTAACGCGTGAAAGAAAGACCAGAACGCCAAACCCCAAACCGTACAGATTTCGGGTGTGGTAAACCCCTGGCGACCACATTCCCCATCATAACCTGCCCATCATAAACTGGGTCTGTCCGTAACCCTGTCACCACACAGGCTTCTTAGTCTTAGTTGAACAAATCCCTTACTTGAACTCTGAACCTCTAAACACCTATCAACCCTAAACCACTAGACCCTCTAAACTCTGAACTTAAACCCTAAACCCTAAACCACTTTTTAACTCCAAAAACCCCTAAACCCCCAGACTCCTGAACCCCGAAAAAAATGGTAACCCAAGTACCCAAATCGTAGGGTTTAAGGTCCCAAAATCCATACTCTGAATGTTTCTTGGACCTTGAAACCCTCCTATTTGGGTACCAGGGATCCTTAGGGTTGCAGGTAGGCTGCTTTCCATACCCTAAACCCTAAAACCCTAAACCCTACCATAGACCTCGAAACCCTAAACCCTACCATAGACCTCGAAACCCATGAAGCCTAACTCCTAAACCAGTCACGCCCTGGCAGACCTAAATCCTAAATCTTAAAACCCTGAAGCCGAAATTACTAAACCCCTAAACTCTAAAAAAGCCTAAACCTTAAAGCCTAACCTTCAAAACCCTACAGCCACCCCGAAATCCTCAACCCTAAACCCCTTACAGATCCCTAAAAGAAACCTAAGGAAACCCTGAAAGGAACCCTAAACCCTGAACTCCCTTTGCAAAAAATCCCTTAAAAGGAGCCCTTAAAGGAACCCTCCAAGAGCGGCGCCATAGTCGTAGGTGCCCTTGGGAATCGGCGGAGGAACCTCCCAGATTTTCACTTGAACAACGTTTTGGGTTTTGGGTTGTGGTAAGGGTTTAGGGTTTAGGTGGAGGGTTTGTGGTGTAATGTAGTTGTAGGGTTGGGGTTCAAGGTAGTTCACGGGTAGTTAGGATTTAGGGTGTAACTGTAGGGTTTATGCAGTTCAAGGTAGTTCAGGGTTAAGGATAGTTCGGGCAAGGTAGGTTTAGGGTAGTTCAGGCTAGTGTAAGGGAAACTTAGGGTAGTTTAGGGTTCAGGGTTAATGTAGGGGCCTTAATAATTCGAATAGGGTTTTGAGGTCTATGAAACTAAAATTGTAATCAGGAGCCCCCAACATAGGGTTTTGAGGTGTATGATACTACAATTATAATAAGGAGCCCCAAAATTAGGGACCCTAAACTCTGACTCTAAACCCTAAATCCCTAACCCTAAACCCTAAACTACTAAACCCTAAACGCCTAAACCCTGAACCCCTCGAACCTAAACCCCTAAACCCTAAACCCATAAGGGCCTTGACGAAAGCCAGGTTCTAGATTCTAGGGTTGCAAGCTTGTAGTGTTTATGCAGAAACAGAATCATCATCCTCACCAAAACACCACAGTCATCGGCATCGTTTTACCACACCATAAAACAACGCAGACAGACAACACTGAACATCTTAAACTCTGCACCCTGCATTTTAAAAGCCCCTAAACGCTAAAGTCTAAAACCCACACCCTATCCCTGAACACAGACCCAAACCCTACAGCCGAAATCCTAAACTCTGCATCCTAAAGCCGAAATCCTGAACCCTAAATCCTAAAGCCGAAATCCTGAACCCTAAATCCTAATCTCGAAACCCGAAACCTTAAGCCCCACCCTAAGCTCGAACCCTTAAACGCGAACTCGACCGCTTTTTGAGCCGTTCAAACTCTGCAAAGACGGTAAGTGTTCAGGCCCTTATACTAAAGCCCAAACGAAGTTTGAGTTGCTGAAGGAACTCTCTAATATGAGGGCCTCAGAAACTTGAATAGGGTTTTGGGAGGTACATCATGGTATAGCTACGTATATCAAGGCACCCTAAAGGAATGATATTTGCCACCTTAAACCCTGCTATTTGGGCACTTGATCCCTTAGGGTTGTAACTACTCAGGATGCTAAACCCTACACCCTTTATAGTAGAAGCCCAAAAGTTGGAAACCCAGTAGCCTCAATCCTTAAGAGTATTGTATAGGGAATCCCAGCACTATTTGTCCTTAATCCGGTTTCCAACATTTCTGGGGTTTACTATAGGGTTGTAACTACTCTGGATTTTCGTTCCGCCAGCTGCCTTCTCGTTGGTCAGTAGTGTTTCGCCGGCCGGCTTCAGACCTCTTCAAAAAGGGTTGCACTGCAAGGGCCAAGAAGCTATTGTCACAAGGTCTCTCTCTCTCTATATATATATACATATGTGCATAGCCATAACAGAAACTTTAAACAGTTTTTGCAAAGTGCCGCCTAATACTTCTATATCATCACAAGAGAAGTTTAACACCTCAAAGCTTCTCAAAGTGCCACCGAGTCTTCTTGTTTCCATGAAAGCAGCAGGGAGCTTACTAAAGTTCGGGGCTTACAGGGTTAGTGAGGCTATGGACAAGGTCTTCATGTGCTTAGGCCTCATGGTGCTTGATGGCCAAAGGTATTATCGAAACTTGCAGGATATTTAGGGGTTTAGGACATCTTAGCGTTTAGAGGTTTGCTAACTGTGTCACCTGTGCTGGGCTTCATGTGCTTGTTAGGGATCTGGCTAAGAGGGCTTAAGCCTCCGAAAATTCCGAGGGATGAACTAGGTCGTTATGAACATATCAACAACCAAGCTGTACAAAGATAGACAGATGGATAGGCAGTTTAGATAGGCAGTTCGATAGATAGATAGATAGACAAATAGAATAGGTAGACAGATAGATAGATAGGTACATACATAAACAACATGGAAAAGGGGCCCTAGACTTGGGAGCAGGGCTTTGGAGTACTTATGCTGTGTAGTCATAAGAGGGGCACTGTGCCCAGATAGAGAGAAACAGAGAGATGTATACAGGTACATGCAAACATATATATATATATATGTGTATATATATATATACACTTTGTATATATATATATAATATTATATGTATTGTTATTATTATTATTATATGTATGTGTATATGTACATGTAGATGTATGTGTATATGTCTTTATGTATATGAATCTGTACATGTGTATGTGTTTTATATACATATACACCCTACATGCTGAGCACCGGATTAGTAGATTGAAGGACTCTACCGAATGCGGAGCCACTGAGGACCCTTGAAAATCCCTTGAAGAACCTCATATAAAAGCTTTCCCCACAAAAGCCAGGACCTTCTTTCACTTCGGTGTAGAAGCGTCGATCGCCCTGCGACCTTTACGAAGCGATCAACTTGGGTCTGAGCAGGGCTTAAGGCTTCAAATGGGTTTAGGGCTAAGGGCTTAGGGTTTAGGTCTTGCGGTTTGAGGCTTCGGGTTTAGCGAAAGATCACAGGGCAGGGTTGAACAGTCAGGGAGCTGGTGGTTGACGCATCGGAAGTTCAAGAAAATCTACCCCGACCCTGACATGTGGTGCTTTGTTGGATACGTGAGCGTCTAATTTTAGGATCCTAGCCATCAACTCGGTTATACATTGAAACGGTTGATGATATAATTACCCAAAAAAAGCAACGTACCATAGTTCCCATAGTCTAAGGTCATTAATTAAGGTAATGCAGGGTTTATATCATCAACCCAAGGTACAACATTCCAGGGTCTAGGTAGGTCTTTGTAGACTGGCTCGCGGCGTTCGGGGTTGAAGTCGCAAACTTTAGAGCACCGATCTCGGGAGTTCAAGGGTTTACGGAGGAGTTGGGAGATGTATATATCCTATAAATAGTGAATCTGCCACTTGCCCCAGGATCTCTTTATGGTCGTCGAATAAAGTTGCACAAAAGCATAGACTACTTGATTGAAAAACCTCATAGCAACCTTCACAAGCACACTGACAGTGCTGGGCCATATCTCGTGCTTCCGTAGCCTTTACATCCCAAGCGTTTGGATGGCCGGAAGCCCTCCTGCACAACGCGGCTTCGAAACAATGTTGAGGCACTTTTGCCTTCAGGGTTTTATACAAGGATGTTCACGGTTTTAAAATCATCATAACCGAGAGCCCTGAAACGGTGGGTTCTACAGGGTTAAGGCCGGGTGTAGGGCTGAAGAACCTGGGGATACCTGCAACCACAAGAAAAAAACACCTAAGAAGATCTGTCTCCAGGATTTCCTCTAAACAGTATGCGAAAGTCTTTCGTCCTTCCTGCAACGATATCATCAGCCCTTTCTTCTTGCTATGCACACTGGGTGGGTGTTAGGCTTGGGCACTCGACGATTGCTTCAAGCCGCTATTGTAGACTCCCTCCATTTGGCTCAGTAGCTTAGGGGTGATGTCTAATATAAGGGCCTAAATAATTAGAATAGGGTTTTGGGGCCCAATATGCTATAATGAGACCCCTAAAGTAGTATTGGTAATTATTATTTAGGCCTGGGATAGGGTTTTGGGGCCCATTATACTATACTATAATGATAATAAAGAACCCCCAAAACAGTAAAGGTAGTTTTTGAAGCCCCCTATACTTAACCCCCATAGTACCCCTCATAGTAAGCCTTATAGACCCCTTTAAACGAACCCCCAAAGGAACCCTTACTGGGCAATTATTGAAGCCCCTGATAGTAAGTGCGGGGCACATACTGCCAGTTCTTGTCCTCATAGAGCAGGCCGTCGTTGAAGACGTACCTGTGCCGGATCGCTGATGGAAGCGTATAGTTAGGGGTTCCGAAAATTAGGGGTACCTTTTAAAGGGATCCTTTAAGGGTTCCTTAAAGGGTTCTATTCAGGGTTGAGGGTTTAGGGAGTTTCCGAAAATTAGGTACCCTATTTTGGTATCCTTATAATAAGGATCCTTCAATTTAGGGTACTATGTTAGGGTCCCCTAGTTTCGGAAACTCCCATAGGGGCCTGGGATCTGAAGGGAAGCAGACTTCTTGACTTTTTCCCAAGCGAAAGGACCAAAGATGCTTCGCGCATGGACAGAGCTACTCCATCGCCGCTAGCCGCTACAATGACTTGTGCACGGACTTCTCAGAGATCCCAATATCCCTTAATTAAGGAATATATACCTTAAATTATAGGGGCCTTAGTATTAGGGTTTAAGGTATATTCCTTAATTAAGGGGTATTGGGATCTCTGGGTTGCC
The DNA here is from genome assembly GCA_003297005.1 of Symbiodinium sp. clade A Y106. Taxonomy (NCBI): domain Eukaryota; class Dinophyceae; order Suessiales; family Symbiodiniaceae; genus Symbiodinium; species Symbiodinium sp. clade A. The sequence goes on along the minus strand of BGNK01000281.1, from coordinate 224,608 downwards.
TGCCCGATTGACCGAAGAAACGTAGTTCATCATTTAGGAGTTTCCGAAAATAGGGGACCCTAATATAGTACCCTCAGTAGTAGGATCCATATTATAAGGACCCCAAAATTTCCGAAAATAGGGGACCCTAATATAGTACCCTAAATAGTAGGATCCATATTATAAGGACCCCAAAATTTCCGAAAATAGGGGACCCTAATATAGTACCCTAAATAGTAGGATCCACATTATAAGGACCCCAAAATTTCCGAATATAGGGGACCCTAATATAGTACCCTAAGTAGTAGGATTCATATTATAAGGACACCAAAATTTCCGAAAATAGGGGACCCTAATATAGTACCCTAAATAGTAGGATCCACATTATAAGGACCCAAAAATTTCCGAATATAGGGGACCCTAATATAGTACCCTAAGTAGTGGGATCCATATTATAAGGACCCCAAAATTTCCGAAAATAGGGGACCCCAATATAGTACCCTAAGTAGTGGGATCCATATTATAAGGACCCCAAAATTTCCGAAAATAGGGGACCCCAATATAGTACCCTAAATAGTAGGATCCATATTATAAGGACCCCAAAATAAAGTACCCCTAATTTTCGGAAACTCCCATTCCTGACTGCCGATCCCCACCGGTGGGCAGTCTCTGGGGCAGGAGGTTTTGAATCAGGCTTCTTGCTTTAATGCTACCTTTTTCACAAACGCTGCAACCTGGAAGCGACCGCAAGATTGAAGGGCAGACCAATCCCTCCAACCTCGAAAGCTAAGGGTCCATGTACCCCAATAGTAGGTACTTTGGGCCTATATCCGCACTACTTTAAGGCCTAAGTATTATACTACTTGGGTACATGGACCCTTCCCGCAAGGGTCCAAGTACCCAAAAATCATATACTCTCCAAAATCCTAACCAACATAACGACTATCCGAAAACCGAGTACCTGATTATTGGGTCCTTTGGACCCTTAGGGTTAGGGTCAAGGACAACTGTGCGCCGTCTGAGAGCAAATTTGTGAGTTGACTCTGCGCCTCAGCACATACATCAAAAGAGGAATTGCCTCCATCATCAACGAGTGCGTAGCCAAGAGAACACACATGAACCAACACGACCCTGTAGATCTTCGTTGCCGGCAGGACAGCTACCCAAAGCCCACAAAATCAAGGCTGGTCGGTTGCCCCCCTGAATTCTTCAACGCTTGAACCCAGACCTTCCAAAATCCCCTAATTAGGGGATTACCTTGAATCCGATTAGGGATCCTACTATAATGTAATGTAATCCTCAATAGACAGATTTTGGAAGGTCTTGGTGGGCGGGTTTCCCTCCCTGCCTGCCCTCTACTGCGTAGCCTCTCTCCCACCTCAGCAACGCCACTGCTTGATGTGCTGACAAAGGACTCGGTAACATCGCAGCCCTGTTCTAGTCAATGAGGCACCCCTACAATAGTCATGAACCCTGAGCCCCGAAACCGCCACCGTGGGATAATCGAGAACAAGGTTGCGCATGAAAGCTATACATGTGTGTTTGCAAAGATACAGATGTACATGGGGTATGCTGTCAGTTGCTTTTAACCCAAGCCCCGTTCCCAGTGCAGGGTACTTACGGCAGCGCAGGATTTCTGTGCATCAGCAGCAATGAGGCAGTCGCTTGTACTGTGAACTCTTGATGAATGTACACTCCGTATAAAAGCATCACAATAGGGTATTTAGCCGAATCCTTGCTGCACAAAGTTCAGTATCGGGTCCGTAGAATGTTCCGAAGACTTACATTTTCGGACAAAGAATTCCCCTCACGAGGTGTTCAGCACATCACTTGCCCGAACCCCAAGCGCTATGTACCGTCGACGCCCTAAGCATCTACAAATCCTAGCTTACCCTAAACCCTGAAGTTTTTAAGTGGCCCTAAGTCTTAGAACCCTACATGCTGTAACGTGTCCTGGCTGAGATGTAGTTTGCACATTTCGCTCACAGTTCAACGATGGATTGGAGCCATTGCTTCTTATATCGGAAAACTTGATGCACCTTACACCGAACATAGTATGACTATGATGGCCTGATACTATTGAACGGGCGGGCTTGTTTAAAATTAAGGTTAGGGTGTCTGCTTTGTCTTTTGTGACGGTCTCAGACGGAATGTGTTTGTGAGTCTAAGGTGAGACTGCTCAATCCCGAAAGACAAAACCGTCGTAGAACACCTTGATGCTGTCTGAATTCCAATCTTCGTTCGCGACATGGCTCCCTGCAGGTATGTCCGTGTCTATACCCATGTACCTGGATCGCATACTACATGTCTTTTTAAAAGCCAAGGTATATACTCCAAAGAGGTCCTACTGAGTCTCTATATAGAAGAATGTGAGTTTTCTTTAGGAATCACTAATTACTATGATTTGGGAAAGTATTTCGGTGCCAGCTGGGCTGAACTCTGAACCCTAAGCCCAAGGCATCATACACTAAACCCTAAACCCTAAACCCTGTCCAATGGGCTATGCAGGAACCTCTTTGGGGCCACAGTGTGCTTTCGTTTACTTGACGCGCAGCCATGGGCATTGAATCTCCGGACTCTGTGTGTGTGTGCATATAAATTTTACACATACATACATATATATATACACGTATATATAGGGCTGGGGTTGTTCAATTAGACTTATTACAGAGGTCCAACCGGAATGTGTGTGTTTGCACATATTTACAGTATGTACACATACATATGGGGCTGGGATTGTTTATTTAAACTCATTACTCGTTACAAGGGTACAACCGGAATTTGTGTGGGTATATATTTATACATGCATATGGGGCGGGGGCTGTTTAGTTAAATTATTTCAAGGGTACAAAACTATGGTCATATACTAGTCTTTTTAAAGGACCACTTCAAACTTGAGCATTTCTGGGTCGTGGCTCAAGGCGGAAGACCATACCCCAAGGGCCCAAGGGTGCATGTACCCTTAGTGTTCCAAAAGGGTCCTAGCTACCGTTGTGGGGACTTCGCCAGGGCCACCGGCAAGGAGACTGTAATGTAGGAACCTGATTAAGAAACCTTGGGCCTTTTTGGGGGTTCCTTTTCTGGATCCTACTATTTTGGGGATATAGGGCCAGGGTTTCTTAATCAGGTTCCTACATTATTCGATTCCACGAGCAGGTGCAGGGATGCATTATCGAGATCAGGTTCCAACTGGCACCTGCGATGCGATGACCAAGCTGAGTGCCGCAGAATCGTCGACTGAAGCGTTTCTGTGCAAGCCTTCGCAGTTTTGAACCCTCCCAGTGCTGTGAGCGTCCCAACCAGCCAGGGCATGCACCATCAGTTTCGCCGTCGAACCTCTTTGCTTCCTGACGTGCCCGGTGAGCTGGCTCAGTGAACCCGTATGGCAGCCTCCATGTCAACCAAACCATATTTGGGTCTAAACAACCTGGACCTGGACTACCCCTCGCTTGTTCTTTACGCGCTACATGCCAGGATCACCATCCAAACCCCTTTAAAGGACAGTGAAGACAGTGAAGGCATCGTTCATCAAGAGTTTACACTAACACTACGACCGGGCGGTTTTGAGTTCTGGCATCAAGGGCTAGAGTCTAGAGCTAGGGTTTTAGAGCCTATAGGGCACAGGGTGTAGGGTCGAGGATCTTTATGGCTTAAGGTCTACCACAGCCCGACCGATTCAGGCCAGCACGTCGCTTGATACCTGCCTCCATTCGGATAGACCTCAGGTCGCAGCTGCAATGTGAAGGGATGGATCTCTGTCTGTCTCTCTCTCTTCTCTCTCTCTCTCTCTATATATATATATACAATATACATATCCCTGTGTGTACTGTACATAGATATGTATAGATATATATATATATGAGAAGGATCACACCACATAGATACTGACCCAAAACATGGAATGGGCTATGAAACAACCGAACAAGCAACATCTCAAAGAGCGAGCAAATAAGTATGCGTTAGATACGTATATATTGAGGAGTCTAAAAAGGTCCTTTACGGGATCTATAAGGGTTCTTTTAAGGGCTCCTGTAAGGGCCCTCTGAAGGGTTCTTATATAGATACCTAAACCCTAAACCCTATAAGCCCTAAACCCGAAAGGAACACACGTGGATCGAGCTCTGGACTCGTGTGATAAAACTTTTCGCAGAGGCTCGTAGGGCTTATAATCGCTCATGACTACATAGGGCTAGAAGGGTTTAGGGTTTAGGGCTTACAGTCACTGATGATTAGGGCTTCTAGGGTTTAGGGTTTAGGATTTAAGATTTGAGGTTTAGGGTTTAGAGTTCAAGGTTTAGGGTTAAGGTTTAGGGTTTAGGGCTTCTAGGCTTTAGGGTTTAGGCTTTGGGTTAAGGGCTTCTGGGGTTTAGGGTTTAGGACTTAAGGTTTAGGGTTTAGGGCTTCTAGGATTTAGGGTTTAGGGGTCCCGGCACAGCAATAAGGACAAAGACCACCAGGCATCTGTTGACACTGTGTTTTGTAGAGGGAAAATGGACACCACATTTTGACCAAAGATTTCTACTATGAGAAAAAACCACTCTGAAGTCTAACCCAGAGGGTCCCACATACACTAACATTATGGAATTAGGTCCCAAAAACCAAAATGGGGATGGTGTTTTTTGGGCCTCATTCCATAGGTAGTGTATATGGACCCTCTGGGTAATGACAAATGCTGGAGGCCGAGGTTGCGGCGAGGGCACCTTGCCCATGAAATTCGCCTTTGCGAAACCTGGGATGAACCCTATGGTTTAAGATTTGGGAGTTTCCGGTCAATAGGGGACGCTAATGTACCCTAATAGTAGGATCCTTACTATGATAAGGACCCCAAAATCAGGTACCCCTACGTAATTCTCGGAAACTACCATTTAGGGTTTTATGGTTTAGGTTTTATGGCTTTTCGGGTTCAGGGGTTAAGGGCTTTCGGGATTTAGGATTAAAGATTTTCATGCTAAGTATGTTGCATGTTGTAGGGTCTAGGGTTTTCGCTTCAAGGGGTGAATGAGTGAGATGCAGTTGAGCAAACGCCGGCCCGCGGTTAGTCTCGCGAGGCCTGTGTATACAATTGGGGCCAACGTATACACTTTGAGGTTCAATCGGGTTTAGGGTTTAGGGTTTAGGTTCAATCCACTGTGCAAGAACAACGCGTTCATGTCCTCACGTGAAAATGAAGTTACGACCGACTCTGCTCCAGAGGGTCGTAACTCTCTGCATACCACTATGATGCACACATCTGTCCGCAGCTGGCACCTCTGGATGGGCACCCGACGCAGCGGCACCCGAGGAAGAAGTCGCCAGCTCCTCCTCTTCCATAAGGCCCCGCACGGCAGCTGGCCTTGAGCCGATCCTCCTCTGCCTTGGCTACCAGAGCTTGCCTCCTCTGCGAAGCCAGGCGGACCCAAGCCATCCCCTTCAAGAGCTTGACCATGGTGCGTGGCAGCGGCATGTATTCGTGCAGGCTGGACCCCGAGTTCTCTCCAGTGAAAGCGATTCCTGTGTCTTCTTAAGTAGGTCCATCGGGAGATCGGCCCTCCAACGGATTAGCTTCTCTGCGAAGTCTGCGGGGATGTCGCACCTTAAACCCCAAACCCTGAACCATAACCGTATTTGTAGACTTTAGAGCCCAAACTCAGAAGGTACTAATTGAAAACTTGGAAACCTTACGAATTGGACCCTTAACCCTCCACCCCAAACCCTATTCAAGCACATCTGCTTCGAGGAATTTCAACGGGAGTTTCTGGAGTCGAAGCCTATATTCAAAAGCTCAACCCTAATGTTTTCTTTGTGGGTCCCTTTAGGGGTTCCTATGATTTCAGGGTTCCTTCCTTTAAGGGCTCTATAGGTTCCTATGATTCCAGGGCCCTTGTAAAGGGCTCCTGTAGGGTTTTAGGGTTTAGGGGTTTGGGGTTTAGGGTTTGAGGGTTGAGGGTTTAAGTTTTTAGGTTTTAGGGTTTAGGGTTTAAGGTTTTAGGGTTTAGGGTTTTAGGGTGTAGGGTTTAGGGTTTTAGGGTTTGGGGTTTTGGGGTTTAGGGCTTAGGGTTTAGCGTAGCTTGTGCTTCCTTGAGCTTCCCTGTATCGTATGCAGAGGCTTCAGGCTTGAGTGAAACTTTGGGGGCTCGGGACGGAGTTTTCGGGTTTAGGGTTTCTCGGGCCTTGAAGCGCCAATTAAGCCTAAGCCGAGTCTACGTGGGAAGCTAGGAGCAACTTTCAATCGTCGTCAGGAACATCTCCTTAACAGTTTTGGGGTTTAAGGCTTTTGGTTTAGGGTTTAGGGTTTGAGTTTTCGGTTCAGGGTTTAAGGTGTCCTTACACCGATAATCGAAGAGCTAGGCTGTGGGGTTCAACGGTCCCCCAAACCCAAGCTGTGACCACGGCTGGCCGACGTAGACGACCCCGTTGGGAAACCTGGGCTTCGACTTCCTTCTACACAGCCACGGTTTAGGGTTTAGCCTTTTCGGGTTTAGGGGTTTCGGGCTTAGGAACTTCGACGGCTATGCCTTAAGGGCTTTTTGGAAACCCTATGCCTACCTGGACCCTATAGAAACTACCGTTGTAGGGTTCCCCATCATGATTTCCTTCTGTAAGTGCATAAAAAAGTATCTTAGCTTTTCCTTGAAGACCAAATGACCCCTAAAAGTAGTGGCCCTGTAACCCTATACTTTTCCTATCTATGGTATCTGAACTCTAAATCTAAATCCTTTTAGGGTTCACTTCGTCCTTAAGTTCTGTAATTACTTCGACGGCTGTATGAGGCTCAACTCCTTAGAACAAGCAACGAGGGGCGTCGAACGAGGGATTAGTTATAAGATCTTGTAAGTATATGTATACTGACCACAGAAGCTGACAGTTTAGCTACTAAGCCGTGGTCAGCTTCTGCTGTTACAGGTACACTGGCTACTCTTGCCAGGAACAGGGCGAGTTGCGCAACTCGAAGTAAATCGAGGCCCTTGCCTGTAAACGGAAAAGCTACCTGTCCTTTCGGACAAAGGGCAAGGGAAGTTTGTCAAACTCAGAACGTGCTTGCATCCGGTGGTCAAAACAACTTCTGCGGCTAGCCTTAATTGAATGTAATGCGGTAGGACGATAAACCTTCTTACACCCCCAGCTCTAAACCTTAAACACATCTTCAAGCTTATTGTTTAAACTTCAACCTAATACAACCCAGAACTTAAACCCCAGAACCATAAACCGTACAAACCTCAAGACCTTGTAAACCCTAACCCTAACCCTAACCCATAAGCCTAGAACCCTAAAACCCTGCAATGCTCCCCTAAAGCCCTAAGACTAAAACCCTAAGCCCTAAAACCCTAAGCCCTAAAACCCTAAGCCCTAAGCCCTAAACCCTAAAGCCCTAAGCCCTAAGCCTATAAACCCTAAAGCCCTAAAACCCTAAGCCCTAAAGCCCTAAAACCCGGCAATGCTCAGCGACCGGCGTAAACTTGCCTTCTCCTTCATACCACTCGTTTTTGCTCGGCCTCGGGGAGGGGGGGGGGGGTNGGGGGGGGGGGGGGGGGGTTAGGGTTTCATTGTCGGGCTTTAAAGGTTAAAGGGGTTTAGGGTGTGTTTAAGGGTTCCTTGAAGGGCTCGACCAAGGGATCTATGTAAATTTGTGGTACGGTACAACCATCAGAAATGCCCCCGTAGTCTGCAACCTAATCATCGCGAGCCCGAGCCCACTGCACCGATGTTTGGGCAGGCTTTTCTACTCAGGCCAGCTAATCTGCTGCTCCCTCAGCACTACCTCAACCAGAAAAACTCCTGATCCAAGAGGCTGAGCTCCCCCCAGCCCTCAATCCTTTCCAAACTTTCAAAGGCTCGAAGCCCGGGACTCCATCCCTGGATCTACTTGGAGGTTCATGGGTAGTTGTAAGTGGACTTATAAGTAGGCTAACTATACTTATAACCCATATTAGGAGACTTATAACTCGACTTATAACTACCCATGAACCTCCAAGTACACTCCCCGGAAACCCAACGTCTACGAACTCTCTGACACCCTTGCTTTTCTCAGCCCTGTAGGGTTTGGGTCTCATCGGGTTCCCAGATCTTCCACAATCCCTTAATTAAGGAAGATACCTTAAATCATATTAGGGATCCTACTATAATTTAAGCCATATTCCTTAATGAAGGGATTTTGGAGTCTCTGGGATCTATAAGCTCTATATCGGACTGGCTTCCAGATTCCACCCCTAAACACCCCGAGGCCCAAGGCCCCTCGTAGGAGGTGTTGCTCCACAGCGACCTCGGGATTACGCCACTAGTGTACTGCAGGCTTTGGACTAGGGCTAGGGTTTACTCTAAGGCTCCTAAGAGGGCTATGGGCTTTCTGTGGGAGGGTTTGGGCTTTCGGGGCTAAGGTTTGGGATCTCACTACGAGGGTCCAGGAGCCTTAGGGTAAGATTCAGGATGTGACTGCGACTAAACGTATATAGACATCTGATTGAACGGACCCTCCTTTTTGGAGGGCCGTAATACAAAGAATCGTATTTAACACCTTACTAGATTGTCCAGGAAGGGGGATTGCCAATCAGGAGTCTAGATCATACCGTAAATAGCGTTGAATTAATTACTCAGCTTCTTGTCACGAACTATAGAAAGGATGTTCGCTAAACACCATGCTCCGGGCCCTCTGGACTTGAAGATAGCATCAAAACACTTCCAGCACCAGGGTTTTTGTTGATTATAGCGTGGGCGTGTAGGGCATGTGGCATTTAGATTTTGCATATTTTCCGGGCTCGGGTTAGAGCTCAAGGTGTAGAGCTTCCGGCTTTGGGTCGGGGCGTCTGGCTCTGTTGCACTGTCCGTACTTCAAGGCTCATGAGACTTCGCAAGTAGGGTTATAATTGTAAGCGCCTCAGGCAGGGTTGGCTGAATTATGACCTCACTTATGAGCTTACTTTTCTGTGGCCTATGAGCCTTTCAATATGCTGTGCCTGTGCTCTGAAGCCACTTTCTGGTAGCATGCGGCTTCTGGTCCGTTTTTCGCAGAGTGCTCTCGGGCCTTGCCATCAAGGTGCTGTTCGGGCCCCCTTGTTGAAGCAGTGGGGGTGGGTTCCGCATTTCCAGCACGCTTCCTGTTTCAATGCATAAGAAAGTCGTGATTTCCCTCGCGATTATGCTGACTCAGGGTCCTCTGCGCACAAACCCAAGTTATTTTGCAGGGACGCCTCGACCCTCGAGGAGTTTGGGCTCGGAATGGCAACTAAATCCCCTAAATCCAAAGCCGACCATTACCCAGAAGCTCCGATATCCAGCAGTCAAGGATTGACTTTTTCGGGGATCCAACGATTTCAGAAAAAAACTTCAATTCTGGGGTCTTGTAGAAGGAATTCCTTAGGAATTTCTTCGGTGCCGCAATAGGACCTCGAACGAACTCTCACCATTCTGCCCAAAGAGCCCGGTAAAGACTCGCCTAAGCTCGCACAAAAACGCCACTTAAACTCTAGAAACCTTTCATTGAAGGAGATGCGTATATTACACTCGCTGGGTCCTCCCTCGGCCCTTGAAGCTATGCAGAAGACTTCAGTGGGGCGCCCAAAAGAGCACATGCGGTAGCACAAAGCCATAGTTAAGGTCTGTAATGCCATAATCTCCTCCCAAGTAAAGCAGTTGAAGCAAAGTTTTTTCAACTCCAGACCTTCTGTATCCTTATGTTGTGCGGCTATTTTACAGAGTTATAAGTACCATAACCCCAAATGGGATCCCACTTAAAGCACTTATAACTCTACTTGCTACCTACTTACTAACTCATCCGACTCTCCACGTGCCCTCCACAACGAGCACCCGGCATTTCGTCAGTGGTTCGTGTCAGCTACGGACACGCTCGGCACTGCAGCCGCTGCGGCGGAAGCGAACATCATGTACCCAAAGAGGTTCCGTTAAGGGCTCCTTTGAGGGTTCTATAAGGGTACCACAAGGGCTTATAGTGTTAGTTATAGGCCATAAGGGTCCATGCACCCAAATAGTATATACTTCGACCTTAAAGTAGCCCCTAATATAGGTGCTTTGGGGCCAAAGTATCTACTATTTGGGTACATGGACCCTAAGGGTTTGTTCACTTTGGGGTACAGGCCCAAAGGGTCCTTAGTACCCCCTAAACCCTAAACCATACTTATCCAAATCATATTATAAGTTCCTAGTGTAGATCCAGAAACCCGGCACTTTACGATGTAGGTACTTAGGACTGTTTGTGAGAGTTTAGGGGTTCTAAGGATGACCGAAGGACAAGGTTTGTAAGGGCTCAAGGAAGCGGGATTCTGGCAAATACGTTGGGGATGATGGCTCAGGGTTTAGGTATGAACATTTTGAGGATCAGCATTTTGGGATTGGGGTTTCGAAGCCTCGTTTCAAGGCGGCGTTCAAAACTGCTGTTCTGTCCAATCGCGCTACTTGCGGTCAGGCCTGTAAGGCTTGGAAGGAAACAAATTGAAACTTTGTCCTGCAACAATCTTCTAATTTTACAGAACCCTGATAGATTTTGGAACCCGTTAGGACCCAGAACCCATATATAGTGGCTCAGGATCAGGGTCCTCCACAAAACCCTAGCCGCCAACACCTAATGTGGAGTAGAGGCCTTGATAATCAGACAAAAAAACGATGCACTAATATCGACTAGTTCCATATACCCCGAAGAACCGAATTTTTTCTGTCTAGCAACCTGCTGTAATATTCCTGGCTCCGGGATTTCGTGGATCCAACTTGGTCCAAACTAAAACCTTTACTTGGAACTCAGCCTCTTTTCCGCGATGTGGTTTTCAGTGCACGCTGTATGCACTCTACTCTGTGCTTCCAAGGGTTCCGGTATCAGAGACCAGGGTTTCTTCGGGTTTCTAGTTCATGGTTGCGATAGGATTAAAAATGTATTTGTTATTCCTTATTGGCTTTAAGTACCCATAAAAATGTAAAATGTTGCCCAACTATGACAAAGGTTTTGGGTGTAGATTTCAGGGGTATCATAGAAGGCGCTCTCCTCACTCTCACGCTGCCAACAGCACATGAACCCATGGAGCTCCGACCTCTCCCACCGTAAACCCTCAGCCCTGTGCAAGTTCAAATTCCTGAAGCCTTTAAGCTCAGAAGACAAGGAAACCGTCTCAAATTGTGTTTTGCTTGTTTGTTCTTTTCTCTCTCTCTCTCGCTCTCTCAGAGATCAGAGAGAGAGAGAGAGAGAGAGAGAGCGAGAGAGAGAGAGAGAGAGCCAGGGAGAAAGACAGCGAGAGAGAGAGAGAGAGCGAGCGAGAGAGAGCGAGAGAGAGCGAGAGAGAAAGATAGCGAGAGAGAGAGAGAGAGAAAAAAAAAAAGGGGAATGCCTCAAAACGGGCCAACTATCCAACGTGTCTGACACATTTAAGGATAGACTTTGACCCGTAACGCTAGCACTGTCATCTTAAACCTTATGCCCGGAAGGCTTTCCTAAACAAAGCTTCCGTGCTCAGTGTGCAGCAGTATAGGGACTGGGGTTAAGGGCTTAGGGGCCTCAAACACCCGAATAGACTGCTATGATTACTATCATTGAAGGGCTTGCAACATTTGGGGCAACCCTGGTGTGACTATGTATACTTTGTATCTACAGTAAATGCCATAGAAGCCGTTGAAGTTTGACCAAGCCTTCTAGAGTATATACTATATAGTGGTGCAAGTATATACGGAAAAAGAGAGGAAGCAGTTATAACTCGACCGCAAACCTTAAACACCGAAGTGCGGACGGTGAGGGGAAATCAGATGTGGTACCAAGTACTCAAACCTCTAGACTAGGTTGGCCCTTGGCAGCCCATAAGGGAAGATGCAAAAATGTGCCAGTGGCTTACCTAGATTACCAATAGAAGCCTTAAGCCCTGAACCCCTCAGTCCTAAATCCTGAAGCCCGAATATCAAACATCTTGAAACCTTCCTAGTAGGTTGGGCAGAATTGGGCTCAACTCTAAGCCCTAAGCTCTGGATCCTAAATCCAAAAGCCTTGAAATTAACCTCACCGGACCAAGGAAAGGCTCCAGATAAAACCCTTTGACATCGAGTTTGGGTTCCTTTAACTGGACTTTGAAGTAGCCAGGGATAGGCTTTTATTTCGGAATGGTTCCTTTAAGGAACAGGTTCAAAAAACGCATTCAAGTCAGGTACTCCAGAACTCAGTTAAGGGATGCTAGAACCCTAGAAGGGTTTCAGGGCATAGGGCTTGGCCGAGGTTTCAAATAGGGCGGGAGTATCTGGGCTACCTAGTTGAATTTTAGGGTTAGGGGTTGGATTGAAATTCTGGGCTTATCGGGCCTCAACATCTATATATCCCAGACGTGACGCCACAAACGTCGCAAAACCTGTAAACGATCATACCTTGAACCCCGAAGCATGTGCCGCACAAGCCCATGCTGTGGACCGTTTTGGTCCTTAAATCAACGACTTCTTGGGTGCTCGCGTCACAGGTTGGGGCTTCTGCCGAAGTGCACGGTTTGGGGTTTGAGGCTACAAGTAGGGTTTAGGGTTATAGGGTTCAAGTCTTAAGTAGGGTCAAGTCTTAAGTAGGGTTTAGGGTTATAGGGTGCAAGTCTTACGTAGGGTCTAGGGTTCAGGGTTCAAGAGTTAATTGGGGTTCTCCAAGCCGTGACAAAGTTCAGCGCTTCATGGTGCCGGGCCTGATATGTGGGCGGCCTTAATTATTTGGATTAGGGTTCCTTTAAGGGGTCCCTACAAGGGGTCTATAGTAGGGTTCTATATTAGGCTCCTTAATAAGTAGAATAGGGGTTTTGAGGCCCAATATACTATGCTTCTAACAAAACCCCCAAAATGGTATTGGCAAATGTTCAGGCCCCTATATTAATACGGACCTCTGGTCGAAAACCCCCCCACCTTTCTCCGAGGGCCCGGAAATTAGGATCCCCTTTTTGTAGCAAGGTGCGTCGTTAGCTAATCAGGGGACTACATTACCAAGAGGGTCCAATTTTACAACTACACCATTCTGGAGTTTAACATTCCGAAAGCATGGTTATCAGAGTGGTCTTCTGGAGTAGAGCACTTAGTGCTATACTCCATAGTCTATAGATGTGGTTTGCAGCAGTCTGAAAAGTAGCGCTGACGCTCTGTTTCATGGTGCCGGACAAAAGCCGTGATAACGGTACTATCAATGAATCAGACTTGACAGCTGAAGTGTTTCACCTCGGCAGTCCCTGAGATCTCCGCAGCAAACGGACGATTCATGGCAAAGGTGCGCTCAAGCACCCTTCGTGATGCCGGACTCCGTCTCCAAGACGAAGTCACGAAGATCCCCAAAAGATGTCCAAAGCAGGCAAGACCAACCGAGTCTGTACAAGGGCATGACGAACCTCAATCAGGAGAGGTCTCTCCAAGTGTGGGTTCGCCACGCGCTCGCAATTTGGGGTTTGTCTGCCTCCCTGGGACAAAATGTGACCTGTTCGAGCTAGGATGTTCAGGCAAGCGGATTGGAATGAAGCAAGGGCTATGTACAGCCCACGCAAGCTCCAAACGGGCAAAGTTCATGCAAAGGTAAGCCCAGTACACCCAGCTGCAGGGTCAAAGAAGGTACTGCGCATGTATATAATCTGTCGATGTACCCGGAGCCCTTGGAAGTTCCAATGCCGCAACCCGAAAAGCAGCGACGGCTTTGCGGCACCTAACCACATGTCATGAGGGGCGAAGAGACGGGCAAACACCACCCAGCCTATTTACTGACTGTCGGTGGTGTGGTGCCCGTATGAAGGCCCGCTCTTGTACCAGCTGCTACCGGAACGAGGCCTGCTGGTTGCAACGGCTGTCTATTCAAGAACTGTCATCGGATCCTACCAGTTGTTACTCTTCCTCTGACTGCCAGGTACATCTACGGCGACTCCCCGAGGCGACGGTGATCATGATTATGATGATTAAAAGAAGAAGAAGAAGATTATGATGACGACAGCGATCATGATCCCCATTTTGGCTGCTCTTAACAATAACTTCGTTGGCTGTTGTCGATATCCGACTCCTCGTATCTACTGCTACTGCTGTTTGCGAGAACCTCATTTCGATCCATTTCGACTACTTAGGCTCGGCGGAACCCAGAAGCATTTCGCATGTGCTTTCCAAAGGGAGAAGGGGGTCTAGGGCCCACTGGTGGCAGAGCTCAGCATGGATTTGGTCCTGTCACGGGAAGTCTTCATGCCTGTGAATTCATGTCTGTCAGTGTGCTCAAATACCTACCTGTATCGTCAGGTAGACAGATAGACAGCTAGCTAGATAGATAGATAGCCGTAAACAGATAAGTAGATAGAAAGATAGATAGATAGAAAGGTGGATAGATAGATAAAATATAGATCGATTGAGTGAGGGATGGGTGCATGGAGAGATAGATTTATGGATAGATTGAGCGTGGACAGATGCAGTGTGTGTGTGTGTGCATGTAGTTTGTTGCATCTACATTCATTCAACCATGCCATGATGCGAATACGCCTATGCCTGCCACACATATTCTACACCTAAGAGTAACCTAGGAATGAAAAAGATGCCCTTTTTGGGTTGGAGGTTATAAGGGAACCTAAACCCCCTGAACTTACAGGCCCTACTTGGAATCTGGTGGCTCCCCCCCCCCACCATACGTTTGATGATATAAATCTTGCATTACCCATCAGAAGGAATATACCATAATTACCATAGTTTAGGGTCATTATGGTAATATATATATATATATATCATCAACCGTACCATCCCAGTGCTTGGATTTACGTCTTTGCTGAGGCATGCTCAGGGACATTTGTAATCAGAGTGCTTTGGACACACTTTGCACACTAAACTCTGGCTTGAGGGTCGTGTGCGGCTTGGCGAACGAGTTAAGAACATTTCGAACGTTTACGGTGTCGAAATTCAGAAGCACACCGGTTCCCCATACCCTAAGCCTGTTCCCGTGAGAACCTGGGTGCTTGTCTGCAGTGTGTCCTGCACTCCCAAGCATCCCACACTACACACGGCTTAGGGTTTAAAGCTTTGATATAGGGGCCTTAATAATTTCAATAGGGGTTCGGGGTATAATATCCGATGAAACTCTAAACCCTACACTAGGTTCTAGGGTTGAGGGTACACCGAAAGCCCGGAATTCTAGAGCCTACATGATGCTCGTCCCAAGCGCAGTGGGTTTCTCTGACTTCTTTCCGAGACCCCGGCCACTCGGCGCATGTACCCCAACGGCT
Organism: Symbiodinium sp. clade A Y106; assembly: GCA_003297005.1. Lineage (NCBI taxonomy): Eukaryota > Dinophyceae > Suessiales > Symbiodiniaceae > Symbiodinium > Symbiodinium sp. clade A. Next base: position 209,465 of record BGNK01000281.1, on the reverse strand, counting down.
ACCCTAAACCCTGAACCCTAAACCCTAAACCAGCGGCTACGGCTTCGAGTGCTCACGGGTTGGTAGAGTTTAGGGCCGAAGATGGTCTAGGGTTTGCGGGCTACGGCTTAGGGTTTGAGGTGTGACAGGGTTCTAAGGGTTCTGGCTCAAGAACCAGAAACATCCATTGTCGGCTTCCCTGCTCTGACTTCCTGCGATATTCCCTACAACAGTTGGCTTTTGGTGTTGCAGGTGGGGTTTGGGGTGTAGCAGGCTCTAAAGGGCTTAAATACGGCTTGATGCACTCGGATAACTGCAGTGTTTAACCCTTATAAACCCTAAACCCTAAACCGTTTTACCCTAAACCCTAAGCCCCAAAATCCTCTACCGTAAACCTTAGACCCGAAAATCCCAAACCCCAAAATCCGAAACCGGGTAACCCGGGCTTCGTGGGTCATTGCAGGGTTCTAGTAGCAGTGGAGTCAGAGAATACTCAGAAAATGCGTCAGCCTGTCTAACCACTGTTAGGGCATCTGCATCACTTGAACCAAAGATACCTAATCTGTCTGGACTATACTGGGGTTCATAAAAGCCCCTAGCAGCCGCCTGCAAACACCTTCAAGGAACCATTCGTTGAGATAGTACTACTAATTATTCCGACCCCTACCCTAAGCCCGACCCTAAGCCCTAACCCCTAAAACCTTAATTGAAGGAACCCTTAAGGGGACCGCACTATAGAACCCTGTAGTACCTTTAAGGGGGACTGAGGAAGTAGGGATATAATTGAAGCACGATTGCGTAGTTTAGCGGGATCCTTAAAGGGATCTGTAGGGGTTTAGGGTTTCTGGGCTTTGACATAACCAGGGAGAAAAAAGTTTAGACTTTTGTTTGTAAAGGGTTCCCTTTAAATAGCAGGTCCCCAAAAAAGCATGAATGTATAGTACTCCAAAGCCCAGGTTAAAGTAAACGTTATTAGCATCCTGAATGTGCGCACCGAATGATCCCGAAGGGTTCAGGACCTCGTGAGGCGACTGAAAGGTCGAATCGGATACCAAGGTTTGGCGTTTCGGGCTTAGGGTTTAGGGTTTGGGGTTTAGGGTTTGGGGTTTAGGGTTTGGGGTTTAGGGTTCCGGGTTTAGGGTTAAGGGTTGAGAAGTCTTGTAGAGCTGCAACATACCTTCAAGTCGGGTTTTAGGGCTTTCTCCTACAGGATTCGTGTTGACATGTGGTCAAAAAGATGGGCCTGAATAAGAGGATTTTGAGGCACTGTCCGTATACTACACTTATGATAAAAAAAAAAAAAGAAAAGGGGCTACAGAATCCCCTAAACCCTAAACCGAACCCTAAACCCTACACCCTAAACCCTGGCACCTCTTTATCATCTTCAGACTCTTCACAACTCACAGCATGATCTCAAATCCTAAACACCAAGCCCGCAACCCTTTTCGAACAAAGCCCCACACTCCTCCCTAATTAGCCCTAAACCCTAACACACCTTAAACCCTTAAGCCCTAATGAATCCTAAACCCCGAAATCCACTGTAACCTGGTGCAATAGGTCCCCTGAGCCCTAAACCCTCAGCCGTCCTTCAATCAACAAGGGCTTTTTAAGCAGGCAGGGAGAATACAGTAAACGCTTTATATCATAGTGGTAAAACAGGCCCACAAAAAGTTATAAAGTATGGTTCTCCAGTACCCAGAAAAGCTCACATACACTCTTCGGCCTTTGCAGTAGGTCGCTTCACGGGCCGCTGTGCCCAGGGAGCTGAGTCGCGAACTACGCCTCGCAGCAGCAGCCCCTTCTGGGCGGGAAGAGCCGAGCCGAGACATGCACCCTACTTCTGCTATCGCTACTGCTAGTACCAGTACTACTACGACTACGAACTCTACTGCTATTACTCCACTAGCTCTACGACTGCCACTATTACAAGATGATCCTTGTTATGGTTATGATTATGATGATTATTGTTATTCTTGCTCTTTCGACTGTGAATATAAACATTGGCAACAAGAACAATTACGAGTGTACTGTTATTAACTGTCATTACGTATTGCTACGGCTGATAATCAGCAGTAGCAGTAGCAGTAGCAGTAGCACTAGTAGTAGTAGTAGTAGTAGTAGCAGTAGTAGTAGTAGTAGCAGTAGTCGTAGTCGTCGTCGTTGTAGTAGTAGTCGTATAGTAGTAGTAGTAGTAGGAGTAGAGGAGGCGGGGGAGGAGGAGAAGGAGGAGGGAGTAGTAGCATGATTCCCTTGCATTACAAGTCTTATCACTGCTGTGGTTACCCTTTACATAGTCATCATCAATAGTTATAATTGGTATTGACATTGTCACTACTACTGTTGTTTAATCTTATAACGCCGTCATCGTATTGGTATTGATTCGCTCTCACTTTTGCTTTGTTTTTATCATCTGGTTGTGAGTATTGATCCATGACTGTCAGCCTTATGCTTGTTATGACTGTCGCTAGTACAGATATTAGTACCGTTGTTAGTAACTGTTAGCACCATATAATATTGTGAACACTATCATTTCATCTGGCTGAAACCCCAAGCCAGCACACGTTGGCAATCTGAAAGACTTGGGCTCGTCTGAGACCGTACGACAGCTTCAGACACCCAGGGGCCAAGTGACAGGACCCTTCTTGTACGATAACACCCCTGTGAAGCCCTACCAAAGGTTTATGGAACCTGAAAAACCCTGTAAGACCAAACTATGACCCTTACAGAACCCAATTGAAACCATGGTAGAGACTTCAACGCATCAGACCTAAGCCCAATGAGCCCTAAACTCCACAGAAACCCCCACGGATTACTAAGTATAGGTTCTTAGGGGTGAAGATATATAGTAGAAGCCCAGTAGTTGGAAACCCCATAGCCTCAATCCTTAAGAGCAAGGTATAGGTAATCCCAGCACTACTTGGCCTTGATCCGGTTTCCAACTGTATGGGGTTTCCTGTAAGCCTACAGGGCCTGAATGCAGCAGCCTGGATAACCGCCAGATCCCATCCATGAAAGCCCCAGGCTCCTTGTTATAGCCATACCATACCTAGAGGCTCATACCCTACCCCTTTTTCACGGTACCTAGCTTTCTATATAACAGATCCTAACCAGAAAACTAGGTATCCTAAAAAAGGGGTAGGGTATGACGCTCTAGGTAATATAACCCCCAAACTCCTATTCAATTTAATACGGCCCCTATATTGCACGTATCCTCTCGCCTCAGGGAGCCGCGCATCTCAAGTGTTTTCTCGGATGTGGCGAAATACTTAATTTAGTCAAGGGTTTGGGGATTTGCGACTTGGGTGTTTAGGGTTTGGGCTTCAGGGTTTGGGGTTAAGGGTTTGCAGGTTTACGGTTTAGGGTGAAGCGTTTGGGTTCCGGATCTAGGTGAAGGATCCGCCCTCTCAGTGAGTCACCCAGAAAGCCCAACACTGCTTAATTAAGAAATATACATTAGAGCCCTATATATGTTAAGCTCTATTCCTCAATTAATAGGCGTTGGGCTCTCTGTGCAGAAAGTCAGAAAAGGTTTCGTGCTTCCTCTAGCTGGCATGCCGCATGGTCGCAGGGCTCTTCCAGACACAGCCTTCTCCATGGTCAGATTCTCCTCTTGGGCACAACGCCCATTCGTCGCAAACACGCAGTTTGCTTGCTTTCGGTAACAGAGCCTTTCCCGGCCAAGAAACTGCTGCGTGACTAGAACTATGCGCATGCCACTTCTTCTCAGGTATCCTTCTTGTACTACTTGTTGATACGAAAACAACGAACGTGACTAACATCATAATCATGCCTCTATGACTAGCAGATTCACATACGTATGCACAACTCCAAGTTCCATACCCTCACATAAAATCCGAAACGATGAACCTATTCCTATTGAATCTACATGCATACTACGATGCCCAGCAACTTCCAGTGCTCCATCATCTCATCCTCTCGCTCCTACCTCTTGGACTCTACTAAAAGGCTCACAGGCCTTGGTAAGTAGGGGTATAATTGGGGTTATAAGTTCTAAGTGCCCTAAGTACAGTAGGGTTATCTGCATTGTAACGTTACTTAGAACTTTACTTGCCAAGTCCCAGGAGCCTTATGACAGACCTCCTGCTGATGGACATAAGCCCACATTACCTCCAGTAAGTTACAGTCTCATTTCTGATGACCCCGGAAATCGAAACTACGCAAGTTGAGCTTTCGCAGTCTTGGCTCTGAGGAAAGGCGGCATGATTCCACACTCCACCGCTGCGCTAGCAGATTGCCTCTGTGGATGCATCTCTTCTTGATTGATGGGGTCTATAGCTATCAGGAACCTCGCATAGCTATACCCTAAAACCCATAACCCGAAACCGCACGAGACCTAGTGTGAATTGTCTTGCTATAAGTCGTAAGAAACCCACTTGTCCGACTAGCTCATTCCAGAGCCACTAAGCGAACCCGTAGCCTATAGGAATCGTAATCCTAATTCTTCCGAACCCTATGGTATATCATCATGCTGAGGCTTGTTAGGAGTGTGACTTAGGTTGAGGACGTGGCCGGAGGTCGAAACTTTCCAGATGCGGTGTGCAACCGTTATGCGCTGCAAGCACTTCATGGACTTCTATTTTCGGGCACAGCTACAAAAAAACCCAACCCCTAAAGCCTCATTTCGCAACGGGTCTGGAATTGATTTGGGATTTTATATTTTTTATTTTATTGTGTTTTTTGTTTTTGGCTTGGGTGGGTTTGCTAGAGTGCTATTTCCCCAACGTACATTTCCTTGGTTTTTCCTAGTGAAAACCTTATTTTCCTTACATCTTGGACGGATGTTGTGCCATTTCCTTTCGGTTTTCATTGGTAAAACGCACGTTACTTTGAGTTTTGTTGAGAAAAAACTGTTTTCCTCACATTTTGGACGGATTTCGTGCCATTTCGCTACGTTTTCGTGAGGAAAACCTACGCTACCTTGGTTGGTGTTGCCGTTGTTGTTGTTGTTGCTGTTATTGTTGCCGTTGGTGCTGTTGTTGTTATTGTTATTGTTCTTGTTAATGTTATTATTATAGCTGTTCTTGTTGTTGCTGTTGTTGTTTTTTGTTGTTGTTGTGATTGTTGTGATTGCTATTATCACTGTTGTCGTTGTGGTTGTGTTACTATTCCTGTTAATGTCATTGTTGCTGTTCTTGCTGTCCTATACTTCAATATGGTTCGTTATGACTCAAAATAACATAGTATAGTATAATATAACATACTATAACATAACATAGTATAAAACAATGACGCACCCTCCTTTGCACACAGACTGCCTCTATGATGAGTTTTGAGAGGCTCTAAAACAAACAATTTTGTGTTTGGTGCAACTCTTGTTCATGGTGTGATGTCCTTGAAAGCAAGCTTGCACGGCCTGAAAAGAAAGTGGGGGGGTTGGGGGGGGGGGGGGGGNTAAGCACAAAGCACAAGGCCGTTCTCCTACTTTCCACTTCTTCTAATTCCGTTCTTTCTTTCTCTTTCCTTTTCCTTCCAATATCCTCTTTCGTTCAAATTAAATCTGCAAGTCAACATCTTTATGACGGGTTCTGACAGGGTCCATATGGGTTCTATCTTTGCTGGCAGAATGATGCTCGAAGCGACCTTGCTCAGCTCAAAAAAATGTGAATATAGTATAGTATGATACAATAAAATACAATTTAACATCACATAACATAATATAGCATAACATAATACAACATAGTGAAATATGTAATATGATATAAGATAACATAACATGACAAAGTATAATATAATATACAATAACATAAAAAAAAGGTATAATATAATATGTTACATCATCATATACTATCGTATGTTATAATTTAAATTATTATGGTATAACATAATATAACAACATATGATACAAATACAAAACATATGATACAATATAATATAGTATCTATAGTATCATATCATATATCATAATGCATTATCATACAACCATCATATATGAATATATGGTCTGATATGATATAGCTTCATATGATATAGCAATATGGTAGAATCTAATACAATATACGAACAGATAATACACTTTAATGTGTATATATATTAGTATAATTTGATATTAAAAAAGTTTAATATAACATAGTATGAGGTAATACACGAAGCTATAAGAAGTCGAGAGGCCAACAAGCCGAGAGGCCGAAAAGCCAAGGAAACCAAGAAGCCAACAAGCCGTACAAGACAAGAAAGCTATAAGAAGTCGCGTGGCCAAGAAGCCCAGAAAACGGAAAAAAACAATCTTCAAAACCCGTGAACCCTAGGCCCCCAAACCCTTCTGGAACCTCCGCGAAACCCAGGCCCTCAAACCCTTATGCAACCCCTACAAGGCCCCGACAGAAAACTCGAACATGTGTGGGCTGTGGGGACCTCATAGTAAGGCAGAGCCGACAATGCTAATCCTGCTAAGGACCTTTGATGCTTTCAAAGGCAGAGCTTTCTCCTAGCGCCATTGTCTTGCTGAGGGTCCGTGCACCTTCGGCCATAAAAGTGGTCCCATAGAAACTTTACAGATAAACTGTATTCCCCAAACCCTACCTCCAAACCCCTAATGCCTAATTCAAAACCCTGAACCACCACACCCTAAAGCCTAACCCTTTCTGAACTGCTTGCTGTACACCCTAAACCAAAACCTACACCCTGCACTGCACCATAAACCCTCAACAATAAGCCCTAAGCCTTAAAACCCTAAACCCTAAAACCCTAAACCCTAAACCCTAAGACCCTAAACCCTAAAACCCTAAACCCTCAACCCTAAACCCTTAAACCATACAGGTACATGGACCCATAGGGTTGGCTCAGCAGCGACTGCCGACCGAGAGCCCTCCAGGCCCCTTCGGTCCCTTGTTGGTTTGGGGACATAGTATATTATAATGTATGATTATTGTATGTTTGCTAGTGTACTATGATACTTTATAGTGTATTCTAGCCAGTATACTATAGTCGAATATGTTATACTGCTATAGGCATACGGTGTTGTAGTATGTTATGGTAAGTTCGTGGTGGCCTAGGGGACGTTGTAAGTCGGTTAACAGTAGGGCTGATGATATAAATCTTGCATTACCCATAATCAGGAATATGCCATAGTTCCCATAGTCTGGGGTCATTAAGGCAATGCAGCATTTACATCATCAACTGTAGGGTTATGATTGGGGTAGCTCCATTTAAGGTACTTAAGGGTCTCTCCTGAACACCTACTTACTAAGTCCCTTGGGCCTCTAAGCATGGAGCAGGAACCTTGTAGTGCCCCAAGTTACCATGTAGCATGGGACATGTTGTAAATTAGGGTTTTCCATTTTCCAGGGCCCTTTTTTATAAGGGTGCCCTACTAACTATTTTGGGGACCTAAACAAAAGCCTCATTCTAGAGAACTGCCCACATGCGTTGGAAGACGATACGCCCGGACATGGAAATCAGAATGGCGCGTTCATGCTGTGGAGAAACAAACCACAACATATGCGGCGCTTTGATGTGGGCCTCGTGCGACGAGGTAGCCCGTGGCCATGCGTTGCCTTCCCCCGGTGGATACTGCCCTTGTAACTTCGGGGCGATACACTGCATGTTTGTGATGGCGAATGTGGCGCAGATGCCTGGCATGATAGCCTTGATGGGAATGTATACATGCTCGTGCCTTCGGGTTTCTGCTGGCATCTGTGAGGCACGACCTGTATGGAATTGGGAACCTCTGCAGCGCTGCGTTGGAGGAGACCTGAATAACGAGAAGGCTGGCACCAAACGGTTTGCTGTGGTGAAGGTGGTGCCGAAATCACTCGCTCCTGCTCAAGCCGATGCAGGAAATGGGAGCGCTCCTGCAGAAGTTTCTGAAAGCAGCAGGACCAAGATCGCGGCAAGCGACTTCTCACACAGAGGCATGATGACTTCGACTATACGTTTCGCTGGCGTGGGTCATGGGAGCCGCTTGTGGATGTCGGAACACAAGCTTCAGGCGTGCGGTATGATAGCCCCATGGGGAACACATGCTGCAGCCACATCGGCAATACTTGCTGGGAGCTGTTCTGCCCCGAGCATGGTATCCAACCCTTGCTTCCGGACACGATTCTCGATGGCGGAGCTGGTGCCTTCAACACGTCTTTCTTTGTGACTGGTGTTGACAAACATGTTTCCGGCTGTCATGTGGTCGTTCCAGAGCAAATGGTCATGGATGTCGTTTTTTGGCAACTTCTCCTTCCGGGGATGCAAGCTACCGATGGTCTGATCGTCGACGTCGACTGGGTGCTTCAGCGATTTCTGGCAGCTGCACTCAAGGCCGGATCCAGTTTGGGATGCCCTTTGCTGGAGCGCCTCCTGTTAGACTGCGGACATCAACTTGATGGTCCACTTCGCAGTAGTTTACAGAGGGTTTCGGAGTGTGATGGTACTGCTTTTGAGCCCGAAGGTGCGGAGCAGCTGCCTCAGACTGCCGGTTAAACCCCTCACATGCTCCAAGTGAGAGCACACTGCGGATCCGTTTCCCATACATTTCTGCGCCACATTAAGCGATTAATTAAGTGGTTAGTCTGGTGCGTGGGCTTCGAATTCATTCGTGCTAGATGTGCATCCGACTCGGATTCAAGCATTAATTATGCAATGGAAAAGCTACGCTTGCACACCCCAAACCCCGAGACCCCTGCACCGTTGCAAACCGGTGTTGCGAACAGGTGTAGAGGTGGCAGTTGCTCACATCACCAAAGCCGCAGCAGAACGGTGGACTGCGGATTCGAGGGGGCTGCCACAGGAGCCCTTAATGCCAAATCCAGCTTCAGGATGGTGGCTTCTTACTTACACAGCGGCCTCAATCACTAGAATAGGGCGTTGGAAGTGTATGAAACTGTAGCATACCAAGTACTACGGAATGCCACGGCAAAAAGTACTGAAACGAGCAGTTGTGTAATTAGGCTTCTATTTTTCTCCCCTTCGAAAATCCTGGCCTTAAACTTGCCAGCAAGAACCAGACTCTCGAACCCCACCTGAGCAAGGACCAGCATGTAGTTAAAATGTTGGCATTCAGCACTGCCACATGCATGCAAATTTTGTGATCCAAGGAAATGCCAATAAAACACGGGGCCAATAAACACAGGGACATCACGCGAGCTCTATGCCCGCCTCGGGCAATCCGACCAGGTGCAGTTAGACCTCCCAAAGAACCCATGGGTCCGATCTAGGGTTTAAAGTTTACCTAGAGTCTCCATTGTAGTTCCGTTTTTTGGTTAACCAAAATCTCTATTATAGGATCCTAACCATAAAACTGGTCAACCAAAAATCGGAACTACAATGGAGACTCTAGGTAGGGTTTAGGATTTCAGGGTTTAGTCTAGGGAAGTTTTGGGTTGAGGGTTTAGGGCCATTCCTAAGAGGTAACACACATGCCAACATGCTAAAGAGCGCTGTGCACACTCACCAGAACTAGTCCCTTTCTTGGGAGGGTATCCTGCATCCCATGTATCTCTCGGCATGGCAGGGGAGTTTTTGCCAGACATTTTTAAGTTATTAAGAAAGTAAAACAACCCTGAAGGGAACCTTTCGTGTATGGGCTGAGATCGGAGTTCTGTTGTGGGTTCTACTGTTTACATCCTTCCGGTTCCGGGTGTCTGGTGAAGCTCGAAGCCGATCTCCATAACGATAACGTAGGATCCTGAATTCTGATCCCGACACCAGGTTTGGGATCTGGGATTGGGGTTGAGGTTTTGGGATTTAGGCCAAATATGTTCCAAAGATGCTTAGTCTAACTCTCGTCCTCAATCGCACCAGGCTGGCTATTCGGATGCACTGTGCAGGAAATATTTGGGCCGGCATCCTCTCAAGATCTCTGAGGTATCATACCGGGAAATCTGAAAAGCTATCGTTGTAGGGGATATACCCCCAAAACTGGAGGGGTCAAAACCTACGCCGTTGTCTACTAATAGGCAACCCCAAACCCTAAATAACCTTAAACCCTATAAGCCTTAAACGCTAAACCCCTAAACCCTGAACCACAGATCAACAAGACCACTGCACCGGACTCGAATCGCGAGGCCTTCTGACGATCTTTACAGTATAAGGAGTTCGTCTGAAGCAAAAGCAAAATGCGGATGCCCCCACGGACCTGGCAGACTCTCTAGATTTTATGGCAGCAGGGTAGCAAATCCTTTGACTGATCAAGGCAAGGAATATGTCTCAATTGAAGCCTAAACTCTAATCCTAATACCCTAAACTCGGCGCCAATCAAAACCATAAGAACTTGTGGATTCAGGGATCTGAGCAAATCCTTTGGCCCCACAGACGCATCTATATGTGAAAGGATAGCAGCAGCACCATACGTGTTACCATTATGACTATGACTCCATTCGTTGCTTTACGACTGTAGTGTGTACGTGCACCGGTACTGTATACGTACATACAGAGCAGCGAGCTCATGCACAACTTGCACGTGCAGGTACCCTAGTCTATATATATATATATATCATGTACGCGGTCATGTGTTTAATTGTGTTGTAGAGATATCTGTATGTATGCATGTGCATGCATGTACGGATGTATGTATGTATGTATGCATGCATGCATGCATGTATGTATGTATGTAAGTGTGTATGTGTGTATGTACATGCGTATGAATGTATGCATGCATTCACCTATGTATGTATGTATTTATGTATGTATGTGTGGGTGTCTGTATATATATATACATATGTGCACATCACATATACTCGAAAGTGTAGTGTTTGCATAAATGAATCCATGCATGCATGTGTTCATAGACGCATGAATGAAAGCATGAATGCATGAAAGATTGGGCGAGTGAATGAATTCATGAATGAACGAAATACTTAATGACTGAACGCATGACTGCATGAATGTACCTAAACCCTAAACCCTAAACCCTAAACCGTATGCGTATGCAGGCCGGCAGGTAGGTAGGTCGGTTGGTCGGATGGATGGTTCTACTTCAACTACCAAGAAATCTTGAAAGCCTGAATGCGCGAGTCTGCCTTGTCCAGGGCACGTGAAATGTTTTCCATTTGCCCAATCGGCAAGTGAAAGTCCCAGCAGATCTGATTATAACCATCTCAGAAGTGGTGGAAAAACCGTCATCCTTGCATCCGTTAATACAGCCCCGGGCCGAAAGTTTCGAGCTACATGTGTACTATCTAACATACACGCTCTTGCGGAGTAGCGGAGTACCTCAAAGTTTCGTTTACCCTACGCAGGCTAGCGGAGTAATTTCTACCCCNTTTCGAGCTACATGTGTACTATCTAACATACACGCTCTTGCGGAGTAGCGGAGTACCTCAAAGTTTCGTTTACCCTACGCAGGCTAGCGGAGTAATTTCTACCCCGTTTTAAAAATATACTACTTTTTAGTTCCGGAGGAGGCCCCAGGGCTGACATGTGTTAGGAGTCTATGGGGAAGAGGGTGGGGTGATGGGGGGGGCTGGGTATTGTAGCATGTTCAAGCTAGTGGGTCGAACTANGGAGGCCCCAGGGCTGACATGTGTTAGGAGTCTATGGGGAAGAGGGTGGGGTGATGGGGGGGGCTGGGTATTGTAGCATGTTCAAGCTAGTGGGTCGAACTATCGGCCCGGCGCAGTATTCACACCCACGGCCATCAATACCGTCACTGCCATCATGACCAGAACCCACGCTCTCACCAGCACCACCATTGCTGTCATCGCTCCTCTCAGATCTAGCAATCTTGGCTCCCCAGTGACCTAAGAATAACAAGACCTCCCTTCTTAGTACTGGGCAGTAATTTCTGTATGAGCCTAAGACCACAAACCAAAAAAAAACATGAGCCCAGTAGGAGATTTGGTGCTTTCTACGGACCCTAGCATGCTCGGGGCTTGCCGCAGTTCTTCGTGGAGCGCCTCGTTGCGCGTCTTCAAGTCTCACGGTTGGAATACCGTTTAGGGTTAGGGAGGTTTGCGATTGAGGTTTAGGGTCAATCTCCACGTGTCCTCGATCCCAACCTCCAAAACCCGACTGAGCGAAATGATCGAATCGTGAGCACTTGCAGTGCGCATCCACTGAGGGCGCACAGCTCAACACTCTTTCCGGCTCAACCAGAGTGTGCCGGGACTTTCTATGCAACGAAAGCATTTCCGGGGGTCAGTGTAGACGAAACAAGCAGGTTTGAGCCTTAGGGTCTACAATGCGAGATTGGAGTGGATAGCGAGCGTTGTCCCTATGCCTTCCAAGATGACAGGCTAAGCTATGGCTAGAGAAGTTGCAGGAACCCATGTACTTGTGTGAGAAGAGAGGGAGGCCACCAAAGATGACATGTAACTACGTGTTGCTGTAACACCTGGCCGAGGAATCTCCTCAAATATTCCTGCAGACGCGAGCACCGAAACAAACGTCTGATCTGAGTTTTAGGGTCGCACGCCGCCCCAAGCATTCTCGTTACAGCTCTATCTAGCCCCTGCGTCTCAAAAGTCGACAGCCTACCTATAGTCTCCATTGTAGTTCCTTTTTTGGTTAACCAATTTTATGGTTAGGATCTTATAATATAGTTTTTGGTTCACCAAAGAAAGGAACTAAATGGAGACTATAGGTACTATACCGTTTTACTATGAACCCCTATATGGGCATAAGAACCTTAAACCCTTTTAGGGTTCACTTCTAGGTACAGAACGACTTCTCAAGACCTCCCAGCTTCCCCCAAGGGTCCAAGTATCTAATAATCATACACTCTCCAAAATCCTAATCTACATAACTACTATCCTAAAACCGAGTACCTAATTATTTGGTTCCTTTGGACCCTTAAGACCCCTATAAAATCCTCCAAACCCCTTATGGAACCCTTTAAAGGAACCCTAACACTTGGGTCCTTTGGACCCAGATGAAACCTGGCTCTCATGAAGAGGATGACCCCAGAGGCCCCAAAGGGGAAGTTCAGTGCTTGTAAACTCCACTCCGGAGTTCTAAAACTCTAGAGACACTAGGGTTTAGGGTTTAGGGTTTAGTTTCGGGTTTAGGGTTTAGGGTTTAGGGTTTTTTAGGGTTTAGGGTTTAGGGTTTAGAATCCTCAGCTCAAGCACCCCTAAAAAGTATTCCAAAAACCCTAAGCCCTAAACCCTAAACCCTAAACCGAAAACCGAACTGCGGCCCTGAGGCTCTAAAGCCCTAGACCCCGATATAAGCAGCTCTCGCCAGATTTTTTCACCCCAAAAATTCAAAAACCCCGAAACCCTAAATCGGAACACCCGGCACCCTAAACCCTAAACCCTAAATCGGCACAAATACCAAAACAGAAGACCCCCGGAGGAACGAATTCGACTTGTCGGGGCGAGGTCGGCTCCCGTACAAGGATTAGGAGTGCTTCGCAAGCTGGGGGAACCCACAGGACCAGGGGTTTAGGGTTTAGGGGTTTCGGTTTAGGGTTTATGGTTTAGGGTTTAGGGTTTTAGGGCTTAGGGGTTTAAGGGTTGAGGGTTTAAGGGTTAAGGGTTAAGGGTTTAGGGATTGGGAGTGCTTCTCAGAATGGAGGAATGGAAAGGATTATTTGGGCTTAGAGTTTACACCTGGGGATCCGACAACCTACTGTTCTAAGGGTTATATTGAACAAGTTCAAGCGTCATAACCTACTACTTGCAGGGTGTGGAGCTACAGATGGAGTGTAGGGTTTAGAGGTTTAGGGTAAGCGCCAGTATTTATCGAGTGCATCTCAAACTGGAGGAACCCCAGAAGGACCATTTGCTAGGGGTTATATAAGGTTTAGGGTTTAGACTACTGTTTGCAGGGTGTGGAGCTCTAAAACCCCGGAGCTCTAAACCCAAAGGACCATTTGGGTTTTGAGTTTACCTGGGGATCTACTACCCTGTAAATCAGGGGTTAGAGCCTACTATATTGTAGGGTATGGAGCTACAGGTAGAGTGCAGGGGTAGAAGAAACCGTTTCTGCCACGATCCTTGTTGCTTATGGTCTCGTAGGGTAGTGGGGGGTTTGGGTATATCGGGGTTTGGCCTGCGGATTGCGGTTTGCTCTGCGACAGACACCCACCAGTTGCCCTACTAAAATCGTACAAAGTAATTACTTGCAGAACCCTGAAAATGTACAGGAAAACCCTAGAACAGGGCCCTTCTCTTGAGAAGCACTCGTCTTTTTTGCCAGCATGCGCTCGCCTTGCTTCCCACGGCCGACAGCTTATGTACCAGACTGGTAACAGTGGGTTCTAAAATCCCTTGAAGGGGTTGTACCTGAAGCCCGAAAACCTTCATCAATATATAGGTTTCGGCCCCCTGTTTGCAGTGTATAGCATGACCCTCTACAAGGTTTGCTTGCGAGGGGCACAAGATTGCTCGCCGAGAAAACGGTCGGTCTACATAAACCCTGAGGGCATCTGAGGGCCCTAAACCCTGCGGGTTCACAAACTGTTAAATTCAACCTAAACGCTAAACCCTGAACCGTGACTAAACCCTGCGGGTTCACAAACTGCAAAATTTAACCTAAACCCTAAACGCTAAACCGTGACTAAACTCTGCGGGTTCACAAACTTTGCTCTGGAAAGGCTACAGCCAGAGCTTTGCGGCCCAAGCGAGGAACCGATGAAGCTAAACCCGAACCTCAACCCGGTAACGCTTCCCAAAACACTAGGTTTAGGGTCCTTAAAGACGAAATGAACCCTAAAAGGGTTTAAGGTTCATAGACCATATAGGGATTTATAGTATAAGGGTATAGGCCCATTTCTTTTAAGTGTCTTTTCGTCCTTAAGGGTTTTAGGATTAAAGCTGCGAAGTTTCTGAATAGTGGGTTACTACAGGGGGTTCGGGTGTAAAGCCTAGGGTAGAACAACGTGTTGCGATTTCTTCGTGACTAGTGCGTACCCATATGTAAGGGTTCCTTTAAGGGTATCCTCGAAGGTTCTGCTTCCAGGGTTTGCTCTTGGGAGTCTTACCTTAGGGCCAAAGTATATACTATTCGGGTACAAGGACCCTTAACATCCAAAACCCTATAGAACCCTTATAGAACCCTTACAGTAGACCCTTAAAGGAACCATTATACTATGCGGGCACGGGGACCCTTAGGCAAGTTACACGTCGGAAAATAGAGGCAACTT
>BGNK01000281.1:139452-191952 GCA_003297005.1 Symbiodinium sp. clade A Y106 | reverse complement strand
TTTAAGGGTTTAGGGGCTTTAGGATTTTAGGGTTCTGGGACCCTGGGCTTTCGGGGGCTCCGGGTAGTGGGGGTGGATTTGAATCGTGCGATTGGATTTTGGAGCCATTTTCCAACCATTCACCTCACGAGACTCTGCAATGCTAAACAAGGCTGTGCAACATTTTGGAGGTTGTCGCCCCATAGCTGCCTGAATTTTAAACTTGGAGCGTGTCATTGCAGTATTTGGAGATGTTCAAGGTTGGAAAGTTTGGAAGTTGTTGAGCATTAGAGTGTTTCGTGAAATTCAGGAAACGAAACACTGCAATGTTTAATAAACCGTGAATTTATGGTTGGTCTTGTTGGATCCTTTAGCATTGGCGGGCTCGGTGAGGCTCAGGACACGCAAAACTGCAGTGCCCAACAATTTCCAAACCTTCCAAATTACACTTCGAAACACAAAGCAAACCACACACGTATCCCACCAAAATGAAACCGCATACCAAAAATGCGCTTGGCCATTTACCGTCATCTACATACCCATGATATATGTCCACAAGTCTGAATGGGGGCAAGTTTCTGCTTCTTTCAATCACCTATCCTAGACTACGGGAAACATGGTATATTCCCTATTCTGGGTAAGAACAGTCATCTCGCATGACGGGGCCGGGGCAGAGGATCTGACCACTGTATTCAGCAGTTGACGGTTTGTGCTTGGGTTTGAAGGTTCACGATTTGCACACTTGGGACTGAAACCATAGACTCTATGCGGGTAGTTGTCGAAATTAAGGTCCCTTTTTGGGTACCCTAAATAATAGGTGCCTTATTATAATAGGGACCCAAAAAGGGACCATGATTTTGACAACCACCCATGTCCGCAATCACAAACCCCTCTATCAGTTTGACTAGCATCCGGCAAGATTCCCAACAATATGCCAGCCCTGTGTCTGTGTACTACATGCACATCCGACAAGCCCAATGCACGACCCTCTGTGCCTGAAGTGCTTCCGTGGCGGGCGTATGGCCTACACCGGCAAGAAGCTTCAAAGAACTCTACGCTAATCTACTCCTACACTCGAAAGAAGCCTCTTTGTTGTGACCTTTCTGTAATCTCCGAAGTTGTCAAACCCGGAAGTTTTTCAAGGCCTGAAGGTTTTTGGCTCAATCCTGCCTAATCTGCAGTAGAAGCCAGAAAGTTGGAACATCATTAGCCTCATGCCCTTAAAGTAAAGTATAGGGAATCCCAGCATGAATCGTCCTAGATCTATGTTCCAACTTTCTAGGGTTCACTATAGTTTGGCTGAGTTCTGGGCTTGGCTTTGAGGATGCTTTAGTTTTTGGTTTCGGGTTTAGGGTTGCATCGCAGGACGCGAACAAGGATTCTGGCCTTGAGGTTTGAGGCTTACGGCCCCACAAAGTCCTAAGCACCTACGTACATAGTCGAATGTAGGGTCTCTGTATTAGTAATTAGTAATTAGTATTCACCATTATGATTTGGCAAAGTCACCCCCCCATAAGCATACCTACAACCCTTTGGGGGTCTCAGGCGCAGGTTCAGGGCTTATCTGTAGCCCCCAAAACTCACAAAAATGGGAGGTCATGAACCCTTAGCTGGAGGGTAAAACCCTTGAAACAATATGGTAGAAGCCCAAAAGTTGGAAACCCAATAGCCTCAGTCCTTAAGAGTAATGTATACGGAATCCCAGCACTATTTGTCCTTAATCCGGCTTCCAATTTTCTGGGGTTTGTTATAGGTGTCGGGATCCCCTAAACCCTAAACCCTAAACCCCTAAACCCTAAACCTCTAAACCCTAAACCCCTAAACCCTAAACCCTAAACCCCTAAACCCCAAACCCAAAACTGCACAGCCATGAGGGACTCGGACGGCCCCAAACGCTGGATCCCTAAGTTTGGGGGGAATTCAAGGCGTGGGGACTTCAGGCCTGGCCTTACCTTAAAGACGAAATGAACCCTCAAAGGGTTTAAGGTTCATAGACCATGTAGGGATTTATAGTATAAGGCTATAGGCCCATTTCTTTTAAGGGTCTTTTCGTCCTTAAGGAGCCTTATAAGGCTCAAGGCATAGCTGGGTCATAACTTTCTTTTTAATCGGTTTGGGGTTCAGGGTTTAGGGTTTTTAGAGTTGAGGCCTCAAGGCATTGGGATTAGAAGATGTTTCATGAAGCTTCGTTAAGTCGTTGAGGCTCTGAAGGGCCTTCTTATGAATTGACTGGGTTAGGTGTGAGTTGGGCTTGCCTGGGGCTCAGCATACGGCTTATGGCTTATGCAAGCAAATTTGGATGACCACGGAGGTCGACGAAGGCAGTCCCAAACCCTACACCCAAAACCAAGAACTCCAAACACATAAAACCCTGGAAAAAGGCCTCCTGCGCCACCTGGGGCTGCGCGGCGCCGTGGGGGACATATTGCAAGCAAGCACTATCCTTCAGATGGACATGATTTGCACATTCGGGCCCTACATTCTGGCGTCTCCCGTAAATACGCCGTAGAGTCATGTAGGTTAGGGCTTAGAATTTAGGGAGCTTCAAAACCTGAATGAAACCTTGAACCCCTTAACCCACAAACCCTTGCAAGACACTCAATTGAAAATGCTATGCTTTCCTACCTGCACGTCGACGGCAAAAAAAAGGGGCCTTAATAATCAGAATAGGGTATGGAGGCCCATTATACTATAATTAGAATAAGGAACCCCCAAAACGTAGATCCTCCAAAGGCCCTTCTTGCACACCCTTATATGACCATTAACATGCCCTATAAAAAATATAAAAAAGCTAAGCAGCGTGTCCCTCATTCCTAAACCCAACTCTAAGACCTGAACCCGCAAGTCCGGATCTTCGTAACTCTGATCAGGGAGCATCAGAAAGTAAAAAGCTAGTATAAACCCTACTCTGTAGGAACTCAGAACCACAGCGAAGCCATGCGAAGCCCCAACCCTAAACCCGAAACTCAGAATCCTAAAGCCTACCTTAACCCTACGTGACCTACCTTTTTAAGGACTTATAAGGAGCCCTAAAAAGGTAGGTTCCGTTGGGTTTAGGTAATCCAAAAATCTTAATCCTTCAACCTTTAAACGCTCAATGCCAAACCGAAACCCTGAACCTTCCTAGGGTTTAGGGTTTAGGGTTTAGGGCCTAAACTTAACACCCCAACTCAACTTAGACCCTACCTTGAGCCCCAAACACTGCAAAATAGTAGGTTATGGCCCCTTTAACGCCCAAAACCGTAGGTTTAAGTGGATCCCCAAGTGAAACCCTAAACCTAAACCTCAAACCTCAAACCCTAAACCCTAAACCCTAAACCTTAAACCCTAAACCCTAAAACTTAAACCCTAAACCCTGAACCTCAAACCCTAAACCTAAACCTTAAACCCTGAACCCGCAACCCAGAATCCCCAAAGCCTCAAAACCCCTCGGCCGTCCTTTGTAGACAGGGCTTCTGGGTCTGCCAACAAAGCTTCAGCGAGCGCTTGCGGTACCTTCCCGAAGTGTTCAGGGCTTTAGGATTTAAGGTGTATTGTTTAGGGTTTAGGGTTTAGGACTTAGCGTCTTAGGGTTTACGGTTTAGGGTGTAGGACTTAAGGTTTATCGGGAGGGGCCTTGTTTGAAGGAGGCTTGAACTTAGGTGGTAAAGTGTGATCACCTAGACCCTCAAAATTAGGTAAAATAATTGCCTAAAACCTAGAAAAGGCCATTATCCACATACTTTTGGGGTCCAGGCATGCATGATGGCGAAAGCCTTCGTAGTCCAAAATTGGTGATTAAGTCTGTTGATATGGCCTGGGGTGTGGGGTAGAGAGCTACTCGCAGTTCGGCAAAGTCCTCCACAACCGAATTTCATCGGGCAGTTGTATCGAAGGCGTCTACATCATATAATATAACATATGGGTGGTTGTCAAAATTATGGTCCCTTTTTGGGTCCTTATTATAATACGGCACCGAATATGGGTAGGCCAGGTCCGAGCCTAGCTCTCTGGAAGTAGCCGTGGCGCTGCTGCCATCAACATCTTGCGAAAGCTGTAGTTCGTGGGATTGTATGGGCACGAACCAGCGCCAGGCGGCGAGAGTAGGCCAGCGCTCCAGGGCAGGCAGCGAGGGGGGAGGGGGAGCAGACCCTGCTTGGCTCCTCCAGCTTGCAGCGGCATTGGCAAGGCTCTGCCGAGTGGTCGGTAGAAGGCGCAGGGGCCGAGGTCATTGAAGGGCCAGCGTAGTCAATCCATGGCTGCAATAATGAACGCAGGCGGCCTTGTCCTCAGCAGCATACAACACGGCCTGACTGACCACGAGTGTGGTCTGCCGAACGTCATCAGTAATGCCCTTACTGACAGCATTCAAAGGATTTCTCCACTCTAGAGTGTCGCCAACCCTAAGGGTCCATGTACTCATATAGTATATACATTGGCCTTAAAGTATTCCCTATATATAGGTACATTGGGCCCAAAGCATATACTATTTGGGTACATGGACCCTTAGGGCAATGGGCACGATGAAGCGAGGCCTGTCGCAGCGGTCTTGAGTCTCAGCGCAAAAGCTTTTAGCGATCAGCCACTAACTAGTGGGCAACCCTAATTTTGACAACTCCCCTAAGGCTCCAAAGTAGTTCCTTTTGGGGTAGTATATTAGAGTCCCTAACCAAAAAAAGGGGACACCCAAAAAAAAGAACTACTTTGGAGCCCCTGGGTACCCATATATAGGGCTTTTCTTCTACTGTTGTGTGGACTGAAGGAGTTCTACCGTCATGGGGCATACTTTCCCAAATCATGATAGTGACCCCCCCCATATGGGAGTTTCCGAAAATTAGGGGACCTAATATAGTACCCTAAATAGTAGGACCCCAAAGTAAGGTACCCCTACTTTTCGGAAACTCCCATATAGCAACCCGACGTGCTACTATATAATCAGGTAGGTACGACCCTTTGGGTGGATCCAAACCGGGTTTTGACTACATCCGCGCCAAATCTAGTCTCTTCCAGCAGCGCTCCCGACATATCAGTGTCTTCGAGGTAAGCCTGGTACCCAGAACTTCCAAAATCCCTCAATTAGCGAAGATACCTCAAATTAACTAAAGCTAGATCCCGAATATGATTTAAGGGACGTTCACCCTAAACCCTAAACCTTAAGGCCTATAAGGTATATTCCTTACTCAAGGGATGTTGGAAGGTCGGGGTCTGACATGAACATGCTCTGTCTAGTGAGAGCTGGTGGGTGTCTAGCGAAACCGCCACCTCTAAACCTTCGTACGCATCCATGGGTGCTATGCCGTCTCTGAAGTCATGGACGGGTTTAGGGTTCAGGGCCTAATATAGGGGCCTTCATACTTAGAATAGGGTTTTGGGGGCGCACTATACTGTAAATTTAGGGTTTAGGGTCTACTGAACTTCTCCATACTCTGAGCAATCATCCCGGAGCAGGAATTGGGACAAGGATACCGTCAACCAAACACCCGAAAGCCTACGTCGCCAGAAACCTGGAAACCTAATTCCGGACGCTGGAAGCCCACGGCACTACAGCTCAAAATTTACCCAACCTGACAGCTTAAAGCCCCAACTCCCAACCATTCTACCCCAGCAAAACAAGTGCCTGTCCACCAAAGAAGGTCCTTGCGACCTGCAGCTCAGATTGCCAAAGACTTGGAAGTAAGGCATCAACAAAGCCAGGACCGTGTTACGTCTTGACAGGAGCCCTATACAAGTATCAGCTGTATTGTATCTAAACATGCCCTCGTACGGTCACACTCCGCATAAGTGTTAAGGTCGGGGGTTGAGCAAATAACAGCAGCAACAGCAACAGCTGCAGCAGCAGCCGTCACAGCCACAAGCAGCAGCAGCACCAGCACCAGCAGCAGCAGCAGCACCAGCACCAGAGCACCAGCGGCAAGAGCAGGGTCATCATCATCATCGCATTACAAGAAACATCAAGCACAAATGCGACGAGAGTCCACGAGATTTTGTTGACAGTTCAGGATCGTACTGGTAGGTTCGACTACGAATGCCGCAACATGGCCCCGCAGCTTGCATGCCGGGCCGCATCGATGGGCCTCTTTCCTTGAGCGTTGCCTTCGACTGCAGGAGTAGGCTGAGTACTAGGGCCACCAACCATGAAACCTAAACCCTCGGTCTTGGGAAGGCTGATTGAGAAGGCGTTGTCAGTGTCGAGTCCTTCTTTTGGCTTCCGGGTGGGTTTAGGGTTTAGGCTTTGGGCTCCGCTGATGTTGTTTAAGCTGGTCGGTCATTAGGCAGCTAGGGCTAGGTAGGTCGGTAGCTGGCTAGCTAGCTAGGTAGCTACGTAGATAGGGGCGGGCGGCAGGCAGGGAGGCAGCTTGCCGTTGATGCCTTACTTTGTGTCGTGTTGTCGTTGTTGTTTTTGCCTGACTGTCCCCAATTCCCGGAAACCCTACACGACTGTGTCTTTCGGTGTCTCTACAAGGAAGACTTTACTATCGACAAACGTTCCCACTCGATGGCATGTGACACCAATCCAGTAGCTGCCACCCTTACCTGATGCGTGAAATGAATACTGTCACAATCTCAGATGGCACGGTCCATACTTGCGCTTCCCATTGACAGCACCCCTAACCCCCTTAACCCTGTACCCTGTACCCCCCAAGCTGGCAGGACACGAAACCCGGCCAACTGATCCGAGCCTGCTTTCGGTGATCCGGAAATCAAACTACTTTCGCATCCCTCGAGCCCTAAAACCCTACAGCCCGAATCCCCCTAACCCTCTCCCCTGAACCCCTAAACCCATGTATTCCGCCACCCTAAAACCCCAGACCACCGTCAACCCCTGAATATGACAGCGGCAGAACTTCTTGCAAGCCCAATTACGGATCTGCACGTCGGCGCCAGCGAGGACCAACTGCCTCGGTCTAAGATAAGAACTCCTACCCTAAACCCTAAACCCTAAGCCCTAAACCTAACATTAATTCGCCCTACAGTACTGGATCCTATGAGGATGATTCCTCTAAAGGGCTGCTACAAGGCTTCCCATATAGCCACACTATAATCCCAAAGGGTCCATGTACCCAAGGAGGTAGATACTTTGGCCCCAAAGTATCCATATAGGGATAACTTTAAGGCCTAAGTATATGCTACTTGGGTACGTGGACCCTTGGGGAATACACCCCCAACCCTACCTGTCAGGGTTAGGCATATTGGAGCTTACGATGCACAGGATCTCTACCACCGAATACTATACCCGTTGAAGTTCAGTCGTTTCGGGCGACATTTCGGAAACTCCCATACATGACGTGCATGCCGATGATTCAAAAGATGGATGCGTGGAAGCACTGGGCCTCGACTGTACTACACCTTACAGCCGAAACCCACACGCCCTACACACCTTAAGCTCGGTCTGAACGCCGAACCATACGCCCTGTCGAACCATACGCCCTGAACGTTTATTAGATCCTAAATCCTTACCCTCAACCCTGAATGCACGGCCCTGGAGCTGACACCCGTTTCGAGACGTCTCGGGCTCCGGCCTCACCATGTCCACGTCGCCCCGCTTTGATGCAAAATGCCTGGGTAATGAGAATAGAAAAGAGCCTAGGAATGGTATCCTGAGCCCTAAACCCAGGTCTAGGTCTGGATGGGTGTTCAGGCTTTATGGTTTAGGTTTGTCGGGGTCTAGGGATTATAGGGCTTCACTAAACAAAACCTAAAGCCTAAACCTGACAAAAAAACCCTGAACGACAATGACCAGCACCCTGTTCCCGAGCCCGATAACGTCGATCTAGCAATGGAAGCCAGCCCCAAAACCCCTAATCCATCCTAAACCCTTAATCCCTACTGCTGATGGACAAAATCCTGCATTTCCCATTATAAGGAATATACCACAATTCCCATAGTTTAGGGTCCTTAAGGTCATGCAGGATTTTGTCCATCAACAGTATGGTACCCTTGGAGGATGATAACACAAAAGCTCAATTGCAAATGGATGGAGCCCAAAATCATAAGTCTTAGAGCATCAACATGCAAAATGGTTTCTGCGACGTCTGCCTGTTTCACTGGCAAGTGCCCTGCTTTCAAACTGGAGTCGGAGCATCTTTCAAATCTGCCGTGGTTGTGTCGGATCCGATGGCCATAGATGGACCATTCCCAGAGACTCCAATATCCCTTAATTAAGGAATATACCTTAAACCATGTCAGGGATCCTACTATAATTTGAGGTATATTACTGAATTAAGGGATTTTCGAGGGTCTGGGTTCTTCTGGCAGAAAGCTGCTGCTCCAAGAGAGTGACGCGCTTTCCGGGGGCCGTGCGTTGGCATCACAAGCCCCATGGAGACTCTCTGCTTCTGGCTCGGAACTGCCACAGGAAACCGTCCACTCCTTAAGGACGAAAAGACCCTTAAAAGAAATGGGCCTATACCCTTATACTATAAAACCCTATATGGTCTATGAACCTTAAACCCTTTTAGGGTTCATCTCGTCTTTAAGGCTGGCACTGCTGTGTTCGCAAAAGGCCCGCTGCTGAGCCGCAGATCCTAAATCCAAACCTATCCTGCGCCCAAAACTCTACATTAACAAGTGCCCCAAGCCCTTACCCGGAGATCCCAATATCACTTAACTAAGGAATATACCTTAATTATAGGGGCCTTAATATTATGGTTTAAGGTATATTCCTTAATTAAGGGATATTGGGATCTCTGGATAACCCCCCCCCCAATCCGAGCCCAGTTGCAGTGCGGTGGAGCCTTCAAGCACCGATAGCTCGGCCAAAGGACGATCCGGCAATGCTTTGCCAGCCAGGCGCACGGCCTCCAAGGGCATTACTTTCGGGTTGCTCTAGAAAGGTTCTACAAGAGTTTCGGGCTTTTTTAGGGCCTAGGGTTTAGGGTTTAGAGAGCAGTGATTGGTTCCCTGCGGGTATTTCAAAGCTCTGTAAAAGGGTTCCTCGAAGGGCTCTAATTAGGCTTCAGCGTTGACGGGTTTAGTTTAGGAGTCGAGGGTTACCAATAGGCTCCATTGTAGTTCCTTTTGGGATTACCTTGTAGGACCCTTAAATATGAACCACAACAATGGAGCCTAAAGGTAGGGGCTTGGATTTAAGCACTTCCTTAACCCTGCATAACCTATACCTTTTTGAGGGCTGAGATAAGGAAATCTCAATAAGGAACCCCAAACAGGTAGGTCCTTCAGGATTAAGGTTAGGGGTTTACTTTAGGGTTCAGAGTGGCCTTAGGGTTCGTTAAACAGCAAATCCTGAGCCCGTTTGGGTTTAAGGGTATTGTTTAAAAGTTTAGAGCTTCGGGTTTGGGGCTTTAGGGCTTTAGGGTTTGAGGGTTTAGGGTCTTTTTTTTTTAAGGGCTCCTTTTTGGGTCCGCACGAAGTGTACCAAAGCCTGGTTAGGCGAGCTCAGTGAAGGGTTTAGGGTCTAGGGATCAGGGTTGAAGTGTATGGTTGGAGCTTAGCTTAGGGCCCAGAGCTGCGCTCGGCCAAAGTTGCACCTTAGCTTGTGGAAGGTTGCGGCTAGGGGTGTAGTGTTTAGGGTTCGGGGTTTAGGGCGTAGCGGGTTTAAGCGGTCTTGATTAGGTTTCTTGTACCTTGTGAGCATGACGCGACGCCGTGCAGGTTTAATTCGTTCCTGGAGTTGCTCATTGAGGGAAAAGCCCCCGAGATCCGATCCGAAATATCGAATGTCTCGGGTTGCCACTGTAGGTGGCTCGAGGCTTGGCCTTGCCCAACATGCAGAAGTTTAAACGCTGGCAAAGGATCTGCATGTGGGTGAAGCCACTAAGACCCCAAACCCATAAACCCTAAACCTCTAAACCCTAAACCCCATAAACCCCTGAAGCTCTAAACCCCTTAATGCCTTATGTAACCCTAAAACCTAAACCGTTGTCAGGGCTTTCAGGGCTTCATAATTTTGGAGGTCGTCGGGTCTACCTGTAGTCTCCATCGTAGTTCCATGTTTTGTTTAATCCTTTTCATATTTAGCATCCTAAACGGGGACCCCCAAAAAGGAACTATTTTCTCTAGGATCAAGGGTTTGTCCTGAAATTCCGGCACCGGTTTGGAAAGTTGAGCTGTGCAGTTGCAAGCTTCCCCTTGGGGAACTTTGCAGACCTCGAAACCCATCCGAGTATCTTCACTATGTTGGTCCTTCGAGCTTCTGAAAGGATTCGAGAGCAAGATCCTCCGTAGCCCGGCAAGGGAAAACATAAAATACCCCTGGCTAACAAGTTGAGAATCAGAAAGCACATTCTTCGGACACGAAAGTGAAACTTTGGGATTTTACAGAGCTTTTTGTATCCCCCAGAAGGGTAACAGCTGTCTTGGGATCTTCCAATATCCTGAAATTCAGCGTCTGGGTACTCTACTACTGAGACATTCACGTTGCCTTCAAGGCGGCCGAGAACAGCGATGTATGAGGAGTCCACTTTCTCGGCGGAGTTGCTTTAGGGTCTGAGGTTTAGGGTTTAGGGCCTGAGGTTTAAAGTCTAAGGCTTAGGGTTTAAGGTTTACAGTAAATCCCATAAAGTTGGAAACCGGATGAAGGCCAAATAGTGCTGGGATTCCCTGTACATTCGTCTTAAAGATTGAGGCTATTGGGTTTCCAACTTTTGGGCTTCTACTGTAGGGTATGCCCTGAAGGAGAGATCTAGGCAGCTGGCTTCCAAATTGCCATACCTTACCTAAGCGTCCAATGTGCTTATGTAATTATGGTTGTAGATATGTAAAAGGCCAAAGAGTCCTAGACTAAGGAGTACTTCGGTTGATGATATATGAATACATATATATATATATATATCCTGCCTTACCCATAATAAGGAATATACCACAATTACCATAGTCCAGGGCCATGCAGGATTTATATCATCAACCGTTGGACCCTTACGGTGGGACTTTGAGGTCACCGGAATACTATTGGAGCCTCAATAATTAGAAATTGAGTGCTGGGGTTTAGGGGCTTAGGGTTTTGGGTTTAGAGTTTTGGGGTTTAGGGTTTAGGGTTTAGAGTTTTGGGATTTAGGGTTTAGGGGTTTAGGGTTTAGGGTTTAGAGTTGTGGGGTTTAGGGTTTAAGGGTTTGGGGTTGAGAGTTTTTGGGTTTGGGGTTTAGGGGTTTAGGGGTTTAGGGGTTTAGGGGTTTAGGGGTTGAGGGTTTAGGGGTTTAGGGGTTTAGGGTTTAGGGGTTTAGGGATTTAGGGGTTTGGGGTTTTAGGGTTTGCGAACATGAGTACTTGAGTCTACGATAACTACATAACAAGAAACCCCAAGGAACCCCAGGAACTACGGTTGATGATATATATCCTGCATTTCTCAGAATAAGGAAGATACCATAATTCCCATAGATTTTAGGGTCCTTAAAGTCATGCAAAACTTTTTATCATCAGCCGTACTTTAAGTAACAGAGGCTTCTATATGGGAGTTTCTGAAAATAAGGGACCCTCATAAAGTACCCTAAAGAGTGGGATCCTTATTATAAGGACCCCAAAATAAGGTACCTCTAATTGCCGGAAACTCCCATATTACTAGGTGGAATTTTTGCGGCTTCAGGTTGCAAAACCCATTGAACTTCAATCACAGGGACCCTTAGAGGGGTAGGGTGGAGGGGGGTAGGGGGCCTTAATACCTATCATAAGGACTTAATAATGCCGATTGAAGGAAGCATAGTCCCCTAGCCCCCTCCCCCCTACCCCCCTAAGGGTCCCTATGACTGAATCCCCGAAGGACGGAACCCACGGAGCTTCGTTTCTCACAGATCCACACCTCGCCCCTGAAGGGTCCTAAGTAATTACCTATATAGTACCTTAAACTGCCAAAACCTATTTTACTGTAGGTTCTTATTATACACCCTGAATTTATAGGGACCCTACAAAAAAGTAGGTTCTGGTGGGTTAAGGTAGAATGTAATGTAGGGGTTTCTGTATTAGGAAATGCTACTATGGTTTGAGAAACTATCCACCATGCCAGTACCTAGGACCTTTTGGGGCCTAGAAAGATCAGGGTCTGCAGTAAGTCAGTAAGGACCCCGCATGGATTGCGATTTCGAGATCAAGTTTTGGGGTTTGAGCTTAGAGAGTCTACGGCTAAACGGTGTGTACTGGATGCCATGGACGAGCTCTGTCGAAGTCTGCCAAGCTGTGCTCGAGGCCAACAACTTCGCAAGGCCAAACAGACTCCAAACCCCAAATTCCTACACCCTAAACCCTAAACCGTAAATGGTATTATCCTAAACCGTAACTTTTCAACCCAAAGCTCTAAAACTCAAGCCGATCCTGAAAGGAGGGTTTAGGGTTGAGGTTAAGTTGAGGTTTAGGGTTTAGGATTCAGGGTAAAGCCCCATCTTAAGTACCCCTGCCCGACCTCAAATTGTCAGGCGAAGGCTCTCATTGACCTCGCAGCCACTGTCCAAGAGAATCCTTGGACATGGGAAACTGGTCTAGGGCACATTGAGTCATTGAGGGGGTTTAGGGATTAGGGTTCAGGGTTTAGGGATGTTTGGGATTAGGGTTTAGGGATGGATGTTTAGGGTTCAAGATTTATGGATCTCTGAAAGCGTCCTCTCCCCATTTTCCGGAGATGTCCTCCATCTGCCACGACAAGCAGTTCGTGACCACTGCCATGGCGTCTTCCAACAACGCAAACGACAATGCTATAAACAAGCCCGGGGGCAAGTAGCCTCGAGGTTGCATCATCACTTGCTTCCCTTTGTGCAGCACGTAGCAGTGCGGCAACGCCTTGAGATCCTCGTTGCTGTCGTCCTCGGGAAATTCCAGGCTCATGAGAACCTCACTAGGGTCCCCAGCCAGGACATCGATCGCCTCCCGAATGTCGGCTCAGCAGGCGCAGGCCGGATCTCTTCAAACACCGTCAATGATGCAAGTCTTCAGCCCACGCAAGGCCCTTTATCCGGTTAGGACGATTTTATACATAGTTAAATAGTTAAATGTTGATACTAGACTAGGCTCGAGGGATTTCGGCTGCAAAAGACCATGTCTTCACACCCACGTCCCGCACCCAACACGCTAAACCCAAATCCTAGACCCTATCAAGCGATGTTGCGGAGCTGGATGCTTGCCCTAGAACTTTTTTTAGGGGTTGCGGTTCCTGGGAGAGTGCCTTTTGGGGCTTCTTTAAGGGCACTGTGGGAGTTACCTAGACCCCATAATGTAGTGCTTTTTGTTAGTTGCAATTGTGTACTAGAGGATCCGGAGCTCCTAGTCATACAGTGGGCCATCCAAACGAAGGTACTAGATTCAAGGGTCCAGATAGATTCCGAATGCAGGGCTTTGCAAGTTTAGGCTGCAGGGTGTAGGGTCCAGGGGATTTGCCGGTGTCGGGCCAGTTTATGGTTTTGAATTGAAGGGGTAGGTTCGGGGTTTCGGGCTTTAGGGCCAGTGTACGGGTTTAAATTGAAGGGGTAAGTTCAGGGTGTTGGGCTTTCAAGGCTTTACGGATTAAGGGTTTGGGGTTTAGAGCCCCCAGAGAACGTACGTCGATGCACAGAAGCACCTACCTGGTCTTCTAGCTGCTATAAGATAGGCAACAAGGCAGTCGTGTGCGAACTCTGGAAGGCTTCATTCAAGGCTCTTTGAAGGGTCCATAAGGGTCCGATAGGATTTCACAGGGTCTCATAGGGCTTCATCGGTTTTCATAGGGTTTCATCACAAGGTTTCACAGGGTCTTATAGGGTTTCACGGGGTTTCATTGGGCTTCCTAGGGTTTCTTAGTTAGTATTAGTTTAGTTGCAACCTCTGAATCCGAAATCCAGCTCAGGTTAGCTGTCAGGGTTTCCGGGTTGGGGTTTGAGGTTCAGGTCTGCTGCGACCAAAGACCCCACTGTAAGGGTTTAGGGTTCGAAATCTATGTTGGGGTATGGCTTGGGCTCAGGATCTAGACGTTCAGAGGTTTGCGGATTAACAGGTTGCGCTTTGGTGTATTGGGGTTTAAGGGTTTGGGGTTGATATAGGTTTAGTTTTGGGGTTTAGGGTTTCCTACTTGTCCAGTATCCTACAAGGAACTAAAGCTTAACCTTTGGGATTATATCGGGATTACCCTAAACCCTAAACCCTAAACTCCCAAAAAGTTAAATGTTACCTGCCCGACTAAGAAGGCTTAGGTTTTAGAGTCGTAGGGATCCTTTAATGGGTTCTGTAAGGGATCTATAGTAGGGTACTATAATGCAGCGGCCTTAATAATTAGAATAGAGTTTCGGGGCCCATGATACTAGAATTATAATAAGGAACCTCACAGCCGTCAGACAGAAAGTCCCTTTGAGTCTGGGGCTGCAATGCCTCAGTCTGGCTGTCCTCGTTGTTGGCCTCGGCAAACGGATGTTTGTTGAGGTTAGATTCGGAAGGAAGCCGTCGGGATTTTAGTAGTGAGGGGCGAGGGTTTAGGTTTTCCGGGTTCGGGCTTCTGGTTTGCGGCTTCGGGGCTAGCCTCCTATTTGCGGTCTCGCAGCATCCATATCGCATGAGATGTAGTGTGGTTCAGCGCTTGGTGATGCCTGCAAAATGAATCCTTAAACTTGGTGACGGTCCTACCGGGAACTACCACGACCACGGAAACGACGACACCCCACAATCGCAACAGAAAATGCAACACAAAGAAGAAGACTAAATAGCACCACTAGGGACCAACAAGACTAATAATAGTTATAACATCGGCTACTGCTGCTGCTGCCGCTGCTGCTGCCGCTGCCGCTGCTACGGCTACTTCTACTATTCCTCCTCATTCTCCTCCTGCAGCTGCTCCTGCTCCTGCTCCTGCTCCTACTAATGGGCCTGCGACTACTAGTCTTGCTGCTGCTGCTGCTCCTGCTCTTGCTCCTGCTCCTGCTCCTACTAATGGGCCTGCGACTACTAGTCTTGCTGCTGCTGCTGCTCCTGCTCCTGCTCCTGCTCCTACTAATGGGCCTGCGACTACTAGTCTTGCTGCTGCTGCTGCTGCTGGTGCCGAAACCTCCGATTTCCGATTTCAGGGATGGATCCCCGACGCTGAATTCAAGAAGCCCTGCAGGAAGACTCTCTTTTTGACGGCTGTCAGACGCCTTGCAGCTGTTTGAAGGCTGGGTCGGCAACTCGCACTGAAAGCAATGCAAGCCAATGAATGGTACCAAGGACCAAAGGACCGGTGTTTAGTTCAGGGGTTAGGATGGTTTAGGGTTGAGGCCAGAATGAAAGCTTGGACTCGCAAAGATTCTGTAGAATTACTTTCGGGGTCCGTCCTCAAATGCCATACTGCATACATCGGCATACGCTACCATCAAGAGCTCAACAAACTCACGGTCAAGAGCGGGTCAGCATAGTGTCTGCTGCTGCGGCATCTTGGTGGCTGATTGAGGCCAAGGCTGCTTCCCCCAAACCCCTTAACTATAGTGTAAAACCCTGAAAAACACTAGGATATAGGATCACCAGGTAGGGCCTTAAAGGAGAATGATTCCTAGATTTCTCAGGGGTTTCACTTAGATCCTAGCCCCGGACCCCGCAGGCCTCAGATATCACGGTCAAGCGCAGTTCTGCGCAATGCAACCTTGAACCATAGATTCAATGAGTGAGTCGATGAAACGTCGCAGAAAAGGAGAACAGACTGGGCGACGCTAGGGAACCTACGACAATATGCATACTAAATCTGACGAACCAATTACATTCTTGGCGTTGTTATTGTACTTTTTCGCCATCTTTACCACACCGGCGTGCTTGCCAAGCCGTGTGCCAAGCACACGAACGCCACCAAAGCCACAGCTACAGCATCAAATCGCTCCAGCAAAGACTTCCCCAAGCTTTCAATCCCTAAACCCTGAACCAACATCGAGCAAAGTCCCACTTAAGCGGAAGTCCCCTGACGCTTCTTTGCTTTCAAGTTCAAGTATGACAAGATCCGTACTAGTGGCAGACCAACGAAACTTTCAAAGTAAATGCACAAGGGTCTCGCTTGCAGTTCTCAACGTGGCAACTGGTTGATTTTCAGATTGCTGTTTCTCATCGCTGGCTACCTGCAGCTGTCGTGGTGGCGGTGGTAGTAGTCGTAGTAGTAGCAGTAGTAGTAGTAGTAGTAGTAGTAGTAGTAGTAGTAGTACTAGTAGTAGTAGTAGTAGTAGTAGCAGTAGTAGTAGTAGTAGCAGTAGTGGTAGTGGTAATGGTAGTCGTAGTAGTCGTCGTCTCGTCTCCACCATAGCTGCAGCAGCAGCAGTAGTTGTAGTCGTCGTAGTCGTCGTCGTCCCGTCTCCATCATAGCTGTGGCGGCAGCAGCAGCAGCAGCAGTCATCGTCGTAGTGGTCGTCGGTAGCAGTAGTAGTAGTAGTCGTCGTCGTCGTCTCGTCTCCATCCTAGCCGTAGCAGTGGTCGTCGTGGCAGCATCGGCAACAGCACTGGCTGATGGCATCAGCCGTCGACACTGTGGCGTGATGGTAGTAGTATTCGTAGTTGTCTCATCACGAGGTGGAGGACACGGGGTAGTGTTGCGATGCAGTTTGACAGGTGTGCTACTCCTCTATATACTTGCAAGTTAAAGCCTGAAGCCTCGAGTCTTGACTTGGGGAATGCAGACCCTCCAGCCGGCACAGGGCAGGAAACGTGCCGCTGCTGCCAGCAGGTCATAGCACACATCAGAAGCAGGGGCTGCGCAGCGACCTCTAAGCTCTGATTCTAATACTTGCTTACCCTAAGCTTGAACCTATAAAGGTTTGCTAAATTCGACTCCAGGAGCAACTGGCAGCTGGGGCTCTGATGTTGCTCTTGCGAGGTCTGGACTGGATGCTGTCCCTGGTGCCCTGCGCAGGGGGCGCATGGTGTTATGCACGGCCGCCTGCTTGACAGAACGGGCTTCGGGGCAGGGACAAATTGAGCTTCAAATCACTGCAAGAATCAGCAAGAAGGTGCACTGCAAGAAGGATAAGGAGCAGACGAGCTTGCGATGAAAAACAGCACTGGAAGTTTCGATAACATGCATGTCGACTTACGAACTACCCTTCTGCGAGAGAAGCCCACCAAGGTGCACTGTTCAGGACTTCGTTCCGTAAGCTCTAAGCCCTGTGGCCCTGTGGGACTCAAAAAACGAATGGCCCAACAAGGGGCCCACTCAAGAGCCTACGATTGAGGATCTTCAAGCCTATGTACAGAAAGGTCTTAAACACCGGTTGGGCTCGGCTTTTGGGATTAGTGTCGCTTGGTGAGGCTCTAAGTCAGCCCACATGTTGTGCCAAGCTACGCCGTTAAGCTCGTAGTCAAAACGTGATAACTCACCATAAAAACAACAGATACGTAGAAGCTGCTATCCCTCCGAATTTCAGGTGTTTTTCCAGAAGTGAAGGCACGCCACAGTCATCGCAAGCGCGTCGTCACTTTGCTCCATCACAAATTAGTCTCGGGCATCATGTTTAGGCGCCCAAGACAAAGAGCTCCAGCAAGCCGATATCCAAGGCAAGTCCCAAACCGTTCAGGTTGTTGCAGTTCAGGGTGTACCTGGACTCCAAATAACGCACATTTTTTAAGGTTCCATATGGTTTCTTTATACCAATCCTGGACTCCAAATAACCTACATTTTTAAGGTTCCTTTTTTATGATTTCTTTATACAACTTAAGGTCAGGTGAAGGGCATGCAGACCTGTACCGAAGACTTCAACTCCGTCGGGTCATCAATCAACATGTTCATGCTAAGTCCTCAGCCACCGGAGCCTTTCTGCGGCCATGAACAGGGAAGAGAAATATCTAATGGAAGAATTTCACTTGCCATGATCATGACCACGAAACCCCACACCCTACGCCTGACACCACCACAGCAGCAGCCGACCCACAACCCTCATCATCTTAGAACATAAAAACCTTGAATCCGGGAATCCTGAACACCAACTGACATGCTGGACTTTGGGGCATTCGGCCTCTGAGTTCAACCGTTGTGCAGTGTAGAACCCTGACCCTAAACCCTACACCCTAGACACAAACCCTAAACTGGCCCTAAACCCTAAACGCTCAAACCTCAAACCCCGATCAGACATACGAAGCCCTGAGGCCTTTATGTTGCGGGCTTGGTGCTTGGAGGGTTCAGTGTCTCCTACTGTAGACCAGCTCTGAAGTCTTATGGAACTCTGTTGTGGTTCACAGAATATAGTGAGGTTTTCTTAAGAGCTTCGAATCTTCTGCAGGGGGTTTCGGTTTCGGCAGCCCTGCTTGGCTCAAAATGTGCATTGGAGATCGGTGATGGGTGTCGCGAATCAGAGATGCTCGCCCCGTCAGAGTAGTAGGATTTGGCTTAAGCAAAAAAAGCTTACAACTTGCGACCATTGGCTGAGGATGAATAGTCTCGGGTCATCACCACCTGTGCTGCCGAGGGTGACTCCAATGCACTGACTAGCCTGGCCCCGAACAGAATGCCCGCCAAGCTCATCAAAACTCTTCCTCAATTCTCTGGTTTAGGGTTTGGGGTTTAGGGTTTAGGGCTCCCAGTTCAGAATGCCCGCCAAGCTCTCCCTCAATAGCGCTTTCGATTGTCGGGTTCAAGAAGTAGGGTTGAAGGTTGGGCCTCCCCAACCCTCGGAACGCTGCACCCTAGTATATGGGCCTATATAAGCAGAACGACGTGTTCGATATATTAACTCATAGACCATAACGATGTGATTTCTGGGCATTCGGGCCCCTATGCTACTGAAATCATACGCAGGCCCTCATGTTGCGATCTGGAAGCAGAGGAGATGTCGGACACCCATAAAAAAGGTGCGTAGCTTTAGCCCACGCTTCAAACGATGCTTCCCAGTTAGGAAGACCTGGTCGCACAAGGTTGTGGGTCTGTACTATAACCCCTCAGAACCATAATGAAAATAATGTTTATGATATTCTCTTGGGTTTTATATGAACAAGAAAAAATCAATCAATTCCTAAGGATGAAAATAATGTTTATGATATTCTCTTGGGTTTTATATGAACAAGAAAAAATCAATTCCTAAGGAGGCTATAGTGGCTACAGTAATACTGCTGGGCCTGAACAGTTGGAATAGGGGTTTCGGGGCTTGTAACCCAAAACATAAACCTGAGGGTCCATGTACCCAAATAGTATATACTTCGGCCTTAAAGTACTCCCTACATAGGTACTTTAGGGTCAAAGTATCTACTATTTGGGTGCATGGACCTGTTGGGAAACATAATCCAGATGGGGTCTATAGGTGTTGACAGAAAGGGTCGATCCGAGCTCTCGGACTTATCCGCAGTTAACAGGAGAATGCCATCACTCTCGCTGTTGGGGTTACTGAAAATCATGCAGTATTTTAGGGTTTCTTTTAGGGTTTAGGGTTTTTGTCCATCAGCAACAGTCAACTAGTTCTAGGTAGATAATCTAGGGCTAGGGGCCTTGATCGTTCGAAAAGGGTTTTAGTTAATTTAAACACATGTGTTTCTATCTAGGTAGGCATGCATGAATGCCTGGCTATGCATATATGCATGATCGGATTATGAAAGTATATGTACTTGTATATGTATATGTATATGTAAATGTATTTAAACACTTGTAATATTTGTCTCTTTATTTGCGATCCAGGTAGGCGCTCTGCGAACCGAAGACATCAGCAGAGGGCACCGAAGCAGCTGGGACAGTGCTTGTGAACCTGCCTGTGTTATTGGCAGATCGATTCCGAGAAGGACCTACTCTCAGCAGTGAGCGTCTCCAGTTTGGATCGTAGTTTGGGGCGTTTACGGGAACAAGGGTTTGAGAGAGAGGTGGTTGACTTTACTATCTGATAAATCACAGCTGGAGTCGCCATCACTCTTAAAATCCACCTGCCTGTCCCACCTGTAGTCTATGTTAAACTGAGCCCCAGGAAGTATCACACCATGCCGGGTCATCCTCAGACATGAAGCTAAAACTTACATTGAACTTTGAACCTGAACCCTAAACCCTAAACCACAATGAATCAGTTCAAGCAGACCTGCTAGTCTACGACTAGAGTTCCTGCCACTGGTATCACTGAATCACTGCGCTTCTACTTACCATGATTGCGATGCTTGTAGCGAATACCTCGAAAATGCTGCCGTTGCCACTACGGCTAGCAGCAGCACAGTCATCATCGTCATCGCCAGCACCACAATAGCCCCTGAAACCTAAACCCTTAACCCCTGAACCCTAACCCCTAAACCCCTAAATCCCTAAACTCCCTAAACCCTTCAACCCTAAACCCCTAAACTCCCTCAACCCTTCAACCCTAAACCCCTAAACCCTAAACCCCTAAACTCCTAAGCCATAAACCCGAAACTGCAACAGCTATTGCGTACAGCTATTGCCTATTGCCTGTCACGCTAATGATCGGAGCCGGCCTTAGTTAACCGTAAACTCGACTGTCTCATATAGAGACCTTAATTAAAATAGGGTTCCAAAAAAACCCTTAAAGGGTTCTAAAAAGAAAATAAGGGGTTCTATAAGGGTTTCTATAAGGGTTTAGTATAAGGGACCCTAATAATTTCAATAAGGCTTTGGGGTATACTATGATCAGGAGCCCCAACAAATAGTTTTGGTAATTAATCTTTACAGCCCCTATTACCCCATATTTCAGTACCCCTATAGATCCCTTATACAGTAACCCTGATAAACCCCCTGTAAAGGCCCCTAATAAAAATTATTAAAGCCCTTTATTGCCGTTCTTGGCGTTGTCCATGGTCTTGCTGGTCGATCTATGACTGCAACTTGTCTGATTTCGACCGCTAGTTGACACAATGGGGTTTAGTATTTGAGTAAGGTTTAGGGGTTTAGGGTCTTGGTTTTTTGCCACAAGTCTTGGCTTTCGGTCCCCAGGCAGCATGCTAGAACAAAGATCCGGAGACCCCCTTACCGCAACAAATCAAGACTTGCCACTCTCAGCTGGGGATTCCTACCTGCGGTTTGTGAATAGCCCAGAGCCTGAAATTCAGACAATCCCATTTTAAACTCCATAACCCTGAGCCCCCTAAAGCCGCAAAACCCCAAAATCTACAGTACCCGGAGTTTGGGGTTTGGGTTTAGGGTTTATAGGGTTTAGGGTTTAGGGTTTGAAGGAACCCGATCTCGAGAAACTACGATGGGACAAGACCGGCTTCGTCTAGTTCACTGCTCCTGGCAGTGCCGTCTCCTCCTCTACGACCTGTGTGGGAACGATTTCATCCTGCAGCTCCCGTAGGTGTTATAGGGCTTCAGGTTTAGAGTTTAGGGTTATAGGGTTTTAGGTTTAGAGTTTAGGGCTATAGGGTTTCGGGTTTAGGGCTTAGGTCTTGCGGCTTAGGGGTTTAGGGTTTAGGGCTGGGCGGCCGTCATTCGGGGCTCTTCGGGTTCGGGTCTAGGGTACTGCCTCCACCCTGCAAAAGCCTACATTATTGGCCATATCAAGGGCGTCATACTATTATGAATACTAGCTGTGGCAAAATGGGGGAAGTACCCAAGGTCAAGGGCTTGGCGATTGGGTTTATAGGGTTAGAAAAAGGATCCTCGTGCTGTTCAACTCTATATGGCGCGGGGGATCCGTGTTTCCTGCGACACTTTGAGTTCCAGGTTTTGAATATGAAAAACCCGTTGAAACACCCATTCCGGAAACCCTAGCCCTAGAAACCCCCAAATTAACAAGATCACAGCTTAGACAAACCCGATGAACTATACCTCTAGTCTCCATTGTTGTTGTTGTTGTTGTTGTTTTGCTTTCTGATTTCGGGGTCACCCTTTGGACGCAAAAAGGCCAAGCCTATAGTTCTGTATATTCAAGTACGACTATTGATAGTAGCAACAGAAAATAATCATGGAAGTAGGACTACAACACTCTTCAGTGCGTCGAATACTGCCAGAACTGCCATCATCAATATTCAGGACTTTCGAGCAAACCTAAACCCTAAACCCAACGGAAACCCCATTGTATGCTTGGGGCAACCGCAAAGGATCGGGCGGCCAGGGAGGCTCCCAAGGGAGAACCCGAAAAGCTTGAATCCCGAAACTGCTTACAACCCCTGCTTGGA
Organism: Symbiodinium sp. clade A Y106; assembly: GCA_003297005.1. Taxonomy (NCBI): domain Eukaryota; class Dinophyceae; order Suessiales; family Symbiodiniaceae; genus Symbiodinium; species Symbiodinium sp. clade A. The sequence continues at coordinate 170,046 of BGNK01000281.1, read as the reverse complement.
GGATCATGGGACTTAGTAGCTATGGCTATGAGTGCCTGAAGTGGGGATATAAGTAAGTATAAGTATAGTTTCCTTCTTTATAACACTCGTTACTAAGTCCCACGATCCTTTGAGGAAGGGTTCCTCTAAGGTTCCTTCAGGGGTTCCTGTAACAGCTCCTTAAGAGGATTCCTGCAGGGCAAAGCCCATGAGTCCCTCCAAGACACCCATCGATTGCAAATGCATCCACGACAGCCTATAGCCTTCTTTAGGGTTTTAGGGTTTGGGGTTTAGGTGTTTTAGGGGTTTTAGGGTTTAGGGTTTAGGTATCCCTAGGGCTTCAAATATGCCACTGGTACCTACTTTGGGGTCTGAAGCTTATAAACAGTACCTATTTTGGGCAATTTGGACAGTATGTTGCAAAACCCCGAAGCCGCGAATCAACCTCAACGGCTCACACCTCTGAAGCAACGAAGCAACGAATGTCTTAGGATACATCATTTGGTACGAGCCCCGAATTCGGTCACTCTGAACCGAAACATCATAAACCTGGGCACTAGACTCGGACGATCTCATGAGACCCTATACCAAACAACCGCACTTTACGAATATCCTGTCGCGCCTATACATCAGTATGGCGCTTATAGAACACTCGCGGAAACCCTAAAGCCTAAAGCCTAAACCCTAAACCTACTACAAAGCCTACATCCAAATGCCCACCGGGCAGACCCTTAGCCTCCCGACCTTCACCAAATGGGTAGTTCTCTAAGTTAGGCCCTTTTTTAGGTGTTCCTTAACGGGATCTACACTGATTTCTATAGGGTTTCTATAAGGGCACAGCAAGGGCTACTATAAGGGGAGTTCTCTAAGTTAGGGTGCCCTTTTAGGTCCCCCAAATTGTACGGCACTCTTACAAAAACGGGCCCTAAAAGTGATCCCAATTGAGAGAAACTACCCATGCTCAAAAAAAGTCTGAAGGTCTTATACGGTCATCAGGGCACCATTCTTGTTGACAGGTTTCAGATCCATCTAGCAGCCCTCAAAGTTCTTACTCTAAAGATTTGTTATGACTTTAAGAAGGGCTTCATGCTTCGGTTGTATGAGGCTTTGCGACGACAAGCTCCTCCTAAATCCAAACTGCTGCTCTGCGTCTTTTATCTGAAACCACCAAACAAGCCATACAAGCCCAAAATCCCCTACCGAAATTTTAGAAAGCCCTGCAACCTGAACCTTCAAATATCAAAATACCCTGCCTCGAAAGCCCCCCACGCAAACTCCCTCAACTCTAAAATAGCTCCTTGACGGCTTTGGGGGAGTCCGCTTGCTGGCTGGATGGTTCGTAGAGAGCACGGAGCTTTGCCCTGGGTTTGCCGGATTTTGGGATGTAGGGGTTTGGGTGTGGGGTTTAGGGTTTTAGGGTTTAGGGTTTAGGGTTTAGGGTTTTAGGGTATAGGGTTTTAGGGTGTAAAAGCTGTTCTTGAGTGTTGTCCATGGTCTTGTCCATAATCTTGCAGCACTTTTTCGGGATTCAGAGGTTTCAGGCCCAGATTTACGGCCTATTTAGGGCTTCAGGGCTTAGGGCTTCTAGGGCTCTTAGGGTTGATTCTGAGATTTCGCGCTGGAACTTACTGGCTGTGGGTGCAGGTTGGTTCAGCGGGCTTCTAATCTATGATACCGTAAACCTTAAAACCTTAGACCCTCAAACCCTACAACCCTAAACTCTAAAACCCAATGAGGGCCCTGCCAAAGCAAACCCTCATTTTCCGAATCCCCGCTTTACGCTTATTTGCTTGGGACCTACTCAACATCGGCTGAGAACTACGACACATGCTACGCACAACCGAGAGGGAAACCTCTAATGAAGTGGCCTTAATACTTTGAAAAGGGTGTTGTAGAACATCATGGTATAAATCTATGTATGCAAGGAACGCTCCGCTATGTGTTGTTCGTACATATTTCGGCTTCTATATTCAAGTGGAATCAAGTCCTGAATCCCAAGTCGAGGGAGGAAGTCGGTCGACTGCGTTGCTCCTCGTGACACCCTGGCAACGAAAAGCTGAACCTGAACACCATAAGCCCTAACACCCCTCACACTTATGCTCACCCTTCTAGCAACCATTAAAGCCTTACTATAACCCCTATAGCCTTGAAGGAACCCTAATTACAAAACCCGTTCCCGTCCAACAAACTGAACGACATCCTCAACCCCCGAATCTAAAGCACTATACAGCATTAGTTAAACTGGAAACTCGCAACACCAGAAACAAGGGGATTGAAACTGAAGTCAAAAACCCAAAGGCCTAATACCCAAAAATCCAAACCCGAAATCCCGAGACCCCAAAATCCCATATCCGACACCAAAATATAGTTCTTGCCAAGGAGCAACTCTTCCTTGGCCTTCTTCGACTCCTTGCGTGGACGGGGAGAAAACAGAGAGACTTTGTTGGTCGCCAGGGTGCTCATATTGGCCCTAACCTTAGGGGCGAAAAGACCCTTAAAAGAAATGGCCCTATACTCTTATACCATAAATCCCTATATGGTCTATGAACCTTAAACCCTTTGAGGGTTCATTTCGTCTTTAAGGTTGGCCCTAAACCCTCAGCCGCAAAACCCTATACCCACGGTCCCCAGCTTTGCAAAGTTTTGCCTAAAGGGCTCAGGGCCTCAAAGCCGAAGTCTTGGACCCTTACAAAACCCTAAACCGTAAACCCTACAACCGTGCGAATGTCGTAGTTACAAAACCTTATATAGGCCCTACGACCCTACGACACCCCTACAAAACCCGACAAAATCCTTACGACCCTCCAGATCCGCTACAAACCTCCCTAAACCCTAAACCCCTAAACCCCTAAATCCCTAAACTCTAAACCCTAAACCCTAAACCCCTAAACCCTAAACTGGAGCGAGCTGCGGGCGCTGCGAATAGCAGTAGCGAGCATGCCGAGGCGTCAGCGATTCTGGCTCTGTAGTTGGCGCGACATGCGCAGCGAAGGAGCCCCAGCACCGGTTCAGGTGCTGGCGCATGCGACAGTCGTGCTGGAACAATAGAGATCTATATGACCCCAAACTTCCAACCTCGGAGGTCCGCGCCCTTTAGGATTTAGGATTTAGGGTTTAGGAACCAGGGTTTAGGATTCAGGGTTTAGGGTCTTAAGATTTGGGCTTGAAGGCTTAGGATTTTCGACAACTTTCGGGTGGTCCAAAAACCATCAAATTTCTTTTTGAAAAAAGCACTTTCACATTGGGCCGGGGGCCGATGGCGAGGTTCCCCCAACCTTTAGGATTTAGGAGCCGGGGTTTATATAGGATTTAAGAACCAGGGTTTGGGATTTAGGAACCAACGCTTGGGATTTAGGAACCGTGTTTAGGATTCAGGATCCAGGGTTTTAGATTTAGGAACCTGGGTTTAGGATTTAGGAACCGTGTTTAGGATTTAGGATCCAGGGTCCAGGATGCAGGAACCAGGGTTTAGAATTTCCAAGGCTTAGGATTAGGAACTAAGGTTTGGGATTTAGTGAGAAGCGATGCCACCCCAGATCCGGCCACAAATCTCAAGTTTAGGAACCAGGGTTTAGGATTTAGGAACCAAGGTCTGGATTTAGGAACCGGCGTTTAGGATTCCTGCCCTGCCCTGCCCTGCCCTGCCCTACCCCGCCCCGCCCCGCCCCGCCCCGCCCCGCCCGGCCCTGCCCCTCCCGGCCCTGCCCTGCAGGGCAGGCCTTGGCGTTCTGCCCTCAAGGCAGAGGTGGGAATTGAGGGCACCAGCAATATTTTGGGTGGTAGCCTGTGTAAGCTTAGAGAGGGGGGGAAAAGAAATAGAAACGAATTTGTAATTGTTTTCTGGGAGATTGCAACCTTGTGTCTAGATGGATATGCCGCCCCGTCACCCCTGGGAGTGTAGGGGCGCCATCCTACAAAGAAATACTGCCGCTGCGCGGCGAGACGCCCTAAACCGTAACCCCGAAACCCGAAACCCTAAACCCTAAACCCCTAAACCCCACAGCCCGGCCTCTTTCTCGGCTCCCAGTTGCTTTCGCAGCTCAGCCAGCTGCGGGTCATCCCCGGCACCACCCACGGGCAAGCCTTCCGTTTACAGTAAACCCCATAAAGTATACTTAGAGTAGGGTTTTGAGCTCTTTAATACTATATTTATAATAAGGAACCCCAAGATGAGCCTCTAGGTATGGTGTGGCTATAACAAGTAGCCTGGAGCTTTAATGGATTGGATCTGGCGGTTATCCAGGCTTCTGCATTCAGGCGCTTTAGGCTTACTGTAGGCTTTCGTGGCTCTGGGAAGGTTTCGGGTAGAAGTATAGGATTCTATGGCTTAGGGCATTGGAGGTTTCGGGTTAGAGTTCTATTGGTTTGGCAAATTTGGGGTCTGGGAGATTCCGGGTTTAGGCTTCGGTGTGGCTTTAGGGCTTTGTTGAGGATTAGGTTTTGGAAGGCTGTCTAGCTGCTAGCTTTAGGGACTACCTTAAACTGCTAAACCCTACTCTTCTGTAGGTTCTTAATATGAACCCTAGGTTAAGGTAGGGTTCTACGGCTTTTTGTGCTTTGGAGGCTAAGGGTTCAGGGCTCCGTGGCTGAAGCATCCTCAGCACGTTTCGGGTTTACCTATAGTCTCCATCGTAGTTCTTTTTTTGGTTCACCAATTTTATGGTTAGGATCTTATAATATAGTTTTTGGCTAACCAAAAAAAGGAACTACAATGGAGACTATAGGTATGGGGAGCTTTCAGACCGTGTAAAGCCCTCATCTAACCTGGCTTTGAGAGGCCCGGTGCATGGGTTTGGGATTTTGGGACCACCAGAAAGATCTCAAGAAGTCCACTAGCCACAAATGAAGTAACTGATAATTAGTTGATGGCTGTAGTGGGCCGTCCGGGATTGGCGCCAGGCAGCTGCGGTGGCTTGAGTGCTCTAGGCACTAGACACTTGAGGCCGCAAGCGGTGCTGCAAACACTGTTCCAACGTAAAACACCCTGAACAATCAAACAATAAACCCAACACCCAACCCGCCGAACCCTGAAACACCAAACCCAAAAGCCATCAAATTCTGGAACTCTCTGAGATTCCCCCTTAAATCTCTTGGGCCACCCATAACAAAGCGCCCAGCACTCTAATATAGGGGCCTTAATAATTAGAATAGGGCTTTGGGGCCCATTTTCCCCTAAAAAATTTTAGGGCCCTATTTTAAAGAGCTTCAATATAGTATTGGTAATTATTTGGGCCCCTATATTATTCGGGGAACCACTGGCAGGCTACCTCGTGGACTTCCAATCGGGCTTCCCGTGGGGCTTCCCAGGCCAGCTGAGCAGAATAGCAAGGTTCGTTTGGGGTTAGGGTGTAGGGTTGAGGGCTGAGGGCCGTTTAGCGTTTACCGTTTATAGGGGTTTGGGGTTAGGGTGTGGGGTTGACGGTTTAGGATTTACATAGGTCCGTTTAGGGCTTACCGTTTATAGGGGTTTGGGGTAAGGTTTAGGGCCCTCGACCCTAAACCCCATACTTGTTTTGGGTTAGGGGGGTTGAGGGTTTTGCGGGATTTCGGAAGGGATTCTGTCTGTGCTTAGGGGCTTCGGATGTAGAGATAGGGATCTGCAAGTTTCCATTGTTGCTTATGTCAATCTTCTAAGTTGCTCTAGTTGGTTAGCCGTGCACGTTGCAGCCAGCCCGCGCGATCTCTGCGGCGGTGGCACAGATAGCGCTCTGCCTTACCTCGGGGTCTGCCTCCGAGATAAGGCGTGAAGCGCCTTCTTGGGCGACGATGGCGGCGGCGGTTCTTCCTCGTCCTCGGGCTTAGCATCCTCGGCTCCGAAGAAGGATCCTGTTCCGAAGTTGAACTCGAACTTCTGCTTGGCACAATACTCGCCGTATATGTCATAGGCTGGCCTCTTGCCAGCATCCGTGGCGTGTCTGTCCATCAATCACCTTTGTATGCATATCATGACAATGGCAAGGGTTTCGACCGCTAAATCGACACTCGTTCTTCGCATGGCTATCCTTCTTCTTGTTCTGATTTTGGAACTTGGATGAGGACGATCATGCAGCACAAGGTTCATGCTATGAATATGCTTCTGCATATGCTACCTAATTACTGTGAGTGCCTTTGCCAATACACATCTTTCGGATTTTGGAGTCGACCACCATCTAAGCATCAAAATCTCCAGTGTCAAAGCAACGGGCTGATCCTGGCTGCTGCGTCATTATCATTGTTAGCATTGACATTATTACTATATGCATGTGTATTATATATACTATTGTTGCTATTAAGACTACTACTGTTGTCGTGCTAGATTATGCTAAAGCCCATACGTCTAGGTCACCCTTTCAATCGAGGGATTAGGGATTGCAAGAGGTACAGCATCCATAGACTCACAATCGTTTACTACAATACTAGAGCGGGCCTCTCAATGGGAAGCCTGGAAGTGCATACCTCAATGATTCACCCTTTGAGCCTTAGTTCATTAGATCCTTACATCGCACTGCTCTACTGCGACACGCTACCTATAACGCTAAACCTTTACACATCATGGAAGCTCGCCAAGAAGAGCTGATCTGTCGACTTGCTTCTATCCAGCTCGTGTGTACATATAAGCAAACATGACCAAGCCAAGTGTAGTGTAGGCATACATAGGTTGCAGTACTTTACACTAGGCTACCTTATGATACAGTGCTGTGGTACAGTAATTATTATGCTAAAGTACATTGCGCTACACATTCCGTCACATTCATTAGAGTACTACTATTTTAGGAGTTAGATCCTCTAATTAAGGGGTCATAACCTACCATTTTGTCGGGTTTGGGGATACAGGTGCAGCTCTAAAGACTCAAAGGCCTGATTTGCGCAGCTTCAGAAGGGCAGTTTTTGCGTCCTGCTCGGCCATGCGTGCGTGCTGCTCTGCCTCACTCGGTCGACTATTTTGGGACTTTTTAGCGTTTAGGGTTAGGGGTTTATGGAAGGGATGCACAGGGTCTCGACATGAATTTCTAGAGGGAGGTTGTGGCTTTGGCTTTGAGGATTCTGGCAGGATTGCTGAGGATTTTAGAGGGCTTGGGGTTTCGAGACTTGTGCAAATTAGTGTGTATACAGGGAATGGAGTTCAGTCAAGATCTAGGGTTTGGCGTCAGGGGTCTGGATCGTAGACAGTGAGGTATGTCTCTAATAAGTAGGGAGACTTGGGGAAAGCTGACGGGTGTTAGTCCATGGCATCATGTCATCTAGGATCCACAGCCGTTAACCCAACATCCTCGGCGCCAAGATCCTAAACCGCAAGCTCGGAGAACTCTTCACGAAATACCCCTAGCAGAAGTGAACTGCTCTCAACCCAACATGCCCAGAGAAGACGGCTCATGTGCTAATAACTTGCCGGATCAGTTTGCCAGAGCAAGGTAAATCGCATGTCATGAGCTCAGGGTTTAAGGTTGACTCTAGGGCTCCAAGACACCACAACTACTACCCCTGTACCAAAAACTGAATGCCTTTTGTGCAGGACGACTGCATGTGGAAGTGTCAGAACATAGGGGGCACCTCCTTTAAAAGAACATAGCGAGATTTTGTTTAAAGACCCTACACCCTACCCGGACCCCAAAAGTATGCAGAATAATGGGATGTTTACAGGTGTCTGGCAATTCTTTTACCTATATACTTGCGGGCGTTTAACGCAAAGTCCTATAGACCCTGTAAACCCTCCCTATAAACCCTAAACTCTTTGGGGAATGCCCTGCAGTATGCGGGCCTTTTTGCGGATCCAAGGGGCCGTGCGGGCGCTCTGTGCTTCCAGACGGAACTTCTCGGCGTTCTCCTGGTTTGGGGAGGGTTTAGGGTTTGGGGGTTCAGGGTTTAGAGTTTAGGGTTTTAGGGCTCCGAGCCCAGGGGTCCTTAAACCCTACACGGATTCTAGCGGGTTCTAAACGGACTTTAGCGGCTGCTAACGCTTCTATATGGGACTTGTAGTAGGATTCTAACAAATTTTCTGGGGCTTGAGGGTCGTATAAGACAGCTTAGGGCTTTAAGGATCTAGGGTTGTATAAGCTCTTGCAGAGTTTCAACGGGTTTAGTGCACAGGACTGAAAAATGACCATTGGCCTGAATCATGAAACCTCTCATCCCTGCATGTTCGTTGAAGCAAACTTTTCGGATTCTTGGAGGTGCTGGGCGAATACAGGGCTCTGAATGGTCAGCAGATATCATTCCTCAACGTTCCCGAACATGTGCATTATACAGCCGCCCAAAACCCGACGGCTTTTCGCTGTGCGGCGGTCATGCGATAGTGCCAGCTCCAGTACACAGATGAGAATATCAAGAGAGCATGAACCAATCGCCGTCAGGTAGCCACCGCTTGTGACTCCCTGAACAGTCAACAGGGAGTCACCCCAGAAGTACAAGCAAATCTACTGCGAAGCTCCCCGAATAAGGGCAACCATAGTGCTCAATACCGTGCTCTCGTCCACGTTGAAGGGGTTCTCACTGAGATCCACACAATCGAGCAGCAGCAACAGTGCCACTGTCTCAAGGGGCTCGGGAATGGATCCATCCTATGCCTGAAAATCCCCGCCGAAGAACCTCACCGCAGATCCGGCTCTGTTTGCCATGCCAGCGAACATGCGCTGAGGTCCTCCGTGGAAAATACTGTCCCCAAGGGTCCAGGGCAGGAAGGGTTCATAAGACGTGGATAGAGCCCACTCCGACTTGCCAGATGACTTGTTCAACACTGCCCAGTGCCAAGACAACCCGTGCTTTCACACTGGGAGCACAGCTGGCTACAGGTAAACCCGGAACAGGAAGGCCAGGCCCTAAACCGTCTACCCAGCAACTTAGCTCCCAATTCAGAACAGTCCCTGGAACAGCCCCTATAGAATATAGAAGTATCTTAGATGCAAATTTGCACAACCCAACAAAACCCTCAGCCCATCATTGGAAAACCCTAAATGAACCCTAAACTATATTTGTAAACCCCTTAAGCAACCCTAAACCCTGACTACCTTATTGCAAAACCCTAAACCCTAAATCCTGCTAAACTCCTAAACCCTAAACAACCCTAAACCCTAAACAACCCTAAACCCCCAATTAAACCGAAGCCCCCAGGCTCTAAACCCCTAAACCCTAAAATCCCTAAACCCTATAGATCCCTTAAAGGAACCCGTAAAGGAACCCTTAGACTCCCCTATAAACCCTAAAGCCCACCTCTGCCTCGATGGCGAGATTGCGCTCAACCTGAAAGACGCTGTCTTCGGGTTTCGGGCCCTTTAATAGATCCCTTATGGCCCTTAATAATGGGTATTTGGGGTATATTAGAGGGTAGTTGGGGGGTCTAGGTAGGGTTTACGGTTTGGAGCTTGAGGTTTAAGGTTTGGGGGTTGTAGAGTAATTACGCTGAGCATAGGTGTTTATAGTTATAGGGTTTGCAGAATGGCTTGCAGTGTTTTATAGGTTGCTGTGAGGGTTGTACAATGTCTTTGTTGATGGGCGTTTGTAGGGTGTTGTGATGTCGCTAGACTGGGATTTATTGTCCTATAAGTCTGTAGCTATGATCAGGGTCAACTATTGCGAAGTACACGGACCTCGGCCTAGATCGCTCCCAAGCAGTCCATCTACCCAAATAGTAGATACTGTAGCCCCAAAGTACCCATATAGGGATTACTTTAAGGCCTAGGTTATATGCGATTTGGGTACATGGACCCCTTAGGGACTGATGATTTAAGGCTGAGGCTTCTCAAGGCTCTTAGGCGAGCACAGGGTTGCTAATTACGGCGAAGGCTACGGCTCCTGCACCGTGGTTGTGAAATCCCAAAGCGTATCCCCCACATCCCAAGCCTGCGGTTCAGGGCTTCTGGGGTTTCAGGTTTTGGGGGTTTAGGGTTTGTGGGTTTAAGGAATTTAGGGGTTTAGGCGCATGACCTCTTTAGAAGCCAGGGAAGGGTTTAAGTTTAAGACTTCAGGGAATGCCTTGTCTTTGTGCAGATGTCATGCCAAAAGCAGGCTCTACTTACATGTTGAATCCTGAAACTTAACAATGCTAGTAAAATTAGTATTGATTCCAATCATTATCATAAACATAGTCATAATGGTAAAAATGTAACGGCCGTAATAATTAGCTAAAAGGTTTTGGAGTATATTGTACTTTACGTGTAATCAGCAGCCCTATAAGGAATACTGTCGGTAATTATTCCGACCCCAGAATTAGATCCCCTTCCTTTCAAGGCCCTAGTATGCAGTAGGATCCTGATCACAATCCGTCTTAAGCCAGAGGGGTTCATAAATCAGGGGTCAACCTTAAGCCCAGTCCCGTCAATGCCCTAAACGGATGAAGGGATTTCGTAAGTAGAGTTACAGTATTATGGGATTCCTTTACCGCGTTTCGAAACGGGTTTCTCTACGGGTTCTTTGAAGTTCTATACGTTTAGCGGACCTCGTCAGTAGAGCTATAAGTACCTTAAGCCCGAGTCCCGAAATGACTGGTCAGAAATCAAAATCACAACTTGCGGGCTACCCTATTGCTCCTGGACCCTCGTAGTGAGATCCGAAACCCTAGCCCCCCAAAGCCGAAACCCTCCCCCAGAGATCCCATGACCCTCTTAGGAGCCTTAGGGTAAACCCTAAACCCCTTAAACCCCTGCACTGTAAAATCTCCAACCCTGAAACCCCCAATTCTGAAAACCCATCCCTTTAAACCCCTAAACCTCCAAAAAACCCTATAAAGTCTAAAGCACCCTTAGAAATCCCTACCCTAGGAGGAACCCTTAAAGGAACCCTCAAGGGTTCCTTTAGGGGTTCCTTTAACGGTCCTATAAGGGTTCTATAAGGACCCCTTTAAGGAAACCTTGAAGAAACCCTTAAAGGAACCCTCACAGTTAAAGGAACCCTCCAAGGGAGCCCCAAACCCTAAACCTCCTACCTCCAAAATCTTGAACCCTAAACCCTAAACCCTAAACCCTTAACCCCTAAACCCCTAAACCCTAAACCCTAACCCCTAAACCCTCAAAGGAACCCTCCCAGTTAAAGGAACCCTCCCTTTGGGGAGCCCCAAATCCAGCCTCGACCTGTGCCTTGGCGGCGGAACACTCGGCGGTGAGCCTCGGAATGAGCCCCGAAGCTAGGGGTTACTACGTACTATTAGGGTTCTTTAGAGGGATCTATACCTATAGTCTCCATTGCAGTTCCTTTTTTTGGTTAACCAGTTTTATGGTTAGGATCCTATAATAGAGATTTTGGTTAACCAAAAAAGGAACTACAATGGAGACTATAGGTAAGGGTTATACTATCGGGGATCTATAGGGGGTTCCTTGAATGAGGGTTTAGGGTTCTACAGCTGATGATATAAATCCCTAAGGTTCCTTTGAAGGGGGTACCTTTAAGGGGCTCCTGTAAGGGATCTATAAGGGTTTAGGGTTTAGGGTTGATGATATCTGATGGACATCCCCCATGAGGAAGACGTTGTTCGGCGAGCGCCACAAGACGTGTCTCGCGCGAAGGGCGGCTCTGACGTCCACGCAGATCCAGAGACCTGCCCGCCGGCGTCCTAGACGAGGCAGGTCCGAGATGGACGTGCTGGCGGTTGCCGCGGCGGAGCCCGGTCGCTGCAATGCTCTGCCTGTGCCGCCTGAAGCTGGCGTGCCAGAGAGCGCTTGGCGCCGCAGCCATGGAGATCTCCTCGAGCAGGTCCGAGGTGTCCACCTGCACCGAGTGGCCTTGACGGGCCCTGATCCACTCGTCGGAGACCCGCATTCTGCGCAGGATCTCCTCGAGTTGATCGCGGCTGACCCGCAAGAAGTCGAGGACTTGCGGGATCGGCAACCAACTGCGGTTGTCGAAGCGGCCGGAATGGCGCAGCAGCCACGACATCGCAGCTCCGTGCTTTCGGAGCTGCAGCTCCGACAGCTGTCGCGGACGCTTTGCTCCACGACCGCTGCCCGTAGCTGGTGGAGCGCGGCTCTGCTCCTTAAGGACCCTGAACTATAGGAATAATGTATATTCCGTATTATTATGGGTACTGCAGGATATATATATATATATAATCAACCGTGAAAGGATCCTGAAAGGGACCCTAATGTAGAGAAGTACTGTTAAGGGGAAGCCGGTTTTGGAACCCTATCCCTAAGGGTCCAAAGGACCCAATAATTAGGTACTGGGGTTTAGGATAGTAGTTAAGTAGCTCAATATTTAAGAGAGTATATGATGATTAGGTACTTGGACCCTTAGGGTATAGCATTGTGAGGGGTAACTACAGGGTCGGAGAACAATGACTTTAGGGCTTTAGAGTTTGAGGGTCCATGTTACTCATCTTGGGTGCCTCAAAGTAGCACCTACATAGGTACTGTGGAGCCCAAACATATACTGTATGAACGCATCGACTCTTGGGGAGCGCGGTGGTACCTAATGTCGTGGCCTTAACAAGTGATAGGGTACCTCGAACCTGGACCTGGGGGTTCCTGGCTGCGTAAGTACCCTAATTGGGGCTACAAGTAAGGGTTTAGGGTTTAGGAGTATACTTACCTTATTTATAAGCATTACTAATACCAAGTCCCATGATCTTGTAAGCATACCAAGCAACTCCTGGCGCACGCTGGACAAGGCCGCCTTTGCCTTGGCAGATTCTTGGAGGCCCAATGCTACAAACCTGACAGAAGCCCTATGAAAGTGACAGAAGCCCTATGAAAGTGAAGAAGCCCTATGAAAGTGACAGAAGCCCTATGAAAGGGTTTAGGGTCTAAGCTTGAATTTGGGTTTAGGGTTTGGGGAAAAAACCTGACAGAGGCACTACGAAAGGGTTTAGGGTCTAAGCCTTAATATTGGGTTTAGGGTTTGGGGTATACACCCCAAGGCCATAAACTTGACAAGGGCGCCATGAGAAAATGTATTCTTAGGGTTTATAGGGGTTACCTATAGTCTCCATTGTAGTTCCTTTTTTTGGTTAACCAGTTTTTTGGTCAGGATCCTATAATAGAGATTTTGGTTAACCAAAAACAGGAACTACAATGGAGACTGTAGGTAGGGTTATGGGGTGAAGGGCTGCCGGTGTAGGGATGAAAAAGAACCCTAAGGGTCCAAAGGACCCAATGATTAGGTACTTGGGTTTAGGATAGTAGTTGAGTAGCTCAATATTTAAGAGAGTCTATGATTATTAGGTACGTGGGCCCTTAGGGAGAAGACCTAACACTCACAAAACACGACAACACTGAAAACCCTGGCAACCCTCTCTGTTGAGATCGTCAGACAGTAGTTATGTAAACCTTTACGATCTCTATTCCAAGAAAGAACTGAACATCAGCAACAACACCAATAGTTGAACTGCAATATAGGGTCCCTAATAATTCTAACAGGGATTTGGGGGCCCATTCTACTATAAATATACGAAGGAACCCCCAAAATAAGTATAGGTAATTACTAAGGCCCCTTTTGTAGGCTCTGGGGCCGAGATGCTGTATTTGTGGCTCTTTTGGGGTTGGAGCTCAATTGCTTTTGGGATTATTGTCCGTAAGGGTTTAGGGTTTAGGGTATTCGGGCGACTATGACTATGAGCTTAATAGCTTTACTGGTGATTGAAGGTTATTGTAAGTGCTGTCCTTTAGAGTTTAGGGTTTTCGGGCTACTGTGACGATTATTTGTGCTTCCCAGAATTCTGGTCAAGATAAGAAGAGCGGCCTTGTCCGCCAGCTTCTGGGCGACTTCAACTTCACCTGCCCGGATTGTTCGGTTGGTGTAATCCACGCGCCTTCGTATTTATTTTGCAAAGCTCCAGAGGCTCCACCACAGTTCATGTTGGGCTCCTTTACTATAGGATAGGGTGATTCCTGAATTCAAGGCTTGCGCAGGAGGTTTTTATGGAAGCCCAAGTCTAGGAAGGACAGACCCTAAATAGACTTTAAACCCTCTCAGCTGTAATCTGAAACCTTACGAGCTCCGATCCAGCTAAGCCCCGCAAGCATAAACTGCTCCCCAAAAAGCTAAACAGTAAACTCTGTGTTCCTAAATCCCTTCATCAAAGACCCACAACTACACACAAAATTAGAACCCGCGCGTATTACATTTCATTGTAGAGCTTCCCTGAACCCTCAGCGCTTGTAGGATCCTTAACGGCACCGCAAGAAGGACCCGAAGAGCCTAAGCTCAGCTTTAATACACGCAGTAGGCCGCCCTAGACCATAAACCCTGCACCCGAAATACCGTACAGCCCAAATTCTCTAACCCTTCAATCCGCCAATAGACCCGAAATTCCCTACAACCCTAAACCCTAAACCCTGAACCCTAAACCCAAAATTCCCTACACCTTAAATTCCCCCAAACCCTACGTACAGTTTCCTAAGTTCCCTAAGTTTCCTAAGCCCGGAACCCGCTCCTTGACGGGTCTGAGCGATGTTTTCCGCAAGGTTCGCCCGGGATTTTTCGGCCTCGAGCTCCTCTATGCAGTACTTTGGGGTTAAGGGTTAAGGGTAACAAGGGGTCCTAGGTTTAGGGTTTTTAGGGCCTATAGGGTTTAGGAAATGTAGGGTTTAGGGAAGGTAGGGTTTAGGGTTTTATAGGGTTTAGGGAGTGTAGGGTTTAGGGTTTAGGAAATGCAGGGTTTAGGGTTTTGCTATCTTAAACTACCAAAACCTGCTTGTTTGTAGGTTCCTGTTACAAAACCAGATGAATTTAGATGGACACTACAAAAAAGCAGGTTTTGGTAGGCCAGGCCATGCTATCCCTACACTTCAAAGGTTTCGGGCTTAGGGCTTCAGGGTTTAGGGTTTAGGTATGCTATACCTGCACTTCTTAGGGTTTTTAGGGCTTAGGGCTTTCTAAACTTGCCTTAAGGGTCCAAAGGGCCCCAATAATGAACTCCAAAGGAGAGTATAGGTAAGCCCTAAACCCTAAACCCTATAGTAGATCCCTTTAAGGAACCCTTATAGATCCCTTTAAAGGCACCCTAACTAACTACTATAGGGTCTAATAATTAGAATACGGTTTGGGGGTATATTGAAATTATGCTATAATTCTAAGAAGGAACCCTATTATTATTGAGGCCCCTATATTAGGTGCAGGGTTTAAGGTTTGGCGGTCCCGAGCCCCAAGAATCCAATAGTTCTGTACGCACGGTTTGAAGAGGGTAACAATGTACCTTAGTCTGTGGATGTGGTGGTGGGGGAGGGGGGGAGGGGCTGGCAATTTTCCGTCAGGACCCTTCAAAGTAGGGGCCCTATACCCTTATATTGTGAATCCCTATGAAGGAACCCTAATTAAGGTTCATATATCATACGATATATGATATACGAGCCTTAAACTGAAAGCCTTTGAGGGTTCATGTCGTCCCAAAGGTTACGGCTAGGCACATGGATGCTGAGGGTATCGCCGAACCCCACCGGCTCGGCCCGGGGGTTTCACCAGTCACCCACAAGAACAACGGGATCTGTAGAGTTTCTGTAGGGTTTCGATAAGGTTACTACATGGGTAGTTTTCAAAAATGGAGACCCTTTTGGGGCCCTGTTCTTCGCAAGGGTGTCGTTCTATTTGGGGGGACCTAAAAGTGGACCCTAGTTTAGACAACTACCCAATATCGTATCAGAACAACAGTAAGACTATGTAGTGGGCTCAACCACAATCACAAAAATGACCACAAGGGCTGCGGATTCGAAAGAATGGAAAGTGAGCCAATTGAGAGGTGGAGTTTGTCAATAGTAGCTTACCAGTATCTCGTGCTAGGCCCTACATAATTACATAATCCTTAAGCCCCAGACCAGACTCTAAACCCGAAAAACCATAAATCCCAAATCCCAGACTCTAGGTAAGCCCAGAACCTCAACCCCCTGAGCCAGGAATCCTAAACCCTACGACCCTAAGCTCGGAAGCAGCACTACGGTTGATGATATAAATCCTGCATTACCCATAATAAGGAACATACCATACAGTAGAAGCCAGAAAGTTGGAACATCATTATCCTCATGCCCTTGAGGTAAAGTATAAGGGATCCTAGCACTAATCCTCCTAAATCTATGTTCCAACTTTCTGGGGTTCACTGTAATTCCCATCACACCTGACCCGGCCCTGGAGCTCCTCGTCCTTCGATGCAAGCATGGCCTCGTGCCTCTTCACCTGGCTATACCGGGGGTGCCCATGAGACCTTCATGATTAGACCCTAACCCCAAACACTTAAACCCTAAATCCTAAGCCCCGAAGTCCTAAACCCTAAACCGTCAGATGCTGATATTCGGGAGCCCGAAGGGCAAGTATGTGTGACATACATTACCTTCTGCGTTGAAGGCTTTTCGGATTTCGGGCTGCAGCCCCTAAGGGCAGTACGGTTGATGACATAACTCCTGCATTACCTTAAGGACCCTAAACTATCTCGCCCGTGCCATGCTTGTCCTGGGGAAGGCTTTGGCTATGGGCTGCCCCCCCCCCCCCCCTGGGTGAGTCATGGTAGCAAGGGCTACGTAAGCCCTGCGGCTACGGGATTCCACGAACAGTTAGAAGATTGTTTGCCAGGCAGGCCTGGAGTTTACTTCAGAGCAATTTCGGCATACTCAATGGTGGGATTTGTCTTTCCATGAACGACTCATGTAATGTAGGAACCTGATTAAGAAACCCTGGGCCTATAACCCCAAAATAGTAGGATTCATATACGGAACCCTAATAAAGGCCCAAGGTTTCTTAATCAGGTTCCTACATTAGTGGCTCTCTGGTTTGGCATTCCAGCTTGCCGTTCCGATTCTCAGGTCCCGGCGCTAGCCCCAGCTGTAAGTCTAGCATCTGTAGGACTGCGAGAGTATAGCTAGCTAATCTGCGCTGCTACCAGCGATTCGGCGATGTTGTGACGTTATCGTCACTATAGTAGCCATTTCAAAGATAAGTTATCAGAACGCAGAAAACACGGCTTTTCCAGTGAAGCAACATATATAGCAATAATGGTTCTGGCTTGGGCCTAGTTATTAATGTACGCTTGAACCCTCGGGGAGAAGACCTTACAAGCAGAGGTACAGTCTCTTGCAGCTCGTCAATGCTCTTCTTGTTGCCGGCAATTTCCTGAGTCTGTTTGGAGGGTTTAGGGCTTGGGGTTTGGCGACTCGGGGTGCAGGGCTGCAGAGCTGAAATGGGAGTTCCGAAAATAGGGGACCCTAGTATAGTACCCCAAATAGGAGGATCCTTATTATAAGGACCCCAAAATACGGTACCCCTAATTTTCGGGAACTCCCAAATGAAGCGTTTTGGGATTGAAGGCTTTTCAAAAGCTTTGAAAAAGATTAGTAAATAAGATCCTCTTAAGCCCAACAAGGGACAGTATAAAATGCCCCAAAGCCCTACCTAGTTAACCGTTAAGGTTCCGGGATTTGGGGGTTTAGGTTAGCGATGCGGGGTTCGGCGGTTTAGGGCTTCAGAGGTTTGGGGTTTGGGGTTTAGGGTTCAGGGGTCATGTTGTTTGGGATTCAAACTTGGGGCTTCGGATGTCTGGGCTGAGAGTGTAGTGATACGTGCTTAAGGGTCCTAGTGTTCAGGACATCCCATAGCACAAAATATGCGAGCGTTCCCAACAGCCCTTACCCCTTCCTTACCCAGAGGGTCCATATATACTACCATTATGGAATTAGGTCCCAAAAGACAATCCCTACTATGGTGTTGGGACCCTAATTTCATAATAGGAGTGTTTGTGGACCCTCTTGGTTAGATACGATGAACGTCTCCAGCGTAAACCAGAAACCAACTCCTAAACCCGAACTAAACCTAACCCTAAACCCCGAACCCTGAACCCCAAGACCCGGTAAACTCTCTAGTATCCTTGAAGGAACCCTTAAAGAAACCCTAAAAACCCTGTAAACTCTATAGTATCCTTCAAGGAACCCTTAAAGAAATCCTTAAAGGAACCCTTAAAGGAACCCTTAAAGGAAGCCTGAAAGGAAGCCTTAAAGGAAGCCTTAAAGGAGTCCAACCAGCCGAAGGATCGTTGCCCGCCTGTGCGCGCAAGGCTTCCAGCACCTGCGAGGCCTCCACGAGGATGTTTGGGGGTTTGGGTTTATGGTTTAGGCGTTTCAAGGGTTGGATGGCTGTGGGTTTAGGCTGACTGTTTAGTGTCTCGGGACTCAAGTTTCTCGGTTTAGGGAAGAATTTTAAGGCTCTTCCTCAAGTCCTAGAGAGCTCAATAAATCAGCTAATGAAACTGTCTCAAACTTTCTCAGGCTTCAGGTGATGACTTAAGGTATACATCTGCTCTATAGTCTCAAGTATTGTAGTGCTGGGCAGTTTCAGCCTGTAGTCTCGTCTTCCGTTCAAACTTTGGCAGCGCTGGATCTCTCTTAACTATCCATCCCCAGGCGCACTACGGCCGTAAACTCCAGACCACTACCCTGGACCCTCAACCCTGGACCGCATATTATAAGCTCGAGACCCCAATGCCTGTAAGCTCTCTAGTACCCTTAAACAGATCCCTTACGGATCCCCTTAAAGCGCCCACAACCAAAGAACTCCGCCGAGTGGCGTCCAATGCAGCGGCTTTGGCCTGGGATAGCTGCTCCTGCAGGGGTCCGAGGGGGGGGGGGGGGGNCTACCGCCCCCCATACAGCGCCCACAACCAGCAACGCCCCCGGGAGGGGGTGGCACGCCGCCGGGTTGGGGCGGGGGGAGCTCGGCCGGGGGGGGGGGGGGGGGGGGGGGGGGGGACAGAAAGCCTAGATAGGGTTTAGGGTTTTGGGTTTCAGGGTTTCGGGTATAGGGTTCAGAGTTTAGGATTTCGTGCCTGATTTAGGGGCTGTATAAACATTCAGAATAGGGTTCCGTTAAGCGTGCCGCACAAGGGTTCTACAAGGCTTACGGGCCTCGCCAATCGCAACTTACAGTCTTCGGGCTTACGATGATAGAGGGTTGAGGGGCTCTTGCTTGGCGTTCAGACATGAGACTGCAGCAAGTCAAACTCAGTTTTGGAACACGACCTGCCATACCTCACACCCCAAGACCCTAAGAGCCTTAAGCCCAAGCTCCAAAAGCCAAAAGCCATCAGCACGACACACACGCAAACCTTAGGAGCTCCTCCCGACAACAACCGAAATCTGACATCATACGTTCGGTACTGCCCCCATACAGTAACAGTCTATAATAGGGCTACGGCGACTATTAAGGTTCCAATATATCTATATTATGAATATTAACTGTTATTGAGTGGGGGCAGTACCCAAATCATACATCGCACTCACAGTTGAGAACTTCCAAACTGTAAGTCGAGGGCTTCTCTGTACGAAGAACTACGCGATTGCCTAAACCCCAAAGCACAAACTCCTAGCCCTAAGCCTCAAACTAAAGCCTGCCTAGACCCTTAGATGTAATACCTTTTTTTGGCTGACTTATTCTATGGATCTTAAAGTAATACACAAAAAGAGAAACTAGGGCAACCGACAAAGGTGCTACATGTGAGGGTCTAGGCGAACCGCCTATAGCCTAATGCAACCCCCAATCTTTGAACCCAATCCCCAAGTCTTTGAAGCCCAGAAGCCAGCCACTCGACCCAGGAAAACTTTTTTCTCAACCCCTGAAGATATAGGGGAAATATAATACATACGAGTCGTTCAGGCACACACCAAAATCTCCACTGCAGTTCCTTACTGGGGTAAAACCACCAAAGCGAGCCACAAAGGATACTCAAGGTATATCTTTAGGTTGAGGGTTTGGGGTTATTCAGACCTCTATTGTATTGCAGGTTGCTGTTTCATCTGAACCTCTCCACTCATAGAATCCCAAAGTATTTCGACATCAATTCGACACTCCTTGTGCTGCTCCAGCTCCTGGCTGGTTTCGGCTTCAGCGATTTTTACCGATTTGGGTAGCCTGCGCCTATAGACTTCGAACTGCGGATTGGTTTTTCAACGCCTGCAGGCTTACGTAGATCAAGTGATAAGTTCTCTGAGACGAATCCACAGCTTAAGGGTTCTGAGAGGAAGAAGCCGACAGTTTCCTAGAGGCTCCATATATAGTACCATTATGGAACTAGGTCCCTAAAACCCTGATAAGGATGTTCTTTTGGGGCCTAATTCCATAGTGGTACTACATATGGAGCCTTATACCCTAAACCCTATAGAACCCTTAAAGGAGCCATCAAAAGGAACCCTTAAAGGAACCCTTAATCTGAGTGTATAGGACTTTCAGGCTTTGAGTTCGAAAAACCGCGGCAAAAACCTCCCATCGGTCCCTGTAGGTTTTACCCCTACCCGGTTTAGGGTTTAGGGTTAGAATGCCAGGGGAGGCCGAGAAATCAATACAACTCAGCCATAGGCTCCTTTGTAGCTCCTTGTTGGGATTACCTTGTAGGATCCTAAATATACACCACAAACCCTTGGCATCAAAATAGCCCAAAACCCATGGTCTTTGGGCCCAAACGCCTTAATATATGAGTCCTTAGATTCCTAGGGAAAGAGGAACTACAATGGAGCCTAAAGTCAAACACATGGGTGGTTGTCAAAATTAGGGTCCCTTTTGGGGTCCCTAATATAATACGGCACCTAATATTTAGGTTTAGGGTTTAGGGTTTAGGGTTTAGGGTTTAGACCCTCATTTTGACAACCACCCACATGAACCTTCCAGCAGGAAATCGCACTCTGGAATTTTGAAGGGCCCTAGGACGCAAAACCGAAAAGCTAAAGCCCAAACCCAACGCCTAATATAGGGGCCTTACTAATTACCTATACTATTTTGGGGCTTCCTTAATATAGTTGTAGTATAATGAGCCCCAAACCCCTATTCCAATTGTTAAGGTCCCTATAGTAAGCCCGACACACCGCAGGATTTCGAACCAGCATAGGGCCGCCAGTGTATTTGAATCTTAGCCCAATGTCCTCTGCGGCTTTGTAGAGTGATTTGTATGAGGGCTTCTTGGGGTTTCATGGGTTGCTTACTTGGGGTTTAGGATGTAAATTTCGATTTAAGGTTTGGGGTTTAAGGTCCAGGTTTGAAGATTTAGGGTTCAGGAATTGCGGTTTTGGGCTACAAATGGATTCTACTAACATAATGTAATATTCATATTATATATTGCGTGCTATATTTCTGCTGTATCATATTCACTTGGTTTCTGCAGAGCTTCAATAAGGTCTACGGGGTCTTAACTTAACTGCTTGTTAGGAGAAGTCCTGCTTTGTCGCATCATGCGCCGCTTGGATAGCCTCGTTCTCCTTTCGGCAAAACTGTGTCGGACCGTGTCGGACTTGATTTTGGGTGTTTTCAGAAAAAGGGATTGTGATTTGCAATGTGTTTCGCAAAACGTTTCAGAAGCTACGGGACATCACTACGTACCCTAGCTACTGGGAGGGGATCGTGTCGAAATGCCGCGCGGGCTACACATAATATTGAGAAACCTCGCGACTCGGGTGCTTCAGGTCTACCTTGAAACCCCAAATGCAATGGGTTGGTTGTTTGTTGCAAGGAGTTCAATCCCCGAACCTCAAACCCAAAATCCTATACTAGCCTACGAACCCTAATAACCTAAAGTCTTTGTTGTAAGGAGTTCAATCCCCAAACCTCAAACCCCAAATTAACCTGTGAACCCTAGTAACCCAAAGTCAAAGCTCCGATGACTGAAGCCCAAGGACCAGACCAACCCCTGGATGTTCGAGGCCCAACACCAGAACACTTGTATACCGTATAGGCCGTATAGGGGTCTGTGTTTAGGTATACCCGACAGCTGAAGCCCCTTAAACAGCACGCCAAGCTCCAAAGCCTTAAATTATGAACATCCATACAATCCTACCCTCATCGGTAGCCCCGACAGGCATCAAAGCGCACCATCGACCCCAAACAAAAAAGCAATCCTCAAACTCTGTAACCGAATCCCATAAACCTTCCTACGCCTAATAGATCCCTGACCAGAGCCGTGGAAACAAAAATCCTTTAGAAATACTTACCCCCAGGGTCCAATAGACCTAATAAACAGGTATTCAGGTTTGGGATTAGTGGCTTTGTAGGTGAATTTTTGAGAGAATGTATGATTACTAGAAGCTACAGCGTTATCTGGGTTTATAGAAGAGATCCTTCAAGGGAAAGCACTGGACCTCACAACCCAAAACCCGAAGCCCGAAGCCCCAAACCCAGAAACCCTACACCCAAAACCCTAAACCTTGAACCCCAAACCTTAGAACCTTAAGATCCGAAAGCCCCAAACTAAAAACCCTAAACCTCTGAACGGGTCTGCTTGGCGGCGTGCTTCTCCGCGTTCGCGATCTCCAAGGCAGCGGAACTGTCCTAGGACTTCGAACTGTGGGCTTCTATAAACATAAACGAGGATTCCAGGTAACCCAAAGATCCCAAAATCCCTTAATTAGGGAATATACCTTAAATTATAGGGGCCTTCATATTATGTTTTAAGGTATATTCCTTAATTCAGGGATATTGGGATCGCTGGGAAGGTATACGAGGATCCCTAGTAACTTAGGAGCAACAGGGCTACCGTTTCCGTACTGAGGTCACTGGGTAATGAGAGAGACCTAGCTCAACCCTAAATAACCCTAAACCCTAAACTCTAAACCCCTAAACCCGGACGTCTAAACGCGAACTTTGCCCTAAACCGTTCATGACGATCCGACGAGACAAGAGTCTACAAGAGAGAACCGAAGTTCTCCAACAGCGAGGCTTCAAAGCCGCCCCAAAAAGGGTTTAGAGAGGCTTCAAAGCCGCCCCAAAAAGGGTTTAGAGCGTAACGGTTCAAGGCTTTCGGGTTTAAGGGCTGGGGTTTGAGACTTTAGGGTGGTTAGCACTGGGTGTGCGGCTTCCTTGCACCTGAACCCCACACATAAATCTCAACGGCTTGTGGCATTCCTCTACTCCTCTTTAAAACCAATAAACCCCGAGATTGATGCCCTAGAAAAGAGGGGCGGATCTCATGATGACCCTTTCTGATCATGAGGGAGTGAACGTAACTGAGAATACGAAGCGCCCTGGTCCGAAACGACTACCTACTTGTCGGGTATCATGGGGAACCCAAGGTTAACCTTTTTATAGGGACTATACAACCCCAAAAGGTTAAAGGTTACCTACTCTACTACTAGGACTATAACCGTAAGCCCTAAACCCTAACCCAAACCTTCCAAAATCCCTTAATTAAGGAATATACCTTAAATTATAGTAGGATCCCTAATATGATTTAAGGTATATTCCTTTAATTAAGGGATTTTTTGGAAGGTTTGGGAAACTCCAGAGCCTGAATCCGACATCTGACCTGCAACGGACCCGAGAGGTACCGGCCTTCTTCGTGCTTTCGAGACCGGCTTTCGTGCCCTTGGGCAGCAGATTCGAAACTAAAGCCCCAGACCCTGAACCCCTAAACCGTGAACCCTAAACTCTAAACCCTGAAGGCAACTAGAAGCATAGAATGTAGGGTTTAGGGCCTAGCGTGTAGGGTTTATGGCTTTAGGGTTTAGGGGTCTAGGGAATAGGGTTATGGGACTCAGGATTTTGCGGGGTTCTTCGTGAAGGGTGTTGGGATCTCGGGTCGAGAGTTTAGGGTGTAGGGTTCTACGCATGGACTTCCCGCTCGTACCCTAAGGGTCCAAAGGACGAAATAATTAGGTACTTGGGTTTAGGATAGTAATTAAGTAGCTCAATATTTAAGAGAGTATATGAATATTAGGTACTTGGACCCTAGGCTTCGGGCGCTTGAGGCTGTAAGGATTAAACGTCGAAGAATATCGCAGATGCTTGAGCAACAGGTTTCGGTCAAAAACGACAGAGGTGTTCAATCTCTCGATTGTTCTCTTTCGTGCTCCTTATCTTTCTCGTTCTCGTTATCTTTCTCTCTCTCTCTCTCTCGCTGGCTCTCTTTCTCTCTCGCTCTCTCGCTCTCGCTCTCTCTCTCTCTCTCCCTCCCTCCTTTGGAATGCCGGAAAGAGTTGCCACATCAAAGTTTCGCATGGATCACCGGAAGGCTCGAAATACCCAAATGGACAACCCTTCGGCCCTATGTGTCCGAAGTGCCCACATAGGGGTGCAACAGTGTTGTATGCAGTCTATATGTGTCTCTAAAGGGACTTCCCACGGTCCAACTACTCAAATAAACTCCTGCCGTTTGGACAATTGGCCGCTCTAGCAAGACCGACCATAGTACACACAAAGACCGTGATAACCCTTGCCAACATAGAACACATCTGCTGCCGAGTTTCTTCGTGCTCCTCCTGTACTTGGGCAAGCTCCGTCTGCAAAGTTTTGATCTGAGCCTGTTTCCGAGTGAGAAATCGCTGGGAAACACGTTGGGATTTCGGGGCAACTTGACCCTGTTCTTTGTTGACAGGCATCTTCGTTGAAAGGCTCGCAGTACTTAGCAACTGTCGGCCATTTAAGTGAAGCTCGGAGCCGCAGAAACATCCTAAACATGCTCAGGGCTTAGGGTTTATAGGGAACATGCCAAGACCAAAATCAACAAAATAAGTCTCGAACGGAACAGTGGAAGTTATATAATTCTGGCGCAGAAACTGAGGGCACTTTAGTAACCGTTATCGAACTCTTTACATGAAGCCTATAGTCAATGGGATCCTTGGTCGGAGGACTCCTAGTCTTGGTTTCTCTGGTCAGTAATGTAGGAACCTGATTAAGAAACCTTGGGCCTTTATTATGGTTCTTTATATGAGTTCTAATATATTGGGGATTATGGGACCAGGGTTTCTTAATCAGGTTCCTACATTAGGCAGCCCCAAGCTGTGCCTTGCTTCACCGTAGCCTAAGCCCTTGACGCTACCCTGTGTGTTAAAGCACGCGACCTACACGTAAAGCCCCAAAACCCAAGTACGTCAAACCTAAAGCGTGAACCCATCCAACAAACCTTGTGAAACCTGCCGAAAAACCATCTAAAACCCTCAGCGAAAGGGGGCCGTGTAAAACTGAAAGCCCCGGGCCCTGTAAAAACCTAAAGAGGTCTGACCTGTGAGGAACTAGTTCACGAACATAACCCCTGCGGTCCCTTAGTTGTCGTGTGATATACACCAGAGCCCTTTTCGCCAAACGTGGACCCGGACGGAACACTTGACTCAACGCCTAAACTCTATCCTAGAATCCCTGAAACCTGAAAGTAAACAAACCCTAAACTATAAAACCTAAACAAACGGTAAACCTAAACCCAAAGCCCTAGACCCTGAACCAGACCGAGTCATTCTTTCCCGGGCCTCCTTCTCGCTCACACTGGCAGTTAAGGCAGCCGCCTGCCTCGGCGAAGAGTCGGTTTAGGGTTTAAGGGTTTGGGGCTTAGGGTAGAGGGTATCAACGGCTGGGGCCGTGATGGCTTTTTAATAGGGTTGCTCTAAAGATGTAGGGGTTCCTTTTTAGATGGGTTCTATATGGCATCACAGACTCCAAGAAAAATCCGAATATAGGGGTCCTAATGACCATAGACTCTGAAAGTCCAAGTGCTCAAACAGTACGGTTTCAGATGCCAACCCCAAACCCGGAAAGCGGGATCTTAAAACCCCATTATTCGGGTACTTGGACATTTCAACCCTCCTAGGGCGTGTCCATGGCTTCTGGGGATTAGGGTACGGGGTTTCTGTTCTGAAGGCCCAGCCCTAAGGGTCCAAAAGACCCAATAATAAGGTACTTAGGTTTAGGATAGTAGTTATGTAGCTCAATATTTAGGAGAGTATATGATTATTAGGTACTTGGACCCTTAGGGCAGGAGTTGTGGGGTTTCTAGGATTATCAGAGCAGGGGTTCCCTAAGCAAGGGAGTCTGGCGCCTAAATTCAGGCAAAACCCTAACCCTAAGGGTCCATGTGACCATACAGTACATACTTTGCCCCTAAAGTACCTATATAGCGACTACTCTAAGGCCAATGTATATACGGCCCCTATACTAAACCCCCCAAAATACCCCTTATAGTACTCGGAACCCTAACCCTAAACCCTAAACCCTAAACCCCTAAACCCCTAAACCCCTAAACCCCTAAACCCCTAACCCCTAAACCCTAATCCCTAATCCCTAAACCCTAAGTCCAAGGAACTCCTGAGCAGAAGCCAGTTCGGTCTTGGCAGCGGCGAGAGCGTCCGCCGCCGTTGCCGCCTTGAAGAGCAAACCGTGAGGTTTTGCGTTTCGGATTTCGGGCTTTGGGCTTAAGGTTTAGGGGTTTAGGGCCTTAGGGTTTAGGATTTGCGTTTAGGGTTTCCTGTTTAGGGTTTAGGGTTTCGAGTTTTGCGTTTAGGGTTTAGGGGTTTGGGGTTCGAGTTTAGAGAAGAGCAAACTGTGAGGTTTTGGTAGGTTAAGGTACCAGTAAAGTGGATAAACACAGTTTAGGGTTGAGCAAACTCTGAGGCTTTGCGTTTCGGATTTCGGGTTTTGGGTTTAAGGTTTGGTGGTTTAGGGTTTCGGGTTTAGGATTTCGGGTGTAGGTTTTCGGGTTTAAGGTTTAGGCTTTAGGGTCTATTCTTAAACAGGGTTTATTGGAATAGGGACTACCTTAAACTACCATAGCTAACTTTGTTTGTAGGCTCTTGTTATACACCCGAAAATGGAGTTTAATTAAAGGGACCCTACCATAAAGTAGGTTTTGGTGGGTCAAGGTACAGTACCAGTGAAATGGATAAACAACGTTTAGGGTTTAGACAACCCTAAACACGCAACGGACAAACTCCAAAAATATTGAACCCCGGACTCAATGCGCAGACCTCAGCCCAACCGGAGCCCAGAGTTAGACTTGCCCCAAGTGTCTAAGAGTAGGGAGTTCAGGGTTTAGCTTTGGGGCTTAGAGTTTAATCACACCTGCATGTTAAGCCCAAGACAGTCATCCAAAAACTCTGCCACTTAACCTGACACTCACCAAAAAAGCTCATCCTACCTCCACTTAAAACGTACAGCCCAAACGTTCCTTTGCCAGACCCAGGTGCTCTAAGTGAGGGAGCCTTTGTACATTACCTGTAACGCCAAAGGAAGAGCCCTGACATGCATGAAGCCGCAACCAAAACAACCCCGATCCCGAAACCTCGGAACCCTCACACAACCAGAACATCATAAACCATCCTGGCAACCTAAATCCAAAACTCCTAAAAAAAACCTAAAACCCCAAATCCCGAACCCTGATTGCTAACCGCTCTGGATCCTAAACCGCTAATTAAGCTCTACATCCTAAAACCCTACAGAACCTTGACCCTAAATCCTAACACAAAGCCCGGCAACACGACAACCCAAGGCCTCTTGTTTGGCAGTAGCCAGATCTCCCTTTGCTGCCTCCAGCTCCTGAGCCAGCTAGTTTCTTAAAGTTAAGCGGGGTTTAGGGTTTAGGGTGTAGGGGTTTAGGGTGTAAGGGTGCCTGAATTATCTGAAGGGTCTATGATCTTTTAGTAAGACGCAACAACAAGGGAGATATGATATGCTGACGGGATACAGAACTACGTCAACAAGTAGGCAGACCACCAAACCAAATTTCAAACATCCCCCAGATATGCCATAAAGTGTCACTTAAACAAAGAACCTACAGCTCTAACTCATAGGAAGTAGATCGCTTGCATCCACCCATAAACCCTGTACCCAAAACTCCAATCCTATGCAAGAAATCCTTAGCCTAAGCCGGACCCACCTCCTCCCCCCCTCCCCCCCAGATATGTGTCCCCCACTCCTGTGGGAGTATCTGGGTTCAGATAGGCCCTTAGACCTAATGACTTGCCTTTGAACGGACAGCAGGCTGTTTTCACATCTACGCAAAGAGAGCTATGGTGTATTGAACCACTTGAGACATAATGGGCAACGGAATATATACATGTGAGTATACCGCCATGCCATTGCTGTAAGTACCTAGCATACCGCCTGAGGGCATATAGGATTTTAGGTTTCACCCCTCGCCCCCCCACCCCTGCAAACTGCCAAGGTGCATTCTTCGCTGTTTCGAGCTGCTCCTGCCGAGAGCCCCAGGCTCTTCTTACGGGTTTAGGGCTTGGGGGCGTATTAGTCGATTGAGGGGCTGCCATGAAGCTTTCTATAAATGCTTTATATGAAGGGGCTTCATATGAGGGTCTGCGGTCTTGGGCTTCATGGGTTTATAACTGTGACATGTACAGAATGTCATGTGTGCATATGATGCAAGCGCCTCTCTCTGGATCTTGAAGCCCTGCCCCAAACCAGATTAGTAATTCCTACTATAGAAGCCCTAGTTTCTACTACGTAGGTACTTGGGATCCTGTGGATAAACCCTACCTCGCAAACCCTTATAGGTAACCCAAAAAGACCTTCAAATTGTAGTAACCCTTTGAAGGAAGCCTTATAGTATCCCTTAGGGGAACCATTACGCTATGGGAGTTTCCGAAAACAAGGGACTCTAATATAGTACCCTAAACAGTAAGATGCTTATTATAAGGATCCCCAAATAGGGTATCCCTAATTCTCGGAAACTCCCATAAAGTAACCCTGAAAGGAACCCCCTTCAAGGCGCCTTCGCTGAAAATTGTAGTAAGCCTTTAGAGGAAGCCTATAGTAAGCCTTAAAACAAATCCTAATATTATAAATAGTAACCCTCGAAAAAACCCTTATTATTTAGTAACCCCTACAGGAACTATAGTAACCCTTACAGGACCACTTTAAAGGTGCCTTCGCTGTAGCCAAGTCGGCCTGGGCCGTGGAAGCTTCCTTTCTGGCGGCGGTGAGCTCCTGGGCCGACGAAAGCGTCGGGGTTTGATTAGGGCGTGAGGGTTTAGGGTTCAGGGTTACGGGTCTAAGAGGGCGTAGGGTTTAGGGGTGTAAGGATTTAGGGTGTTGATGACTTAGGGCTTTGACGGCTTTGGGGGTTTGATCAGGATGTGAGGGTTTAGGGTTTAGGGCTGATGGTTTCTTGAAGT
This sequence comes from Symbiodinium sp. clade A Y106, assembly GCA_003297005.1. Classification (NCBI taxonomy): domain Eukaryota; class Dinophyceae; order Suessiales; family Symbiodiniaceae; genus Symbiodinium; species Symbiodinium sp. clade A. Next base: position 141,316 of record BGNK01000281.1, on the reverse strand, counting down.
ATGACACCCAATAAAGCCTAATCCAACACTCCACAAACCCTTAAACCCTAAAACCCCTAAAGCCCCAAGCCGTAAAGCCCTAAAACCCTAAAGCCTAAAGCCCTAAAGCCCTAAAACCTAAACCCTAAAGCCCCAAAGCCCTAAAGCCTAAAGCCCTAAAGCCCCAAACCCTAAACCCTAAAGCCCTAAAACCCTAAAGCCCTAAAGCCCTGAACCCTAAACCCTAAAGCCCTAATCACCCTAAAGCCTACAGCCCTACGACCCTAAAACCCTAAATCCTAAAGCCCTGAACCCTAAAGCCCTAAGCCCTAAACCATAAAGCCCTAAACCCTAAACCCTAAAGCCCTAAACCCTAAAGCCCTAAAGCCCTAAACCCTAAACCCTAGGGCCCTAAACCCTGAAGCCCTAAACCCTAAAGCCCTAAACCCTAAAGCCCCAAAGCCCTAAACCCTAAAGCCCTAAACCCTCAAACAAGTACGGGAGCTGCAGGAGAGTTGCAGCATTGGCGCTGCGCAGGACTTCCGAGGTCTTGCTGCCAGCCTTTTAAGGGGTCTATAAGGGTTACTATAGGGATCCAAAAGGGTACTATAATATAGGGGCCTTAATAATTAGAATAGGGTTTTGGGGTCCAGTTTGCTGCCAGCCTGGCGTTTATAAGGGCTCTTAGGGTTCCTTAAAGGGCATCGAAAAGGGTCTAGGGGGTCCCTCTTAGGGTTCCTTAAAGGGGGATCAACAGGGTTTCGGGGTTGAGGGTTTAAGGTTTCGGGTTGAGGGTTTAACGTTTAGGGGTTTTAGGGTTTAAGGTTTAGGGGCGTAGAGTTTAAGGCTTTCGGGGTTGAGGGTTTAAGGTTTCGGGTTGAGGGTTTAAGGTTCAAGGGTTTAGGGTTTAAGGTTTAGGGTTTAGGCTTTAAGGTTCAAGGTTTAGGGTTTCTGGCCACGACTTGTGGCTTCTAAGTAGCGCATATAGAGTATAGAGTATAGAGTTAGGACAGCTAGGGTTTAGGGTTGAAGGTTTGCGAAGTACTGGCATCAAAGTACCAGCTAAAGAGTATAAAGTTGGGGTTTAAGGTTACAGGCTTCCGGCTTCCTAGTATTTTGAAGTGCAGTGCACCTTGGAGTTTTCGTAAAAGCCTTAGGCGCAGCCCGGAGCGGGCCATCCAACCGACCGTCACGGGACATGGTTTAGGGTTTAGCGCCTAGGAGGTTCTTTCAAGTGTTGTAAGACCCCTATGTGGGTTTCTTTAAGCTTCTACAAGGGTTAGGAGGTCCAGTTACAAATCGAGTCTGTAGCCCTAAACCCCAGACCCTAAATGTTCAGGTACATCGGCTTGACTAGGTCTAGCTGATCCGTCGCCTGCTCCGCAGCCTGCAATTTCTGCTGCATCTGCTCAATCATCGCTTCGTGCTCCTTGGTTGCACAGGATGCAGCCAGAGTAACGACATTCAGCTTAATAGGGTTCCGGGACCTAAAACCCAAAGCCCTAAGCTGCGTTTGGGACCGTAAACCCTAAGCTGGCATAAAGTCCAAACTCCTGTGCAAACCCAAGGCCCTAAGGCGGAAGCACTGTAGCAACCTGGCTCTGAATTGCTTCCTAGCAGCTCGCAGGGGGATGCTTACAATGGCTTGTTACAACAACTACTACTACTACTGCTGATACTGCTACTCCTACTGCCGCTTCTGCTGCTCCTGCTGCCACACGACGACTACTACTACCACGACGACTACAACAACTACGACTGCTACTACAACAACTAGGTAGCACGTGCGTCTGCCGCCGCGCGGGGTGTGTCGTTTATTTTCGGGAGGTTTTTTGCTCCAAGTCCAGGAATGTTTGTAATTTGCGAGGTATTCGTCAACAACAGG
>BGNK01000281.1:114235-139131 GCA_003297005.1 Symbiodinium sp. clade A Y106 | reverse complement strand
AAAACAAAAACCCAATTTTTTTGTCCAAGGGCCAAAGTGCCAAAACTCGAGTTTCAGCACATGCCAGCCAAGAAATCGCACCACCCCACGCGGCGGCAGACGCACGTGCTGCCAACAACTACTACTACTACTACTATTACTACTATTATTACTACTACTACTACTACCACTACTACTACCACTAGAATTACTGTTCTTACTGTTCTTGCTGGTATTGTTACTATTCCTACTACCATATATTTATCTTTAGCAATATTACTATTCATGTTGCTATTACTGTTATTGTTGCTATATTCAATAACGACGCTGTTATGCTATTGTTGTTGTTGTTGCTGTTATTGTTATTGTTACTAGTAATGTTGTCGTTTATGATACTAGTATTGTTGTTATTATTGTGGTTATTGTTCTTACTGTCATGGTTAGTAGTATTAGTAGTATCTGGTACTCTTATTCTTCTTACTGTTGTTATTCTGCCCATAATAATAATGTTGCTATTATTGTTTATACAGCTGATTAGTCTATTCGCATTACCATTATTATTGATGTTATTGGTTATTATAACTATGAACATGGCTTGCAAATATTATTGTGGTTACTTTAATTTCGTATGAACATAGTTCATTCTTGCCTGAGCGGACAAACTTTCAAACCCGAATCTCACGAGGAAACACCCCGCCCGCCCCGCCCCGCCCCNAACCCCCCCCCCCCCCCCCGACAGGTCCTCCCTAACCTGTTCTTATCAGTCTCATCCTTGCTACAGCTACCGCGATTGTCCTTAACTGCAAATCACCAGTCATATAGTCCAAAGCACAGAACTATCGTCCTTAAACCAAAAACCCCAAACTCCAGAGGTGAAGATAGAAACCCAAAGCCTTAAACCCTAAACCCTGTAAGGCCCAGAGGCCCAGAGTTTCAATCCTTCGTAACATCTCTCTCCATTTGCTCCAGGCCGCAGTACTTTTCTGCCGCTCCGTCTCGAGCCTCCGGATGCAGTGCGTAAATCAAGTGGGTACGGTTGATGATATAAATCCTGCATTACCCATAATAATGAATATACCATAAATCCCGTAGTTTGGGGTCCTGAAGGTAATGCAGGATATATATCATCAACAGTAGTTCTCCTAGGGTTCCTTCAGAGGATCTATACTGTAGGGTTTTCTATGAGGGCACTGTAAGGGTAGAACTACCCAAGAGGTGCCGGGGCAAGGAAACTGCCCAGACGGAGGGTGGGATAGTGGCAGCAAGAGCAGCGGCGCGCAGCAGAGGCGGATTTGGACACTGCAGCAAAAGCACGAGCAGTTTTCGTGGTAGTGGTGGTGGTAGATGTGGAAGAGATAGTGCTATGCAGGTTCAACAGCACTCAGCCCATGACATCAAGCCCTTAAACTCTCTCAATCCAAGCACAGCCGGTGGGAAATTCGGAAGAACAAACAACTAGCAGTGTTTCAACTATGGCGATGATAATGATGATGCTGCTGATGATGGTGACGAAGACGATTGATATTGCTTCTATTATCCATGCTGTTTTGTTGCACTGCTACTGTACTAGCAGCTAGCATTATGATTTTCCTTACTGTGATCATGGTCATGAGCAGTAGCATTGCCATTGTTGTGAAGCCCTGGGTCCCTGGGCCACAACCCCGAGCCCGGGCTGACCAGCTGTTTGGGTAATTTTCAGGAGCTCCAAGCAACCGACTTCCCTGGAGCCCTACTAATAATAATGGGGCCCTCAATAAGTAGAATAGGGCTTCTAGATCAAGGGTTCCTTTCAGGCTTTAAGGGGTCTTAAGGGTTTGATAGGGGGCCCTATATGCCTAGCAATTACCGGCTTGGTATAGGGACCCTTACGAATGAGAATAATGTGCTGGAGTCTACTTTACTTTCCTCCAATTGTACAGGGAGGACAAGAAAACAATTCTATGCAAAATCATTCAAACTACTCCGACCTCGACATTCGCCTAAAGCGCAATGTGCTGCACCCCTTCATTCGTGTTTAACCCAGCGACTGACCACGGAAACACAACTTCGCCGTCGAGTTCCCTGCTGATCTGACTCTGACTGCCGGACCGCAACGCCCTAAGCCCACGAGACCCTGAGAAGCCTAGGGTCCAAAGGACCCAATAATTAGGTTTTCGGTTTTAGGATAGCAGTTATGTAGGTTAGGATTATTGGAGAGTGCATGAATATTAGGTACTTGGACCCTTGGGGTAAGGGTCGGAATGGTAATCACAAAATCACCGACACAAACAGACGACTTCTGAAAGCCGTATATTAAACTCCCCACGTGCTAAACCGTTCAGCATGAACCCCTGAAACCCAAACCCTCAAAGAGCCCCGCTAAAGCTCCAACCCAATGCAGCGTAGGAGCATTACTGGGAACAGGGTTTGGGCATACAGGGTTAAAAGAGAAGATGTTCAAAAAAAACAGACCCCAGGCCTCTATCCACCAAAATTCATATAACTCCTCTGCTACTCTTATAGAACCCTGAAATCACCTCTTATCGTACCTTCAAAGACCCTTACCTTAGGGACGAAATGACACTTAAAAGTAGGGACCTTTTGCCTTTATACTATGAACCCCTATTATGGGTATAAGAACCTTAAACCCTTTTAAATCACCTCCTACAGTACCTTGGAGGAACCCTTATAGTCGACCCTTAAAGGAACCTTAAAGGAACCCCTTATGGTTGAAGCCCCACCCCAGAGGCGCTCCTTCTGCTAACATCGTCGTTCACATTGAAGGCCTCCTCGCGAACTTCACTGAGCTCCTGGTCATGCTGGAGGTTTAGGGCTTAGGGCAGAGTTTAGGGTTTGAGGGTCAGGGCTGAGGGTTTAGGGTTTAGGGTTTCATACTGGAGGTTTAGGGTTGAGGGTTTGGGGCTTCGGCTACCTACCCGAACGAGGGTGCCAGGTGCTGTTATGGGGGCATACTTCCTCAAATCGTAGTATAGTAGTTCCATAGATAGAAACCCTATGTACATTCTATGGTATAGGCACTTTGGAGCCTTCGGGCTATGATATGTGAGCCTCATGGAGCTCAGAGTTGTGGTGTTCAGGGTACAGAGTTGCGGAATGAGTCTTGAAGTCTGGGGTTTGGGTGTTCAATGCAAGGCTGTGGCGAGAGGAGTTCGTCTTCAAAGGTTCCGAACGGCCGCTTGCACGAGCTTTCCTGGTGACACGGTATGATGACTACGAGTGCTTCGGAGGTTCCACGAGCTCGAGTTGCGAGACAAGCATGCAGAGGCAAATCCCCTTTGTGAAAATGTGGACCCCTGATTAATAAGCTACCTTAACACTTAACACACGTATGACCCTAAAGAAACGGAGTCCATTCATCAAGGTCTACATTAGCAAAGACCGCGGTAATCCCAGATTGGGAACACATTCAGCCGAGCTCAAGGCAGCACAACAATGTCCGACATCACGTAGCGAGGGTTCTGGGGTTTAGGGTAGGGTTCAGAGTTTGTGGTTGCAGGGACAGCAGCAATTCCCTTATGGAACCCCTTTCTAGAACCCTTATTGCCCCCCTTATAAGACCCTGATAAAGCCTTTATAGAACTTTTTAAGAACCCTCATAGAATCCCTATAGAACCCCTATAGAACACCTTCTAGAGCCCTTCTAGAACCCCTGTAGAACGCCTTCTAAAACCCTTACGGACCCCCTCCTTGTTCAGCTTGGCAACCTGTGCTTCGGCCTCACTGGTGCCAGGTCTTCTCGGAGGCTTCGTCGGTGTTCTAAGTTTATTTATTTAAGGGTGCGGCGCATAGGGGTTTAGGGTTTTTGAAGGGGTGTTTAGGGTTTAGGGTGTCCACTTGATGGCCTTATCAAAACACTTTAGTTTCTAGATGGTGTTCATTATGTCATCAGGGTTTGCAGGCACGGATTACCGGGTAAAGTCAGAGTTTGGGGATTCTTGTAGGGCTTTAGGGCTGTTGCGCTTAATTTCGGAGGAAAGGTACGGTTTGAGCTATTTTTAGGGGAGGGTTAGGGTTTGTTGGGGGTTGGTAGGGAGGGCTATCCGGGTAGCTACACCGTTTAGGGTTTAGGGTAAGACTAGGGCTTAGGGCTGCGGGTAAACCAGGTTTCTTGGACTTGGGGCTCTGAGGCTAACGACGCCTTCTCGCGAGGGCAAATGTGCGCAAAGGACGGCCAGGCTGCAGGCAGCTGTATGGATGCCATATGGCGTCATGAATGCATTGTTAAGCATTGGACCTCCATACGTGTCAGGGGTCTCCAAATTCATCATCGGGCCAGCTACTCCCGTATTGAAGATCCGGATCCTTGGATTGATCCGGTGCTTGGCTTATGCAGGCAGGGCTCAAGCCAACGCAATTGTTGAGCTTGACTTCATTGGGGAGGCACTGCACCATCAAGTCATATGGCTGTGTGGTGTCCTCCACCGTCCCCAAAAAGAGGCGTTCCCAGATTTCCTCAGATGCTGTAGAACAAAACCCTCCAAAAGCCCCGCTACTTGCGCATGGGTCTTCTGGGCTCACTGGACTGCTCCCTGAAGACTCGCAGCCAGTCCGGGAAGCTGCGCACCTTGTGCTCCTTACCGCTTAGAGCGTTGTAAACAAGGATGTGCAGCATTTCTCCCATCGATCTGCGTGCTAGGCAGGTGCCGGGATGCTGACGCGTTTGGATTGGGTTTTGGGATCTGGTCCCGCTTTTGCTAAAACCCAATCCCTTAACCGCAACCCTGAGCCTTAAACCCAATTCTTATTCCTTGCGTTTAATTAAGGAGGTTCCTTCGGCCTGAATTGTGAGGTACCTTATGGCATAAGTATGCCTAATAAGGAACGCGAAGAATACCGTTAGTAATTCTTCAGGCCCTCGTCTTGAATCTTTGAGGCCTTGAAGCGCTGCATACCATACTGCTGATGGACAAAATCATGCATTACCCATTATAAGGAATATACCATAATTCCCATAGTTTAGAGTCCTTAAGGTCATGCAGGATTTTGTCCATCAACCGTATGATTAGGAGTTCAAGGCTTTAAGGGCTCAGGGATTTGGCGGGCAAGGGTTGGGGGGTGAGGGGGAAGGGTGCAAGCATTTAGAGGTGTTGAGTTGTGGGTTTCACGGCAAACTTAAGCACCGCACCTTAAGCTCTAACTGTAGCCCCCAACCCTACAGAATAGTAGGTTATGATCCCTTAATTCTAGGGTATAACTGTATAACCCTTAAGATTGTAGGCTTTTGGATTTCCAGCCAAACCGTCAGTCTTGTAGGCCCAAGGCCTTTGAGTTAAGCTTTACCCAGACCTGGACCCTCGGCAGTTGGTGGAGCCAGCGTAAGGAACAGAAAATGAAAAGAGATGGCCACGTAGGTTTGGGGTTTGCGGTTTAGGGTGTGTGGGTTTTGGATTTCAGAGTTTCTTGGTATAGGGTTTGCGGCTCATGTCGAACATAAGCAAACCAGCAACAAATCAACAAACTGTGCCAATCGTGGCTGGAAACCCTAAGCCATCCTACAGAGACCCTATACCCTTAAACCCGTGTGATTCTCAAACCAGGAACCCAGATCCGAGGTACAGAAACATGGCAATTATGAAACAGGTTTAGGGTTTAGGGTTTATAGGCGCTCTCAACTATTCAGCGGTTGAAGCCCACCCTGAACAACGAAAGCATATCCCTTCCCCTTCTATGCTGCTCCCTGGAGATTTGCCGTATATGAAGCCGCACACCATCGCCCACACCTATCTTCGCCCTGACAACCCACGACCGACTTCTACATCCTAAATTTCCTAAATCCTAAACAAGGATCTTACAATACAGGACTTTATGTATTGATGTTGAACACTACTTTCAAATGAGCAACCGTAAGATTCTTCGGATTAGTCGGACTATTCCCCAAAGGGTCCTAGGTACTGTTATGGGGGATACTTTCCCAAATCATAATAATAATTCCTAATAAAGAAACCCTACATTCTACTATATAGGCACTTTGGACCCTTTGGGTTCTGATGATCTGCGAACCCCAACGCCGGGAAGTCCAGAATGGGAAATGCACGGGCCTCCTCGACACGCTTCATTGAAACCGCATTGGACGGATCTGCCTGTGCCAAAGCCTCCGGAAAGAAAACAATAGTCGTAGAAGAAGATCTAATGGCAAAGATGATGCAGTCACCGTAGTTGTTGGTTTGATTTGGTTACTGGGTCATGTCCTTGCTCTCTGCGACAAGTACTATCCAGGAGCAGATCTATCCCCATATTCAACCCTTGCACCAAAAACACCCTTGGGAAATCCACGTCCAACACCAAACTACTTCGAGACACCCGCACGACACCTCACAAAACCATTAAATTAGGAAAATCCTTACAACACCCGGCAATGTTGCGTCCCACTTTAAACCCTGAACCCTGGAACCTTCCAAGCGACCTTCCAATCCAATGTCATTTAACTACAGAATATTCCTTAAATCACAATGGGGATCCTACTATAATTTTTGGGCTTCAGGCAGGTATTCCTTGATTAAGGGCTACAGTATTGCAAGGTCTGGGTGAGCCCAACGAAATGACCCTTATAAGTTGGGACCTTATACCTTTATTCTATGAACCCCTATATGCATAAGAACCTTAAACCCTTTTAGGGTCCATTTCGTCCTTAAGGAACCCAGAGGGTCCCTGTACACTACGATTATGGAATTAGGTCCCAAAAGAACATCCTTATTATGGTTTTGGGGACCTAATTCCATAATGGCAATGTAAAAGGACCCTCTGGGTTAGAGGTAATACCCCGTATACCCTAAACCATTATAGAACCCTTATAGTAGACCCTTATAGTACCTATAGTCTCCATTGTAGTTCCTTTTTTTGGCTAACAAAAACTATATTATGAGATCCGAACCATAAAATTGGTTAACCAAAAGAAGGGGACTAGAATGGAGACTCTAGGTACAGCCGAAATCCTAAACCCGAAATCCTTAAAGGAACCCCTAACTCCCCGAGCCCCTAGCCCTGGGCCCTACATCCGAAGCCCTCGGTAGACTCATTTGGGTTTAGGGTTTCGGGTTTAGGGTTTAAGGCCAGCAATCGCGGGGCGCCTCGGTGTAGGCGCATTGTGCCTCCTGCGCCGCTTTCTGAGCTGACTGAGACTCCTTCCTGGGATCAAGGAAGGGCCTTCATAAGCAGAATAGGGTTCCCTTTAAACGGGTTCCTAATAAGTGGTCTATATAAGGATTACTATAAGGGTGTTTTGTAAGGATTTAGTGACCTTAAATAGTTAGACTCGGATTTTGCGAGCCAATATACTATATTTATAATACGGGACTTTTAAATAGTATTGGTAATTATTGAATCAGGATCCTAGCATTTAGGGTCGACATTAGGATCCCCTACTACCTATGAGTGACGAAAGTAGTTACAAAACAGAATATACCAATTCGAAGGGGGCGTTTGTTTATCTAGGGGTACGTTGGTATCTCTTCGCAGCCGGGGTTGTTAGGGTCCAATATCCCTTGCGCTGGTGACGGAGAACTAGGGTTCAGGGTTCCTGCACCTCTGCACTGTACGATGTCGAGGACAAACCCTGACTGAATCCTAAACCCCATACCCTGAACCCCGCAGCTTAAGCCCTGAAACCCCCCAACCCTGAAATGCAAACTCCAGTATGCAGGCGTCACCTTCACGAGCTTCAGGTGTGTCTGTGGACATGCTGCTCAGCAAGGCTTCAAGCTGTTCGCGAACTCTTGTTTTTGAGGGTCCTATATTTAGCAGACCCAGAAGCTACCTTCTGGCCTCTTTGAGATCCCTGCCATATGCCCTCACTCAGAGAGGCGTGTCGAAGATAGCTTTCACTCCAAATCGGAGAGCTCTCCACCGGCTGCCTCGTTGAGGTTGCCACGGGCTTCGTTGATGGTTCTGGTCGCCTCCTCGACAATGTCCTCGTATGTCCGGCCCGCTACCCCTGCAAAGGAAGATCTTTGCACCGGCGGTGGCAAAACAAAAGCTTTCTCCCGCGCGGTCTGTCCTGTCCCTGGGGTAGATAGCGGTCGAGGAGCTGTCGAAAGAGGTCGAGGAGGCGTTAGGGTGTAGGGATTAGGATTAAGGTTTACGGATTAAAATTTCAGGTTCTAGGGTTTAGTGCTTCGGGTAAAGAGCTTAGGTGAAGATATCACATGTTTGAAGGATGGGCTTGGGCTTGGGCTCCGGGGTTTTGAGATCGGGAGGGTCGAGGGTTTACAGTTTGGGGAATTGTTAGTTACGGCCCTTTACCTTAAGACCCTAATCCCAAACCCTGAACCCAAAGCCCTATAACCCTACACCGGGATCAAAGGCCCCGGCTGCATAATTCGACTAGGGTTTTGGGGAGTATTACTTGGAGGATCGTGGGACTTAGAACGTATGGCTATAAGTACCTTAAGTGGTGTTATAAGTCTACCTACTATATTTATAGCCCTAGCTACTAAGTCCCAGGATCCTTTAAGTACACTCCGAACCCCTGAACCCTAAACCCTAAAGGAAGCCTAAACCCTACACCCTAGACCCTAAACCCTAGACCCCAAACCCTGAACCCATAAGAAGGAGCCGGGATCCGAGGCCCCGGCTGCGACCTCTCAAGCGCCGCCTGAGCCAGTTCTAGCTGCTCCTTGGCGTTCACAGCATCGGCCTGCACCCAGCGAGAATTTAGGGCTTAGGATTTATAAGACCTATAGGGTTCATTAGGGTTTAGGGTTTAGGATTTATAGGGCTTATAGGGTTTAAGGTTTAGGATTTATAGGGCTTATAGGGTTCATTAGGGTTTAGGGTTTAGGATTTATAGGGCTTGTAGGGTTTAAGGTTTAGGATTTAAAGGGCTTATAGGGTTCATTAGGGTTTAGGGTTTAGGATTTATAGGGCTTGTAGGGTTTAAGGTTTAGGATTTATAGGGCTTATAGGGTTCATTAGGGTTTAGTGTTTAGGATTTATAGGGTTTATAGGATTTATTGGGGTTTACGGTTTAGGATTTATAGGGCTGATAGGGTTTAGGGTTTAGTATTTATAGGGCTTATAGGGTTCAGGGTTTAGGATTGATAGGGCTTATAGGGTTTAGGGTTTAGGATTTATAGGGTTGAAAGGGTTTATAGGGGTTTACGGTTTAGGATTTATAAGGCTTATAGGGTTTAGGGTTTAGGATTTATAGGGCTTATAGGGTTTAGGGTTTAGGATTTATAGGGCTGATAGGGTTTAGGGTTTAGGACTTATAATGGTTTATAGGGTTTATAGGGGCTTACGGTTTAGGAATTATAGGGCTTATAGGGTTTAGGGTTTAGGATTATAGGGCTTATAGGGTTTAGGGTTTAGGATTTATAGGGCTGATAGGGTTTAGGGTTTAGGATTTTAGGGTTCAGGGTTTAGGATTTATAGGGCTTATAGTTTTTAGGGTTTAGGATTTATAGGGCTTATAGGGTTTAGGGTTTAGGATTTATAGGGCTGATAGGGTTTAGGGTTTAGTATTTATAGGGCTTATAGGGTTCAGGGTTTAGGATTGATAGGGCTTATAGGGTGTAGGGTTTAGGGTTTAAGATTTATAGGGCTTATAGGGTTTAGGATTTATAGGGCTTATAGGGTTTAGGGTTTAGGATTTATAGGGCTTATAGGGCTTCGGGTTTAGAACTTATAGGGCTCATAGGGCGTATAGGGTTTAGGGCTTATACAGCTTATAGGGTTTGTTAGGGTTTAGGGTTTAGGATTTATAAGGTTTATCGAATTTAGGGTGTCGGGTTTAGGATTTATAGGGCTTATAGGGTTTAAGGTTTAGGATTTATAGGGCTTATAGGGTTTAGGGTTTAGGGCTGGTTACGATACTTTGCCGAAAATCCTTACACGTCGCATCAACTTCCTTTTGCATCTCTTCCACCCTAAGGCCGAATCCGTTTTGAAGTTGAACCATCGGGCGATGTAGTTCCTCACGGAGTAACGTGTAGCGTGTTTCCATTTGTCTCGATCCAAACCAATGGCTCCTCACTTCCAGCTTTCATAGCTTCCAGATCAAATATCACCGTCCTCCAGAATGGAGTGGAATGGACATCGAACTCCTTTTGCAGCCTCTTCCTATCTTCTTCTTCTTCATCACCTGAACCTTCACCAGCCTCTTTAGGGCTTATATTGGCTTATATGGTTTGTTAGGGTTTAGGGTTTAGGATTTAAAGGGTTTATAGGGTTTAGGGTTTTAGGATAGGGCTTATAGGGTTTATTAGGGTTTAGGGCTTACGATTTATAGGGTTTATTAGAGTTTAGGGTTTAGGATTTGTAGGGCTTTATTGAGTTTAGGGTTTAGGATTTATAGGGCTTATAGGGTTTAAGGCTTAGGGTTTATAGGGCTTATAGGGCTTATAGGGTTTAGGGTCCATGTGCCCAAATAGGGTTCCTTTTCAGGGTTCCTGTAAGGGCCCCTTTAAGGGTTCTATAAGGGTTCAGGGTATAAGGGCCCATCTACACGAAACAAAAAATAAAAGACCCGTAAAGGATACCAGGACCCTTAGGGTAGTTTTGACTTCGGAGAACCTTGAGACTCTCAGCACGTGCCACTGAGAGTCAAGCTACGACATTCAAAGACTTGACGGCCCTGATATATATATATATATATGCAGATGCAGATAGAAACCTTTAAAGAACCCAAGAACCTTTCTATTTCTAAGGCCCTTATGAACTGCACGCCGGAAGCCCTTTGAATATCCGGGGCTTTGCAGGTCTTGCGCCTGCACACTCTCGAGCTTCTCTTTCTGCTTCGCCAGCTCCTCAGCTAATATAGGGGCCATAAAAATTAAAACGGTGTTCTAAATTTCACATTGGGGTTCATAATAAGAACCTGCGAAAAGTAGGGTTTAGTTTTTTGAGGTAGGGTGTTGAGACGGTTTTGGGTTAATTTGGGGTTGAGGGTTTAGGATGTATAGGATGTATAAGGGTTTAGATTGTTTTGGGGTAAAGTTAGGTTTACCTATAGTCCCCATGGTTTTTCCTTTTTCTGGTTAACCAGTTTTATGGTGAGGATCCAACAATATAAATTTGGTTAGCCAAGAAAAGGTGCTACAATGGAGACTATAGGTAGGACTTAGAGTTCAGAAGGTTCTGGCGTTAAGTTAGGTTTTAGGGTTTAGGGCTTATTGGGGCTTAGGTTATATCAAGTTTAGGGTTCACGCTTGAGGTATAACGCGTTCGAAAATGAGGATTCCGGGTCTGGGCCCGAGCTTCTAAACAAGGGCTCACTGGTAAGTAGTATTCACTTAGGGCTCCTGTACGGGATTCCTTTAGTTTAAGGATTCTAGAGGGGCCACGATTTAGTAGAGGGGCTTTCACAACCAGAATAGGTGTTCGGGTGAACTGTACCATAATTAACAAAAGGAGTACAGAGCACTGAAGGATGATGCTAGTGACTATTCACGTTTCTAAACTATGTGGGACGAGGCCTCCATCTATTAGTTGTACTGCCTGAAAGCCAGACCTTGAAATGTGGCTCCCAACGCGAAGTAAGTTTACAAACACTCGCCAAACAAATTACATACTTGCAAAAGGTGCGCACAAGCTGCGCCTCTCCCGTTTAGAAGAGCCTAACTTGGGTGATGAAGGCCTGAGCAAGCAGCTAAATAACCCAAAACGGCGTCTGTACAGTGCAACGCCTAAGCCCTAAACCCTCGTAAAACGAACCATCGAAGACTTCAGGCATATGCACCCTCCACAGTTCTCACCGTGTTTGAACCACGGCGGAGGTTTTGAATTCTGAGGCATGATAAGAAAGCTGGAGAAGAAATGCAAAAAACAACGTCAAAAGTCATGCCTGGGTTTCCAACCCTAAGCCCCGAATGCTGTGCCATTTCGTCCAAAAAAGGAGCCCTCAGCAATCACATTAACAAAACAAAATTAAGACCTAAGTCCTAAACCCTACAACTCTAAGCCGTGGACTTGCGTTGAACTCAAAGAGCTCCAACGATGCGATGGAGCTAGGTGGGGAATCCCAAATCCCAAATCAGAGTCCTTATATAAGGAATCCTTCATCCCACCTACCCTAAACCCTAGACGGCGGCGCTTAAGCCCTCGCTGGCGCAGAGCGACCCAATTCTGCCCTCTGCTCTCTGCCCTCTGCCCTCTCCGCCCTCTGCCCTGCCCCTGCTGCTTTGCCCTCCCCTCCCCTCCCCTCACACTCGAAATTCGGCAAACCCAAAACCCTAAATTTGGACCCTAAACCCTAAACCCTCGACCCTAAACCCTACCTCAATCCCACCTTCTGAGGCCTCCGATGAAGATGAGCCGAAAGTCTGCCACCACTGAGGACGAGTCAGAGCTGGCCTTAAACTTCAGCCCATTAATAGTGGGTATTTAGGGTATATTAGAGGGTAGTTGGGGGGGGTCTAGGTGTATATATTAGGGGCTTTTTAGGGTTCCTTTCAAGGGATCCTTTAGGGTTCCTGTAAGGGTTCTATAAAGGGTTTAGGGTTTGGAGTTTCCGAAAATAGGGGGTACCTTATTTTGGGGTCCTTTTAATAAGGGTCCTGCAATTTAGGGCTCTATATTAGGGTCCCCTATTTTCGGAAACTCAAGGGTTATTGCCTTATAGTCCATGGTCGGGATAGTAGTAAAGTATTGAAAGTGTCTGTTCCTTCTTGGGTTAGACTACCCATCGAAATGTAAAATGTTACGCAACTATGACAAAGTAGCAACAAGAATGGAGTTCTCGGGGTTCCTTCATAACGTTCCGTTGAGGGTGCTGTGAAGGTTACTATAAGCAGAGTTAGGATAGGGTCTTGGGGGTATGATATAATGTTCATGAGATCTCGGACACCTATGATGGTAGAGAGTTGAATCTGCAAAACGGAAGTTGGGGTAGGCTAGGAGCTTCAGGTTTAGGGGCAGCGCTATAGGCGTTTGCCTGGACCCTTAAGCTGTCAAACCCTGTAAATACCCCCCTGAACCCTCGTACGAACCCAAGCATTAATCATGCCCTTTAGACCCTTCGGGTGGTTATTCGATTGCAGATCGTCGATTTCTCGTACAATAGCCAAGCTTCCGGAACATGCCTGGTGTTAGGGCTTTAGGTTTCGCAGGTCAAGGGCTTTAGGGTTGGGACGGACGAAGAAATACAGCTGCAACTCAAATAACTCATTTTTGGGTTGAAGGCTCTCTTGCAGTCCGTTTATAGGAACCCTACTAGAACCTGCACAGCACCTTGCAGTGCCGAAAAACCCTAGGAGTGCCAGTAAGTGCATTTTACGTAGCCTGGCTAGCGGAGGAATGAATCAATCCGTGGGAACAAAATTATACTACAATAATGTTCCGGGCAGAGGACTGGGTGGAAGAGTCTAAGGGGGAAAGGGGTTTGCCAGGTGTTCAAGAGCAATTGGAGGAGTAAGACGAACTTTCTTCCTACCACAGTATGGCTCCTCAAGCCGATCTTGTCATTGAGCTCGCACAGCACCTTTGCTTCCGTTGCCAGAACTGCAACGCGCGACTTCATTGTCAGCTTGGGGCTGGACGAAGCATCATCGTGAGGAAGCAGATGCCAGGGGATCGCCCTGCCCCAGCCTGCTTTCGCCTGTCGCACACTGGCATTCGTCACCTCGGCTATAGGGCCGCCGGATGCGTTTCCAAGCAGGTTGAGAGCGAGGGCATGTCCCAGCAGGCAGGATTCAAGGTTTAGGGGACTCCACATTCGCCAAATGAAACATTCAACGAGCTCAGGCATGTACATGTCCAGCTTCCGCATTCGGGCATCAGGATAGTGGGTGCGCCAAGTTCAACAAGAACAACACGCTCCTGGGACCTATGCGAAACGTGGTAGAACCCCTTAAAGGAAGCAATTAAGTAGGAACCCTAAGCCCAACACCTTTAGCCTTGAACCGGAGAAACCTAAACCTTAAAGGAATCCTTCAAGGAACCCTTCAACGAACCCTTCAAGGAGCCCTTAATTAAAGGAAACCCTTATAAGAACCCTCGCCTCAAACTAGCTTAAAGAAACCCTTCTGGTTTAGGGTTTAGGGTTTAGGGTTTAAACCCTAAACCCTAAACCCTAAAAGGAGCCCTTGGTGGAACCGCCCTTGCCTTGGAGATTTCCTCCTTGAGCTCCTGGAGCTCCTTCAAAAAAGCAGCGCTGCTTAATTAGGGTTTAGGGCTAGGGTTTAGGGTTTAGGGTTTAGGGTTTAGGGTTAATTAGGGTTTAGGGCTAGGGGTTTACCTACAGTCTCCTTTGTAGTTCCTTTTTTTGGTTAACCAGTTTTATGGTTAGGATCCTATAATAGAGATTTTGGTTAACCAAACAAAGGAACTGCAATGGAGACTATAGGTATAGGGTGTTGAGGTTAGGGTTTAGGATCTGGGGTTTAGGGTTCAGGATTTGGGGTTTAGGGTTTAGGGTTACGAAGACTCCCAGACCCCTTGATGGAGGAATAGACCTCGAAGGGCGTTATTGATTTTGTATCATAGAAACGATCAATGTGAAATGCTCAATGTGACTTGAGGTGCCGCCCTTACTTATCGGGGTTTTGGAGACTCTGGCTTAGGGTGGTTGGCGCTTAGGAGGGCGCCCATTGGCCACGACAGAAGAATGGTCATGAGAACTGCGGTGCTTGAAAATGTGGCCCAAGCCCGAAACCTGAACCCAGAGCCTAACCATAAAACTGGTTAACCAAAAAAAGGGACTACAATGGAGACTATAGGGAGCCACAAGCACAGAAGCAGAAGCATGTTATAGGGATATCCCTACCCTATTGGGCCTCATTACAAAGGGTGGTTTTTATATGGGCCAAAGCCCGAAAGCCCGAGCCCTACCCTGAGGGTTTAGGGTTTGGGGTTTCCTGGGTTTTTAAGTAACCAGGGAGAAAAAAGTATAAACTTTTGTTTCATAATGGTTCCACTAATAAAAAAAAGGTATTCAAGTATGGTACTCCAAAGCCCAGTTTAGGGCCTTCAACCCAGAGCTCCACCCCCCTAAACCGCAAACCCCATACTGTTGATGGACAAAATCCTGCATGACCCAAAGGACCCTAAACTATGGGAATTATGGTATATTCCTTATAATGGGTAATGCAGGATTTTGTCCATCAACCGTACCTTACGCTAAACACCAAACCCCAAAATCCGCAGTCCGCTTTGCCGATCCATCACTGGCTTCGTGTTCACGGCCCTAAGTTACCAAAATGAAGAAACCCTGTTATTGCTCTAAATATCCCGATTGGGGTAACTTATATAATATAAGCTGCTCACTAAGAGCCCACATCATGCTTGGCTCCTTTGCAGCACGCTGAGCTTCATCGGATTTCGCAGCTGCATCCTCACCGCCACGTGCCATGCGAAGGACTTAGAGCATGCAAGCTCCTAAGCAGCAAGGTTGTAAGTCTTTCATCATGAACCCGAAGCCCCAAAACCGAAACCGTGAACTTGGAAAACCCTTAAAACCCACTTCAACTAAGACGAAAGACGTTGAGCGTTCCTTCTTGCTTGCGAGGCCGAGGCCTCTAGCCTCCCGATCTCAAGCTGCTTCCGGCACCCCAAACAGTGTTCAGGACAAAACCTGCCTTTGGTTAGTAGGGAATGGAGGAGTGGTAGTAATGGTAGTTATTTTTGTACCCCATTCCTCCATCCCCTACTACTCTTTTTTCTGGTTCAACAAATTAAGGAATCTGGTGGTTCATCACAAAAGGATTATTTTTCTGTTTTAACGGCTTGTGGAATCTCACCGAAAAACACTGCATTTGCAAGATCCCTAGCACTCTGAACCCACAATCACTCCAACAAAAACCTCAGTCTTCAATCCCGAGCACGAAGAGCAAAACTGAATCATAGCCCTTCCCGAGCAATGCGTAGAACACTCTGCGAACGAACCCCAATCACTGATCCCTGTCTACCTATATTATATATATATACATATGTATGTATATGTATATGTATATGTATATGTATATGTATATTTATATGTATATGTATATGTATATGTATATGTATATGTATATGTGACATGTATATGTATATGTATATGTATATTTATATGTATATGTATATGTATATGTATATGTATATGTGACATGTATATGTATATGTATATGTATATGTATATGTATATGTATATGTATGTATATATATGTATATGAGTATATGTGTACACAAATGGTAATAAACAATAACATAATGCAAAATACTGTGTATGTATCTTGAAGACGGAGTGAACCCCAAAAACGGTTTACGGTTCATAGACCATATAGGAATTCAAATTATACGTGCACAGGGTCTCTACTTTTAAGCGTTAGTTGATCCTTGCCCTAAGGGTCCAAAGGATCCAATAATCAGGTACTTGGGTTTAGGATAGTAGTTAAGTAGCTCAATATTTAAGAGAGTCTATGATTATTAGGTACTTGGACCCTTAGGGTTGGGGTATAGTCCTCAAACACTTAACCGAAAACCCTACAACCTAGACCCTCCCACGTGTACACTCTTCTCTCCACACTTCCTGTCCAACAAGAGAGAGAGAGAGAGAGAGAGAGCGAGCGAGCGAGCGAGCGAGCGAGCGAACGAGGGAGGGAGGGAGAGAGGGCGAGAGAGAAAGAGAGAGATCAAGGTAAACAATGTCCTGCTCCGCTTGCAAGGCTCGCTGCTCCAAAGACGCAACCTCAAGCAGCCCCCCAACAGAAGTTCAGCGGGGCTCCGCTCGCGGTTTACGGTTTAGGAGGGGTTTGCGAGCTGCGGCTGCGCGCTCTCCTGCAACACTACAACCCAAAGACACCCAGAACTTCGTCTCAACAAACCAACTCTCAAAGCGTTCACGCTTCTCACCAACTACAGGTATGCCGTCGGAAAGTCACGTTCCCGGAGATTTAGGCTTCCTCTCTTGGGGGCCACGGTAATCGGGATGCCATCAGGCAAGATGCGCGTGAAAGGCTTCAGGGCTCTTATAGGGTCCAAACTACCTATAGTTTGGGTACTGCCTCCATACAGTAACAGTCTATCATAGGGCTTAAAATTAGGGGCCTAATATATCCATATTGTAAAGACTCTTCAACTGTTACTGAGTGGGGGCAGTATCCAACCTATAGTCATCCATTGGGGACGTGGGTTAGGATAGTACGGCTGTCGATTGTTAGTTTGTGGGATGGTTTATGGTTCTTGGGTACTTGGACCCGCAGGGTTAGTACCGTGGGCTGTCGTAGTCACATGCGCTTTCAGAGTTTAAGTTGTTTCAGAGGCAACTCAGATCTCGAGTAGCACAAAAGTCTTCGTGATGAGGATAGGTTTTCGGGTTATATCTGGCAGTATAGTTAAAGTAAGCAACCCCAAGAGTGGCATTGCCAGCTATTGTCCATTATTCCAACTCCTATATCACATATTCGGTTCTGGGACATGTGAAGGCGCTCCTTGGGAAGACCTTCAACTCTCCGAAACCCTAAACCCTAAACCCCGAAGCCCGAGCCACAGGTTAAACAAAGAACTCAATGACCCCTAAACTCAACGGGGTACGCTACTGAATTAAGGCCATAATTACCCCTAAACCCTACTACGGCTTACCCTACTTAAGACATCTTAAAACCATCTTATAACTTTTACACTAACATGAGTAATCTTACTAATCCCAAAGGGTCCAAGTATCATTATGGTATATACTTATAGGGTATTTTGGGGGTCTAAGTATATACCATAATGATACTTGGACCCTTTGGGAATAGGAGGTGTTCGGCTCATGCACGTGGTCCATTTTAGACGGCTTCTGACTGCAGGATTCAAGGCTCTCGACTGTTGTCGGGGCTTTATAACAATATGCATCCTGGCATAGAAGGTATAGGCTTTAGGGTTTAGGGTTTCGGGTTTAGGGTTTAGGGTTTAGGGTATAGGCTTTATAAAGATCATCGGTGACCAAGGTATGGTGCAGTCGAAGATTTGAATTGGACAATTTCTTGTGCCCGCGGGCTCCACAACTATAACTATAGGAAGAATCACGTACGTCGGTGCTGCATACGTCTATGAATGCGGCAACCCCGTTTGGCATACCACTTCCAACCGCCATGCACATCACTACCTCACAGCCCCCTGCAGCCTGAAAGCCCGCAAATTTCGCTCGCCTGAAAGCTTTGCCTGCAGCCTCTCTTCCTAAACCACCATGCACCCAACTTTACTTCGCAGGTTGCCCAGAAATCCGACAACACTGCTTGAATTGGCAGTCTACAAACCGGTAGGTAAACCGTAAACCCTAAATCCTGCTCCCCGATCCGGGCCTGAAATGCGGTTTGGGCTTTCTGCTGCTCGGCCTGTGCCGAAGCAAGGACTACCCATAGGCCCCATAGTAGTTCCTTTTTGGGATTAGCTTATAGGATTCTAAATATGAACCCCAAAAAGGAACTACTTTGGGGCCTATGGGTAACGGTGACTAACGGCGTAGCGTACCAGGGCTTGTCGGGTTCGGAAGCGCTTTGGGGCTCGAGGCAGCGCTTCAGACTTCTTCCTGGTAACCCTAAGGCTCCATATATAGTACCATCATGGAATTAGGTCCCTAAAACCCTGATAAGGCTGGTCTTTTGGGGCCTAATTCCATAATGGTACCATATATGCATGGAGCCTTAGGGTAAGGAGCCTTGTCGTGTTAGCCTCAGCTCAGTCTGCATACAAAAACTTCCTTTTCCGTCCAAGCTAAGCAGGAACTTCTCACTCCCGGATGCTTTGAGAGAGGCCGTTGTTGACTGCAAAAACGCAGTCTGCAGCGGCGACCGCGGTGTAAGAGATCCCAGTATCCCTGAAATTGGGGAATATGCCTCAAAATAGAGGAGCCTCAATATGATGGTTTGAGGTATATTCTTTAATTAAGGGGTACTGTTATCTCTCGGGGTTGACTTACCTGCAGAGTCAGCCGGTCCCAGTTTTCAATCGCCTCACCTCTCGCTACTGTTGATGGACAAAATCCTGCATTACCCATTATAAGGAATATACCATAATTCCCATAGTTTAGAGTCCTTAAGGCCATGCAGGATTTTGTCCATCAACCGTAGGACCCTGAAATATCAACCCTTCGACCTGGTTCCCCAACTCGATCCTGGAACCTAGACCCTACCTATAGTCTCCATGGTAGTTGCTGTTTTTGACAAACCAGGTTTGATATTGATCATAATCTAAACTTTGGGTAACCCAAAACGGAAGTACAATGAAGACAATGGGTAAACCACTCTGAACCTAGGCCCTAAGCCGTAGGTGTGGGCCTGTAAAGGCCAACGGGATTATTGTGTCGGACTAGCACACTAAAAGCAGACCTGCACCTCAACCCTACCCAAGCTCCGCATGCCGCAAAGCCCACGACGGAAAGCAGAAAAAGCCCCGCACACCCGAAACGCATGAGGCGTAAAGGAGGCGTAAGTAAAGCGCTAAAGCCCCAAACGGCGAAAGCCCTGAACCCAAAAAAATCATCCAAAAAAACCATAATAGAAACCGTATGAAACCCGTAAGCCCTAAAGACAAAACAGCCTAAACTCTGGTAAGCCCAAAACCCGACTTTGGGTGCACCCTTATGTGGAGGACTTGACCCACTTGGGTTGAGGATGTAGGATTTAGGGTTTCGGATTACAACTTGAGTTTAGGACTTAGGCTTCAGGGTTTTAAGGCCCGTTCTGCAAAAGAAGAGCTGCAAACACAGCTGAAGAGGACACTCAAAGCTGTCATGCAGGGTGTTAGGGCATCTTCCCAAAGTCGCCCAAGTTCTTGTGCTGCAATGGGGTCGGAAGGTCCAACACAGGTTAGGCTCAGGAGTTTAGGAATTGATTAGGGGTTGAGGGGTTTTAAGACTAAAGGGTTTAGGGTCCTGAACCTCCGCAACTTGTAGTAGTAGTAGTAGTAGTACTACTACTACTACTACTACTACTACTACTAGGCTAACCGTGACTAACCTTAAGGACGACATGAACCCTGAAACGGTCAGATACTACATCGGGATCCATAGTATAAGGGTATAGGCATAGGGCCCTACTTTCAAGGATCATGTGGTCCCTCCGGAAGTACGCGGCAAGCATCGAGTCTTTACGTGCTTAGACTGTGACGAGTGCTGCTTGGAGGGTACTACGGTTGATGGACAAAATCCTGCATTACCCATTATAAGGAATATACCATAATTCCCATAGTTTAGGGTCCTTAAGGCCATGCAGGATTTTGTCCATCAGCCGTAGTACCCTGAGCGGGATCGTAATCGGGGTTATGGTGCTTAGAAGTCTCGGCCTCTGTGTGAAGCTGCGTCAGCTCCTCTTGCGCCTGGAGGAGGGCTTTGAGGCTTATATTTGGGTCTAGGGCTTCAATAGCAGCCCTTTCTGGGTTTAGGGCTCTTGTCATGTAGAGTTTACTTTGAGGCCCAAAATCACCTAAAGGCTTGAAATAGTGTGGTCTTGGAGCCCAAAAGCCTTTGTGTATCTATCTGCTATATCTATGTCATCTATGTCTGTATCTAACCTGTACCTGTATCTATGTCCTATATCTATATCTTTATCTGTATCTGCAACCATATCTAGATCTATATCCGTATCCCTCTCTTTTTCTCTCTCTCTCTCTATCTATATACCTCTCTATCCATCTATCTATCTATATGTATACATATATATATACATATAATATATATATATATATATATTTTTATTTATTTATTTATATATATATATTATCCATCCTGAGAGCCTCAAAGCAAGGGCTGATTTTCGGGGTCAGGGCTGCCCAGGGAACCGGAGCCTGACAGTTAAAACCTCCGTAGAGTCTGCTCCTTTGTTAGGGTTTAGGGTTTAGAGTTCTAGGGTTTAGGGTTTAGGGCCCCCAAACAGGGATATGGGTGGTTGTCCAAATTAAGGTCCCTTTGTGGGTCCCTAATATAGTAATTAATATTTAGGGTGCCCAAAACGGGACCATACTTTTGACAATCACCCATATCCCATATAAAACCCCTTATAGTGAAGACCAATAAGGTAGGGATATCCCTAGAAAATGCTTATGCTTATGTGCTTGTGGCTCCCTATAGTCTCCATTGTAGTTCCTTTTTTTGGTTAGCCAAGTTTATGGTTAGGATCTTACAATATAGTTTTTGGTTAACCAAAAAAAGGAACTACAATGGAGACTTAGCTCCTTTCTAGGTCCGACGACCGGCTTAGTGTCCCGCGCTCGGATTTAGGTTTAGGGTTTAGAGTTCTAGGTTCCCCAGTAGCATCTTAATAACCTGATAACAAGGGTACCCTTTTCCTGCTAACCGTTTTTTGCCTAGGATCGTATAAAATGAGCCAGAAAAGGAACTCCAGTGGAGACCATAGGTACAGTCCTTTGCAAATTGCATGAAACATGGGCTTGATGTGCGGCTTGCCTCGGAGTAGGTCCCCGGCTTGTCACGATAGAGCACCCGCAACCCCAATTAAACCCTAAAGCATTCAAAACCCTAGGCCCTAAAACCGCTCAACCCCTACAGTAAACCCCATAAAGTTGGAAACCGGATTAAGGCCAAATAGTGCTGGGATTCCCTATACAGTATTCTTACGGATTGACTTTGTTAGGCTTCCAACTTTTGGGCTTCTGCCCATAGGCCCCAAAGTAGTTCCTTTTTTTGGTTAACCAAAATCTCTATTATAGGATCCTAACCAAAAAACTGGTTAACCAAAAAAAGGAACTACAATGGAGACTCTAGGTAATCCCTAAACCATCCTAAACCCTAACCCCTAAAGCCGAATCAAATCCCTATTGGGATTACCTTATAGAATTCTATATATGAACCCCAAAAAGGAACTACTTTGGGGCCTTTGGGTACTGTAAACCTGTAATGCTTGGCCTTGTGGCGACTCTGCAGTGCGGCCAGTGCCTCCGAGATACGCAGGCAAACAGTCGGCTCAAATCTTAAAGAGGTTCATGGTTTATAGGGTTTAGGGTTTAGGGTTTAGGGTTTAGGGCGATAAGGAACCCTAAGGAATAGTATTGGCAATTACTTGGCATTGGGCTTCTATATTAGGTTAGGGTTTGGGCCTTCAAGCTTATCGGTTTTTGGGCTTAGAGGGTTTAGGGTCGCAGGGTTTACGGTTCAGGTTTTATGGGTTTCGGGTTTCAGGTTTATGGCTAATGGGTTTCAACTGCACTGCAGTCGTAGAGAATGAATGACGATCAGTGTGACAGATGGCACTGAAAGAAGGACGCTGGACATATGAGCACATGTGTACGAGGTGCTGGTGATGAAGGATTTGAAGGCTAGGAAGACATGGCGGCGTAACACATAGCAAAGTAGCATTGGTATGGATCCACACGAATCAGGAAAAATACGACCAACCATGCCAATGACCGCAACTGTGCGAAGAAACAAGCTAGCAATAAGCACCGCTCCGGCCGTGACACGGCATGCGCAGAACCTTTGCGCAACAATTTCTGTGAGGTTTTGCCCAGCTCTGAGAGCTTGAGAGTAGTGATGCCGGTCAAGAACCCACCCCCACGCCCATCAACTGCCCGCAAAAGCTCGGGTTCCGAAATCACAAACCTCGACCTTACCTTATAATTGACCCGAAGCCCCAAACCCTGCGGAAAACTCCGATAAACGCATCCCAAAGGACTCCTAAACCAGACACCCTGCACGCTCGAGCGGGGCCCAATACTGAAAGCCTACCCCCCAGGCTCTCCTTGGAGAAGGTTTTAAGGACTGTTTAAGGTTTATCAGCGTTAGGGTTTAAGCTTCGGGTTTGTGGGTAAGGATTTAGGGCTTTGGGCAAAAGTTTCAGGCTTCGGGGTTTGGGGTTTATAAGGGAAGGTTGGTTGGAGGGTTTAGGGCTCGAGGTGTGAGGTTTCAGGGTCTCGGGTTTAGGGATTCGGCATAGGCATATACTTGAACCCATTTCAGTTTAGATTTGGAATTTAAGGGGCCCATCAGCAAAGCCTCTACTCAGTCTTCAACTGCAACCCAGAACCCTTTCACGAAACCTATGCCCTAAGCCCTATAACTTCTGCCCTACCTGGACCCTAAAGAACCTACCTTCCTTATGTTGGTCCATAAATGGATAGGTTATTCAGGGTACAGGTACACTCAAAACCCTTTGCCCCCTCGCGCCTTCTGCTTCCAGGCCTCAGCGGATTCCTCGCCTGCCTCATCCGCCAGCACCTGAGAGGATGACGGCTGCGGGGGGCTTAGGGTTTATTTAGGGTTCCTTTAAAGGGGTCCATAAGGGTTCCATCAAAGGGATCTATAAGGGTTCTATAACAGGGTCTAGGGTTTAAAGGGCTTGCCTGGACCCTAAAACCGTTTTAGGGTTCCTATTATGATTTCCTTTTAGAAGTCCTTAAAAAGGTAGGTTCTTCGGGGTTAAGGAAGGGCTTTATAGGGATTTGATTCGGCTTTAGGGGTTAGGGTTTAGGATGGTTTAGGGATTACCTAGAGTCTCCATTGTAGTTCCCTTTTTTGGTGAACCAGATAAATGGTTAGGATCCTATAATGGAGATTTTGGTTAACCAAAAAAAGGAACTGCAATAGAGACTCTAGGTAGGGTCGGGTGAAGGGGCTTCAGCTTTTAGGGGGTTTCGAGGCCTCTGAGCTGAAGCAAAACCCAAAGGAGCGGATGCGTTCAGGATTAGTGCTGGAACGGACCTTGTAAGCCAACACGTTGACCTCCTTAAATCATTTTTCCTCGTAGCTAAGCCGCAGGAACTACTGTTGATGGACAAAATCCTGCATTACCCATTATAAGGAATATACCATAATTCCCATAGTTTAGGGTCCTTAGGGTCATGCAGGACAGTAGCACTAATTTGGCCGGGGATTTTCTAGGGCTCATCAGGGTGATGGTTTCCCAACCTCTGGATCTCGAACCCCTAAACCCAGCTGAATCTCTGAACCCGGTAGACCCTAGACCAATCAAGCTCCTCAACCCCTCAACTCCTAAACCCAAAACACCGAAACCCTACGCTCCCCTGAACCCTAAACGCTTAACACAACCCTAAACCCCTCAACCCGTCGACTCTAAACCTCTGAACCCCTACACCCTAAACCTCGAAGCCCCTTATCACACAGTACTTATACTCTTGATTGTAGTTTCCTTTTTTGGTTAACCCGTTTTATGGTTAGGATCCTATAATAGAGATTTTGGTTAACCAGAAAAAAGGAACTACCAATGGAGACTATAGGTAAACCTCCAAGCCCCTCGACTCTAACGGGCCCAGAAGCCAACTCTGGATCGACCTCTGCGGCAAGCAAAGGCTCCTGGCGACCACTTAGGGGCTGAGTACAAGGGTTTAGAGTTTAGGGTTTAGGTTTCAGGATTTGGGGTTGAGGGTTTAGGGAGTAGGGTTCAGGGTTAGGGGCTCAGTATCTTAGCCCAAAAAAGGTGAACCTTTTCAAGTATAGTAGGTCTATATAAACCGCAAAAGGTTAAAGGTTACCTACTCAGCTCCTGAGGACCATGTAGGGCTGTGGCCTTTTTCCGTTTCGAGCTGAAGCGGCTTTGTTTTATGTCGGGTTTTGGGGTTTAGGGTCCTTTAAGGGTTCCTTTAATGGCGCCCTTAAGGGATCTATAGGGTTTCGGGGTCTGGGGTTTAGGAGTTTAGGGGTTAGAGCGGGCCGATTTCGTGTTCTGGATCTGAGGACCACGGGGTTTGTTGTAGGGTTCAGGGTTTAGGGTTTAGCGTTAAGGGTTTAGGGTTTGGGGTTTGGGGTTTGGGGTTTGAGGTTTAGCGTTAAGGGTTTAGGGTTTAGGGCCTCGGGTTTCGGTTTAGGGCAGTCCTTTTTTGTAGTGGGTGTGGTTGGGACTTTCTCGTCGGGCGATCAGGCCTACTCCATGGAGGTTTGAGGGTTGTGGCTTGAGGCTTTAGGGTTTAGGGTAGGGTTTACGGGTTATGAGCCTTATGGGGCTGTATAGGGTTTATTTAGGTTCTCATCGGGCACATAAGGTGCAGGGCTTATAGGGTTTGTAGGGTTGATTTAGGCTACGGGTCCAAAGGACCCAACAAGTGTGGGACTCCGT
>BGNK01000281.1:80000-111727 GCA_003297005.1 Symbiodinium sp. clade A Y106 | reverse complement strand
GGCCGGCCGCGGCGGTGCTGCTGCTGCTGCATCTAAAGGATGATACCCTACCCCTGCTTTAGGCTATTTAGTTTTATTGTTAGGATCTGCTATATAGACCCACAAAAGGGGTAGGATATGACCCCATAGGTAGAGCTTATTCCAAGCAACACCAAAGCCCCATCTGCGATGCGAATCAGTTCCGGGTCCCTTGCCCGCAACCCGAAGTTCGGTAGGAGCATCTACTATAGGGGCCTTAATAATGACCTATAGTATTTTGGGGGGGTTCCTTACTATAGCTATAGTATAATAGGCCCCAAAACCCAATTCTAATTATTAGGCTCCTATATTACTGACGCTCTCAGGTGGATCATCGGAAGGCATGCACGGATCTACTTTGTCATCATAATCCTTGCGGAGGAGAACATGGAGAAGAACCTGTCAGCAGCTTGTACAGGCTTTCAAAAACCTTTCAGTGCAGTACGATGACAATGGGCTCTCGGCACCTTTATGGAATGCTTACACGATCCGATAAACTATTAAAAAAGGACACCGGGCAACACGAAACATAACAACCACATCAAGCAGAGGTTGGCCTCCAGCTGCATGCGCCGCAGCTTTTCTTTCGAAGCCTCGGGTTGGATGCTCTGCCGCCATCCCCTAAAAGCCCCAAACCCCATGAGTATGTAAATGTATATATACATATATACATAAATACATACACACATATATATATAGAGAGAGATATGTATATGAGCATATATATATATATATATACAGATTCCAAGACCCCTAAACCCTGAAACTACTCAAACCATACCCTGACTGTAGAGTCCTGATAATAAATAAACCATCTTTCCTGAAGAGCCTTAATCATACAGCCTGAAAGAACCCTTGAAGGAACAGGAAACCCTAAACCCTTAAACGCCTGAACTTCGCCGCACAGCAGCCGCACAGAAACTCCTCTAAGACCCCAAAAGCTTTCCCTTTGAGGGTTCCCTTTAAGAATCCCTAGAGTGAACATAGAGCCCCTAAGCTCCGCCTCGGCCCTCAGTCGGTACATCCTGGCGGACTGCTCGGCACGGGCGGCGGCGGCACCCTCAATCCTTGGAAGGGTCGGGTTTCTAATATTTAGAGTAAGGTCCCGTCAATTAGGGTATCTTTAAGGGCTTCTTCTTACCAGTTGAAAGGTTTTTTGTAAGGGTTACTACAATAGCGTCCACGTGCAGTAAAGCCCTGAGGCCTATACGGCTTAGGGGGTTCAGAGGATTAAGGGCTTTCGGGGTTTAGGGTTTAGGGTTTAAGGTTTAGGGCCTAGGGTTTAACAAGACTTGTACTTGGGAGGTCTAGGGTTTAGGGCTTAGGATACATGGTTTAGGGACTGCAAGAAGTCTTTGACAAGGTGTTACCGGGGTAAGGTTTTACCGGTTTGGCGGTAGGCGCTTGAAGACAGTGCTCCCAACAACAATGACGCTCCTGAAAAGAAAGACATTGTGAGTAGCATTAAAAGTTGGACTCTGCCCCAACCCAGTAACTGTTGATTACATTTTTAATACAGATATATTCGACCCCGAATAGTCGCCCTCTTCTAGACTGTTACTGAATGGGGGGTCGCAAAACCCTAAACCCTAAACCTCTAAACCAATACAGATATATTCGACATGATGCGTGCAAACTCAACTCTGAGGCTGAAGAGACGAAAGCACTGGTTGTCACAAGAGGCCGGGGCTCCTTACTATGTTTATAGTATGTATATATATATATATATATATATATTTTGCCTATACTATTTTGGGGGCTCCTGATTATAATTATAGTATGTAGAATATACCCCGCAAAATTTCTTTAATTACTAAGGCCTCTACACTAGGAACATTGGCTCCATCATCGTTTGAAATAGGCATGTCCAGAGGCTCAAAGATCGTCTGCACCTCTGCCAGCTCCGTTGGAAGC
This sequence comes from Symbiodinium sp. clade A Y106, assembly GCA_003297005.1. Taxonomy (NCBI): domain Eukaryota; class Dinophyceae; order Suessiales; family Symbiodiniaceae; genus Symbiodinium; species Symbiodinium sp. clade A. The sequence continues at coordinate 109,795 of BGNK01000281.1, read as the reverse complement.
CCCGCTGCTTGTACGCGGGCCCAGGATTCCGATACTTCCAGGGTTTAGGGCTTAGGGTCTAGGGTTCAGGGTTTAGGGTGGGGTACCTCCATTTAGGGTAATTACTAATTACTTATAACTTATAACTCTACTGAAAGCCTACTTACTAAGTCCCGTGGGCCTCTAAGTACTTGCAAGATGGCAGGGGGCTCCGACAACCCTAAACCCTAAACCCGATACAGCCGGGACCCTAAACCCTTAATCCCTAAACCCCTCTACCCTAAACCCTTAATCCCTAAATCCCTGATCCCTAAACCCCTATACCCTAATCCCTTAATCTCTAAGCCCCTAATCCCTAAACCCCTAATCCGTTATACCCTAAACCCTTCATCCCTAAACCCCTACTCCCTAAACCCCTAAACCCCTCAACCCGAAGCTTCACCAAAAGCCCGCTGACCCTGAACACCGACCCGAAAACTGGAAAATCTGAGGAACCCCTCATCTTTAAGGCTTTGGGGTTTAGGCTTTTAGGGCTTACCATTGCCTCGCCTGGGTTTAGGGTTTAGGGCTTAGGGACCTAGAACCCAAAACAACCGCTAAAGCCTCAAAACTAAAACCCCCAAGGGAGCTTCAGGGCGTTTCGGAGGCTGGACGGCCAGGAGTCTCTGCCGCACGCTTAGCTTGTTCTCGCCGCTCTGGGTCGACCTCACGCAGCCAGAGACAGCGTCAGGGCATTTTGGCTCCTTACCTTAAGCCCTACCTAGAGTCTCCATTGTAGTTCCTTGTTTTGGTTAGCCAAAATCTCTATTCTAGGATCCTAGCCATAAAACTGGTTAACCAAAAAACGGAACTACAATGGAGACTCTAGGTAAGCCCTGGACCTCTTAAGGTGTCTACTCTGAACCCTAAACTTACACTTTGAATGCCCTAAACCATTCAACCCGAAACCCTTGAACCCTTGAAGCCTTGAGCCGTCAACCCTAAACTACTCAACCCTCGAACCCTTGAACCCTTGAGCCGTCAACCCTAAACCCATAAATCCGAAGCCGGCTCATGCGTTCGTCAAGTTCTGGAGATCCTGCTCTTTACATGGGCCCCTGTAGGGTGTCTAGGGTTGTTGTATGCTTAATGTGTGGTGGCCAGGAACGAGCCCCTAGTCTGTCTTAACCCTAAGGCTCTAAGGACTCATATGTTAAGGCTTTTGGGCTTAAAGACCATATGATATAAGGCTTTCGGGCCATTTTGAGCCTTAGGGTAACAGACACACACGGTGAGACATCTTCCCAACTATTGATCTTCTCCTCTTCCAAGCCCTTGCTCTCATCACGTCCCATCACGACTCACTTCCCCGAGAACATCACCAGGTCACTCTGTCGAACCAGGTGCAGAGTCATCAGTGGGCTGGTAGTCGACATCACGGATGGTGAGCAGGTAGTTGTAGTTGAGCAGGTAGTGGTGGCACAACTTCCGGAGCAGAAAGTGCTTGTACCGGCAGGGGTCGTAGAGGAGTTGAAGTCGCGGAGGATGGCACTGTCGTGAATGGGTCTAGGGTTTCGGGCTGAGGGTTTAAGGTCTAGGGTTTAGGGTTTTGGGTCTAGAGTGTTTAAGGGCCAGGCACGGGGAGTCCGCAACGCTATCTACATTTACCGCTACTGACATGATCTGTAGGATCAAACTTTGGCAGATGGTGGATTTTAAAGGACTACACAGACTACACATATATTGTGGATGACAACTACGACAACCTCTGCTAAATCATTGACACAAAACTGCGGTAGTGACACCACGAGCAACTCTTCAGAACGATGCACTGTATCCATGCAATTGCCAAAATTTTGTAACACCCCAAGAGCTTATTCTAATCTTTTCGGCACTCATATTGTTATATCCCCGCCTCCGTGTTCCTCGCCGCCTTTTCTGCGGACTGCGCCCGAGCTTCATGGATCTGCTCCTCTAGCTGTTGAGCTGGCATTTTTTTGTGTTTAGGGTTTAGGTTTTAGGGTTTACCTAGAGTCTCCATTGTAGTTCCTTTTTGGTTAACCAAAGTCTCTATTATAGGATCCTGACCATACATCTCACCAAAAAAAGAACTACAATGGAGACTATAGGTAGGGTTGAGGGCGAGGTTGTCGATGATTCTCCGGCTTGAGGGTTGTTAGGGGCTTTATGATGAGGGGGGCCCTAAGGCGCTCTTCGACGTAAACAGGTTTTCAGGTTTAGTGGATATAGCACTTCAAGGATGATAGAAATGAAGGTAGCTCCAGTCCCTCTGTTTAGGTGTTGTTGTTCGGGCTTCAGGTCTTTGGGCCTCCGTAGGAAATAATTATGATGCTAAACTAAGACGACCATGGCATTGAGGATTGAGATTGCGTGATTGGAAAGGTTTGCGCCTAACCTTACATCCTGAAAGTTAAATTAAGCCTGGTGCAAAGCACGGCTCCATACACCAATGGCTAATCAGTACCCTATAAACCTGAAACACAGTTGAAAGCAGCAGCCGTGAGACAGTGGTCTTCTTGTGCTGCAACAACATCCTCTGATGGTCCCTATAACGTTTATGCTATGAGGTAGCCCGCGGAAGCCACAGCCGTGAGACAGGAGTCCTTCTACTCCTAAGACAGAAACATCCCCGTGCAGTCCCGATATAGGAATTTTAAGAGTAGGGGGCGCTAATCTAAAACCCTAACTAGTAGGATGCTTATAATAATAAGGACCCCAAAATTAGGTACCCCTTCTTTTCGGAAACTCCCATATCCAAGACTCAGCCTCCTCCAAATCTTAAGGCCCGTTTATTAAACAACTCCTAAGCTCTTTGATGCTAAACATATGCCTCATACTGTAAAGCCTCATACACTCTTACTTTTTTTGGGCCTAAACTCAAACCCTAAACCCTGAACTTAAATCCTAAAGCCTAACCCTCTAAATGTTCAAACTGTTAAGGCCCCTATGTTAAGCGAGATTCCTCCGATTCTGCGGAAGCAGCATTCTCCTGGATCGGCTTAGGGATTAGGGTTTGAGGGTTTGTGGGGGGTTCGGAGTTTTGGGTTTGGAGGGTTTGGGTTTACGAATTTTGGGTGCAGGGTTTGCAATTTGCTCAGCTAAGCACCGTGGTTTCAAAGTAGACAAACCCTAGAAGCCAACTTGCATTTAATGATTTAGCCATGGCCCCTTCCTATAGTCTCCATTGTAGTTCCGTTTTTGGTTAACCAAAATCTCTATTATAGGATCCTAACCATAAAACTGGTTAACCAAAAAAAGGAACTACAATGGAGACTCTAGGAAAGCCGAGAACCCCTTAAGGTGTCTACTCTGCACCCTAAACTTAAACTTTGAATGCCCTAAACCATTCAACCCGAAACCCTTGAACCCTTGAACCCTTAAGCCGTCAACCCTAAACCATTCAACCCGAAACCCTTGAACCCTTGAGCCGTCAACCCTAAACCACTCAACCCGAAACCCTTGAACCCTTGAACCCTTGAGCCGTCAACCCTAAACCACTCAACCCTTGAACCCTTAAGCCGTCAACACTAAAGTCCAGCCCAGGGTGGACCCGAAACCCTACGAAGGATTGGGAAAACCCCAAACCCTAAACCCGAAATCCTAAGTGGGATACGACGAAGGATTGGGAAAACCCTAAACCCTAAACCCGAAATCCTAAGTGGGATACGACGAAGGATTGGGAAAACCCTAAACCCTAAACCCGAAATCCTAAGTGGGATACGACGAAGGATTGGGAAAACCCCAAACCCTAAACCCGAAATCCTAAGTGGGATACGACGAGGGATTGGGAGAACCCTAAACCCTAAACCCGAAATCCTAAGTGGGATACGACGAAGGATTGGGAAAACCCAAAACCCTAAACCCGAAATCCTAAGTGGGATACGACGAGGGATTGGTAAAACCCTAAACCCTAAACCCGAAATCCTAAGTGGGATACGACGAAGGATTGGGAAAACCCTAAACCCGAAATCCTAAGTGGGATACGACGAAGGATTGGGAAAACCCTAAACCCTAAACCCGAAATCCTGAGTGGGATACGACGAAGGATTGGGAAAACCCTAAACCCTAAACCCGAAATCCTAAGTGGGATACCACGAAGGATTGGGAAAACCCCAAACCCTAAACCCGAAATCCTAAGCGGGATACGACGAAGGATTGGGAAAACCCTAAACCCTAAACCCGAAATCCTAAGTGGGATACGACGAAGGATTGGGAAAACCCCAAACCCTAAACCCGAAATCCTAAGTGGGATACGACGAAGGATTGGGAAAACCCTAAACCCTAAACCCGAAATCCTAAGTGGGATACGACGAAGGATTGGGAAAACCCTAAACCCTAAACCCGAAATCCTAAGTGGGATACGACGAAGGATTGGGAAAACCTTCGCGAACACGTCGAGAATCGATAGGAACATCTTCGCGGACAAGACGAAACCGAGGATAAGGCGAAACGATCGGTTTCGCCTTGTCCCCGAGGCTTTCATATCGAGTTTGCATTGTCTGCGAAGGGGGTTTAGGGTTCAAAATATAAGAAAGGTTTAGGGCGTACACACCCTAAGGGTCCAAGTAGTCCTTATTTGAAGGTTCCTGGGTACTTTAAACAACCCGAAAGTCCTATAAGGGAGGATCCTTAGGGATAAGGTTCAGGTATAAGTATAGGATTCCACGGCGGTTTCGGGTTAGAGTTCCATGGTTCCCTAAACCCTAAACCCCGAAACCCTAAACCCCTAAACCCTAACTAAACCCTAAACCCTAAACCCTAAACCCCTAAACCCAAAACCCTAACTAAACCCTAAACCCTAAAGCCTAAACCCCAAACCCTAACTAAACCCAAAACCCAAAATCCTAAACCCTTTAGAGATTTCGGGTTCAGGATTTTGAGCCTTGGGGCTTTTGAGGTCCAGGGTTTTGAAGACTTTGGGCTTCCGGACTCTAGGGTTTGCTTTGGGTTTAGGGTTTTGGGTTTTGGGCTTAGGGTTTAGTTAGGGTTTAGGGTTTGAGAACCTGCAAAAACTCTTGAGTGAAGCCTGCATGTATCTTGGATTTGGAGCGGGACTGAATGGACATGAGCGCATCCCGAAGCTACCTCAAACCCTCAACCGTATTCCAAGAGAACTAGGCCTTATAAATACCTAAACCCTACACATCATCGGCCCTAATGACCTTGCATATTTGCGCATGCATGCATGCATGCATGCATGCATGCATGCATGTATGTGTGCGTAGGTCTGTCAGCATCCTTGGGAGACTAAGGTTAACTAACCTTTGGGATTTTATAATAAGGGTTGTAATACTCCAAACAAGTTGAAGGCTACCTGGACCTTCTCTATTATAGTGGCCACTATACTAAACCCTAAGAACCCCTCTCCCCTAGGAAACTCCTCGTTCTGCATCTCTGCTTCTTGCGCCGACTTCAGCTCCTCATGCTCAGCGGGGCTTCCTTTCCTAAGCCCGGGATCCTTTTCAGCCTGCATTAGGGTTTAGGGTGTAGGATGGCTTACCTACCCCCTTAAACGTAGTATCTTGTGTTGGTTCCCTTCTTTTCTTATTGTAGGATCCTAACCATAGAAGAGGTCATCCAATAAACGGTACTAGACTTGAGGGTGTAGGTAGGGTTTGACTAGAGGCTTTGGGGTTTAGAGACCGATCTGTAAAATCAGGATACTACGACTTAGCGCCTACAAAATGGTCCCTTGTTTCGCAAACAGATCTGGGGGTTAAGCGTTTACGTACACAGGGCAACCATAGTAGGATACAGTATCAAGCAGGGATATCACTGCCAAAAGCTCACCCCAACTCAGCAAGTAGGGCGCGCTATTTAGGTGTCCTTACGACAAAGACCCATGATTCACAATGAAAATTTGAGGGCCTGACGACATGCTTTGCCTAGGCAGCCTTGGGCGCTTCAGTGGTATCAGAAACGGGTTTAGGGGTTTAGGATTTAGGGGTTTAGGGTTGAGGGATTTAGGCGTTTAGGATTTCAGGTGCGGAGCTTTCAATAGGCAGCCCTTGTTTTGAGGTTTAGGGTTTAGGGAACTCCCAACATACCCCCAACCATGAACCTACTGGCCGAGTGCCCTGGTGACCCTGGTATGCAACCTTTGGAAGTCACACTGCACTGGACCCCCGAAGCGAAACTCTTCGGGTTTAGGGGTTCGGGTTGTTTAGGGTTTAGGGGTTTAGGGGTTTAGGGGTTTAGGGGTTTAGGGTTTATAGCTGAATCCGAAGTCAGCATATGCCCTCTCCACACCCGAAACTCCTCCGGTGTCACAGCACTGCCTGCTACAGCCGCTTCCGCCTTGAATGAGGGGCATTGATCGGAGAGCTTTCGGTGTTACCAGTCGCTGAAACGCGAAGTATAAGTATATTGCAAGCATTGACACCATACCCACGTCTTGGCAGTGTGGGCTGCCAAGGAATATCGATACAAATGTCATGTTTAGGGCTTCAGGATCTTCTGGCATGTTGCCATCGTATAAGCAGTCGTATCACTAACCCGAAACGCAGAATCTCAAAGCTCTAAACGTCCTGGACCTCGAAGAAAACCCCAAAACCCTGAACTCTACAACCCATACCCTAATCCTAAACCCTAAACCCTAAACCCTAAACCCTAAACATCCCTGATCCGCAAAATTCCCAAAGACCCATCTGAACCGCCTAACCTAAACTCCACACACCAGGAAAGCCGCAAGGCCGCAACGATTGAAACCCTAAACCCTTATAGAGCCCTTGTTGAACCCTACCCTAAGGGTCCAAGTACCTAATAATCATATACTCTCCTAAATATTGAGCTACATAACTACTATCCTAAACCTAAGTACCTTATTATTGGGTCTTTTGGACCCTTGGGGCTACAGAAACCCTAGGCTCCCTAAACCCTAAACTCCCTGAGCCCCACATAAACTCTTCCGAAGCCCGACCATAAAGACGAAATGAACCCTGAAGAGGCTTTAGGCTCATATACCCATATAATGGCCCATATAAGAATATAGGTATGCATCGTAATTTTGAGGATATAGGTCCACTACTGTTACTGCTTAGGTCCTTATTGTCATCGCTTGTTCTCCAAGAGGCCGTGGCGGCGTCTGCCTTCTCAGCGGCCATCTTGGCATCCGCACGAGCCTCCGCCAGCTCCTCGCATCCAGGGTTTAGAGTGCAGGGCTTAAGTCCGTATAAACAATGTGATATTTAAAATGATAAAGCATATTCTAATATTAGAGTTTCGGGTGAGGGCTGTAGGGCTCATCATAGAAACTCAAAACTAACTAGTAAGTAACATAATATAGCACAATACAATAGCCGTCTATGGGTGTACCTGGACCCCGTAGAAACCTAGCGTTTTCGGGTTCCCTAAGATGATTTTCTCATAAACGTCCTTAACATGTGGGTAGTTTGGGGGATGACAACTTGAAGCACATGTGGTACCATATAACTCTACCGCAAGTAGGCGTGCTGTCGAGGAAAAAGATGGGGTTTAGGAGCTTTGGCTTCAGGGTCTAGGAGTCTGGGGTTTCAGCTCTGTAGACTGCTGTTTGGGCACAGACTGTGAAGCTCGAAGTTCACAATCCTGAAAACACTAGGCCCCATGCCCCAAGCCTCGAAACCCCAAAGCCTTAAAACCCTAGCTCCCCAAACTAATATAGGGACCTTAATAATTAGAATAGGGTTTTCGGGCCCATTATACTACAATTATTTTTTAAGGAACCCGAAGGAATAATATTTGTAATTATTAGGCCCCTATATTAACCCTCAACCCCAGAAGGGTTCGGGCTTTAGGGTTTAAGGCTTTAGGGTTCTCGGTTTAAGGTTTAGGGTTTCGGCGACCCCAGAAGGGTTCAGGGCTTTAGGGTTTTAGGGGGTTCAGGGTATCCCCGGAAGCCCTGCTGTCTGTAGCGGTCCTTCTTGGCCTCCACCTCGTGCTGCCGCGCCTCCTCGACCATCTTCTTCATCTTTTCAGGGAAGTGATGGACCATAGGGACCCTTAGGGGGGTAGGGCGTTGAGGGGTCTCATAAGGTAGGGGCTTTAGGGATTTTAGGATTGAGGGTTTCATTCTTAGGGCTTGTAGGATTTAACGGCTTTGGTTTTGAGACTTAGTGTTTAATTGAAGGAACATTATAGTATGATAAAGCAAAGACTTCAAATCAAGGGGATACCAGTACTATTAGATATTCACCAGACCCCCCATATCACTTTTCCGGAGCGTTACCGCGCCGTGGCGTTGGGGCTTCTACTTTGGAATTATCTGGGCTTCTGAACTGATGCCAAATATCTACAACCCTAAACCCTAAACCCGAAAACTTAAGCACACTCCACGCGAGTTCAGCAGATCAGGGACCTTTTAGGAACAGTCAGACGCACTTGAATCGCTGTATTTCACAACACAAACCCTCAGAAGGCCCTTTTGACGGCCCTAGAATGGGGGTTCTCTTGGGGCTTTCAACGACTCATGGATACCCCAAACCCTAGACCCTTAACCTTAAACTTTACTTACCCCTAAAACTCATTGTTTTGGGGTTAAGAGTGTCATAAGGTTTAGACCAAGCTCCAGGTCCCTCGGTTGGGCCAGAGTCGGCTATTGAAGGACTCCACCGCTTTGGTCTCTGCTCCAACCCCAAACCCAAAACCCCCAAAAGAAGGTAAAGTAATGGCCCAACAACATCGAAGGCTATCATTCTACATACTTTTGGGGTGCAGGTAGAACCGCAACTTGGGGAGGCCTTTTGGCTGCTCTGGCCATCGGAATCGGAGGCGCCACCCCAGTCGGTGGCCCAGTTAATCATCTCTGTGGGAGCGGCGACGTCCTGGGAGGAATGCTGGAGGCCCCTCAGTTGCTTGTGTTTAGGGTTTGGGGTCACGGGCTTCAGTTGTGAGGGGCTGCGTGGTCTAGGTTGGAGGTCTTGGCAAGGGCCCTTCGGTTATGAAGGAATCGGACATCAGGTAGGAACATGCTCGCGGCCCCCTGTCCTACACCCTGATCCCAACGAAGCGAAACAATACCTTCAAACTCCAAACCAACAAATACAAATACTCCGGGAACGATTCTGTCCGACTCTGCTATAGCCCTAACTAAATCCGAGGCATCAGACAAAAACCCAGATAGAGGCCCTAATAATTCGGCCGTAATGATTGGAATAGGGTTTTGGGTAATATGTCTTCAAAAAAAGGAATCACCCGAAATGCTGTAATTACTGAGGACAGATATTCACGCCCTGCATGTGGGGATCTGAAGCCCACCCCCCCCCCCTCCCCACCCCCTCACGGTATCGGTCCGCTGCATCAGCAAAAGTGGGCAGCGTGACGAAAATCAGGGCCATGATGCGCAACATCCTGCAGCTCACCTAGACCCTAATTAGCAATGTCTTCCTGTTTGTGTACGCGATTTTCTTACTGTAGGATGATACTAACTAGAACACAGGCTGACCAAAAGAGGTGATGCAAGGCGCAACAATTCAGGATCTACGTAGGGTTTGATGGTTCATGGAAGGTCTCGTCTACTATTCGAGGGTTTAAGATGCTTTTGCACATAAATTATATACATACATATATATATATATGTATATATACATATATACATATACACATACATACCATGGTCCGCTATTGGACACCCCGAAACCCAGAAACAAAGAACAACTTAAACCCGAAGCCCTCCTAAACCCCAAAACCTTAAACCCTCTGTGTGTGTGTACATACATACATACATACATACATACATACTTACATACGTACACACGTACATACTTATTACTTACATACTTGCATACAGAAATAAATAAATAATATGTATATATATAATATATATATATATATACTTATGATATATGTATGTACATGTTTCTGTTGGTATGTATATATATATATATACACATACATATGAACCCTTACCAGACCTGAACCATGAATCCCGATAGATTGAACCTCGAAGGTGCCAAGACCACGAAGTCTAGCCGCTTAAAAAACACTGAATTCATGAGGCTCAAAGGCAAGATTCGTTTCGCACACAGCGATGTTTTAGCTTATGTATCCAGTTGCTAAGCCCTTTGAAGCCCTAAAGCCGATCTTCAAAGGCAAGAATCGTTTTGCATGTGTTGTCCACCATAGCACGCGCCAGGCCTAAGCACAGGGCATCAGCGGTCTAGGGACGAGGGTTTAGGGTTTCTGAGATCATCTGTGGGTTGCTCCAACAAAGGCGGGCTTCGGGATAAACAGGGAATGGATTTTAGATCTTGTTCAATGGTTTGTATAGAGTTTTACTTGATATAGAGGCCGAGAAGCCAAACTAAGGTCAGATTTTGTCGGGTTTCAATTTGTTTGTAGGGGTTGTGATATTAAGGTCCAACATTTTGAACAAGCCTTGCTACAACGGGGATGCCCCGGACTGGTTCCAGGTTGAGAGCCTTAGAAAAGAACCCAAAGAATCTCGCAGGGGGGTTCTCTACGTGTTTGGTCCACTACGTGTCTTACTTAGACCCCCCAAATACCCTATAAGTATATACCATAATGATAATTGGACCCTTTGGATTTGTAATTGGGAACCTAACATTTTTGGGTCCACTATTTTCGGAAAACCCCCCGCATACAACCACCCTATAGAGCTGCTGCCAAAGTACCTTGCAAGAGCCCATAACATGGCCCTCAAGAATCAGGTAGAATGCACCAAGGACACCCAACGGTTGATGGACAAAATCCTGCATGACCTTAAGGACTCTAAACTATGGGAATTATGGCATATTCCTTATAATGGGTAATGCAGGATTTTGTCCATCAACAGAATCATGGACAAAAAGGACCACCCACAGACAAGGACGGGTAGGAACAAGACTAAGCCTGATTGAGTTCTCCAGCTGCACAGTGCGCCACCCGAAATCCTACACTCCAAAACCCTCCGCCGTAGACCCGATACTCCCTGACACGCCCTAAACCCCAAACCCTACCTTAACCCTAAAGAATTCAACTTTTTAAGGACTTAAATAAGGAAACCATAATAAGGAACCCTGGAACGGTACGTTTTGTAGGGTCCAGGTATACCCTAAGCCATGAACCCTAAAACCTCAAAAATCTCAACCCGCAAGCCTTGGCTGAAGAGATGCCAGCGCTGAAGGGGCCGCAAGGACGGGCTTACGCTGGAGCCGCAAAAGGGGAGAGTTGGGCGTTTTGGGTTCCTCTCAGGATATGTATATGGGTAGTTGTCAAAATTAGGGTCCCTTTTTGGGTACCCTAAATATTAGGTGCCGTATTATAATAAGGACCCAAAAAGGGATCATAATTTTGACAACCACCCATATGTATACGGGCTTTTTTCAGGAATTCAGGCTCAGGCACGTCTTCTCCCAGCCCCTGGAAACAGCCGCTTTAAATATGAGGCAAATACCTAAACGCCAAACCCTTTTTGGGGCCTTGGAGTGTGACTGATTAATACCTAGAATAGGGTCCTTTAAAGGGTTCCTTAAAGGGATCTATAAGGGAGGGTTCTTTAATATAGGGGCCTTAATAATTAGAATAGGGTTTTGGGGGCCCATTATACAATAATTACTTGTGACTGATTGCACTTAGGAGTTTCAGGTGTCGTGCTATTCTGGCATTACCCAGACCTTCCAGTCCAAAATCCCTTAATTAGGGAATATACCTTAAATCATATAAGGGATCCTGCTATAATTTAAGGTATATTCCTTAATTAAGGGATTTTGGAAGGTCTGGGTAAGGAATTCGACTTGAAGACTTTTTTGGGACTCACGGACAAGCCAAAAGAATTTCAGACAGGTAGGCTATGACCCTGAATAGTTGATGCATCTAGCCTGGGCACCAACACCAGGCATGGGCCAAGAACTCTAGTCGGCAAGATAGTCAAACCACACATGTTCGAAATGGGGGTGTGTGGAATCTCAAGTGTGTTAGAATGAAGATTCAGCGTAAATCTGACCGTGCATGTCTATAACCTACAGGGGCTACACGCCGGGGGGGGGGGGGGGGGGGGGAATAATCACAAAAATAAAATTTTTAAATTTTTTAACCGATCATGCCGGGTACCCCAAAACAAGAGCTACCGCGCGCATTCCAACCAACGACGCCGTGGAGGGNGGACTAATCCAACAAATCAAATTTCTACATATCTTAACCGATCATGCCGGGAACCCGAAAACAAGAGCTACTGCGCGCATTTCCAGCCATGCAGCTGTTGGAGGGCTAAGTGAGTCAGCAGCTCATGCTGAAACGTAGCAAGCCAAGCAACCTTATTTAAGGATCAAAAGTACAGAGAAGTCTGTGGAACACAACAAGAGACCTTCGGTCAAGAGTGTGTCGCCGAACTTGCTGCCACTTCGCAGCCTGTCTCATGCATTGAAACAGGACATTCGCAAAAGACGAACCCATCAGCTTAGCATCAGTGAAACTACATTAACGAGCCTTGCTCCAACCCTGGGCATTGATGAGGTACTACTACTAATAATAATAGTAATACTAATAATAACTGACCACTACTGCTACAACTACTTCTTATTGTCTTCTTCTTTCATCGAGGCGGCACCTTCAAGAGGGTTTCGGGTTTAGGTTGAAGGCTTCAGGATTTAGGCTTTAGGGATTAAGTTTCGTACCTGCTCCCTCACAGTCTACCCCGAAATCACGAATGTCCCTTCCGCTACAGAGAGGATGTGCATGATTTGGGGTGTTTTCATGACTGCAAGAGTTGTGGAGTCTCTTGGGAGGGGTACATACCCAGAGGCTGCCAAAAAAGGTCCCATACCCTCTGAAACCGCAATCTTTCCAACATCAAAAACCAGGTGTCCATCGGGCTCGATGCAAGGCAAACCTGCAGCGTGGCATCGCTCTGGCAGAGATAATTCCCCAAGCACACAAGAATCGAGAGAAGAAGCCGGCTCGCTCCCACTAGGATTAAGCTCCAGTTCACGTTGCCAAAGCCAAAGTGAATATGCAGGGCAGATGCCGAAAACTACAAGGAAATTGAGGTGCTTACTGTCATCCTGTTGTTCACATTGCCACGACCGCGATGACAATAGATGACGATGTCGGTGCCAATTCGGATCAATAGAAGAAGTTTTGGCAGCGATGAGACTGATGATCAGGACGAGAACGAGGACAAGCAAGGGGAATATCATGATGATAACGATGATGATGATCGACGACGAGGATGATAATGATTATGGTGATGATGACGTCGATGGAGGTGATGACGATGACGACGATGATGATGGTGGTGATGATGATGAGGACAGCGAGGAACCATGATAGCGGCGAGACGCAGACGATGAGATTCAGCAACCCTTTTCCAGGCACTATAATCCACTACTCTTGTGACCGTGGAAGTTGGGTCAGCGCTGATGCTCACACCAGCACCAGAACCTAGACACATGAAGCCTGCGAACTCCTGTGCTTACTACAATACCTACACATTATGCAAAGCCATACTCTGAATGTTGCTGTCTGCCTACTCCTATTCGAGTCATCTTCACTGACTCGCACCTGTTCTGCTACACACACACACACACCCGGAGTTTGGAGACCGAATCTCACTACAGACTACCCTCCCGAAAGATCTGAGCAGAACATGAGTGCTTCTTTTATCTGACCCTGGTGACTTCTTGTAAAATCTTCCCCTAACCCTGAACCCTAGGCCCTAAACTCTAAACCCTAAACCCTAAACCGTTTTTAAACCCTAAACCGTCAGTCTCGAGTCTTGGATTATGAGGAAAGCACACGGGACCCTGGAGCTGACGACACAGCAAACATGCAACCGCCGCCAGCGGGTCCAAGGACATCGTCGAGGCCAGGACATGCTGCTCTGGCTTTGTTTTTTTTTGTTTGTTTTTGTAAGGGCCCTTTTTCGTCTGCTCCAGCGAAAGCCTCTGTAGAGGCGAGCTCCTTGGGTTTAGGGTTTAGGGTTTAGAGTGTAGGGTTTAGGGTTAGGGTCTAGCGTTTCATGAGGCACTGTAAGGCGTTTATGGTTGAGATGCACAAGGGTTTACATTCGAACTGTGATGAGCGGAAAAAGTTGTTCTTATTAGGTCCATGATTCACGGCCTCTGGCTGCTGATGTATACCAGACGACTAGAAGAAGTCCAAGCAATGCTTTCATCAAAATGTCAATTACATGAACTGTAAATGAACCAACTCAACAATGATGGCTGACCGCGATGCCTACTTACACAATGATCCTTACAGGAAACTGAGAACAACAGTCACTGACAATCACAGTGCTTATCTTAAGGAGTGCGCAGACCTGTGCTGATATAGTAGGCATGTCAGGCCGGTTCGTGCAAAGTCGTTCTTTGCCGATTGACGAGTGCGGAAAGCCTGCTACAGTCGTGTTGAATGTCACCTGCACACCGTTGGGCCGGAACCAACGAACCCTAAACGACTGGTCATTCAAGACACATATGGATAAATGCCATGTGCGGCCGAGAATGTAATCAAATCGTCTTAACCCTCAACTTACCTTTGGTTAGTAGGGAATGGAGGAATGGTAGTAATTGTACCCCATTCCTCCATTCCCTACTAACCAAAGGTAGGTCAAATCGTACACCAAGCCAGAACTGCAAAGAGCCGCTCTCCGATGAGGGAACATCAGGGCTCTCGGTGCATGAACAGGCATCCCTAAACCCTAAACCCTAAACCCCTAAACCCTAAACCCCTAAACCCCTAACCCTAACCCTAACCCTAACCCATAAACCCTAATCCCTAAACCCTAAACCAATCCTAACCTCACCTGTTAGATCCTCAACCCGGAGCCTCCCAAAAACCCTCAAACTCCCCCTCCGGCCCTGTAGACTTCAAGGCATGCTTCTTCAAGGAGTCGTTGGTATCCGTATTTTTTGACAACCTCAAGACCTAAACCCAGAATACTATTCCTTTCCACGTGACTCCCAAAGTTTTGGTGTGTCTTCGGCAAACCCGAAATCCTGGAACTTGAGCCGTAAAGCCGCATGAACGTCTCAACTTTCAACCCCTATGCTGATGATGGGAGCTTTTATGTTACAAAATGGTGTTGAGGAGTCGGGGCATGTTATACTCGCCCATGATTCCGAAGAGGCCGTTAGGCCCCTGCTCCAGGTGTGGCAGCTGCACTCAATGCTGTGCTCGTAGGGACCCCAGCCCCTTCACTGCCCCAAATCCCAACATCCCAGGCTTTGAATCCAAAACCCCAAACCGCTGTTCTTTTTCAAAGGAACGGTTTAGGGGTTAGTGTTTAGGGCTGTAAGTTTTAAACCTGTCTTCCATATACCTAAAGCCTAAGCTAGGCAACTCACGGGCTCAGAATCTGTGCCAGAGGCCGAGACTCAAATTATGAGCAAGGCCACCAGCTGAAAGAACTGAGGTCCATGTCGCGGTTGAAATCTTGATTGAAATTGTAATCAACAAGAAAGGCTAAGAACAAGAAGGACCGGAGCAGGCCAGCTCGTGACAGCAAAATCCTATTTGGTTGTCGTTTTTGTGCGGAGTCTATCCTGTTAGCATGTGTGCTTCGAGGAGCGGACAGTCTGGAGAACTTGATTATGCCAACATGATCTGAATACGAGGCCTTTAAGTGAACACTAAAAATGTGCTGGGATCCGTAATTGTAACCGCGTACTCGCATCTGTACGATGTATGAATATGACCTATTATTCTAACATGATCCAACCTTTATTAAATGGTAAGGTGTGGATTATAGAATCCTAAGACAAACTAACCCACCCCCCCCTCCCCCACAAATTTAGGTAAACTCCATGTACGGTCGAGGCCGGGCCGCGCATACGCATACTACACCAGAGAATGTTGGTTTGCGACGTGCCCTGGCGGCTGCTGCTGCTCCCCTACTGCTACCACCACTACGACAGCGACCACGCACAACTACGGCTGCGGCTGCGACTACGATGACGACTACTACCGTCAACGCCACCACGCCGACGACTACTACTGCTGTTCCCTACAACTATTATTGCTACTACTACTACTACTACTACTACCACTACTACTACTACTACTACTACTACTACTACTACTACCACTAACTACTACTACAACTACCACCACCACGTTTGCTACTGCTACTGCTACAACTACTACTACTACTACTACTACTACTACTACTACTACTACGAGTACTGCTACTGCTGCTACGAGTACTACTACCACTACTACTACTACTACTACTACCACTAGCACTAGCACTAGCACTAGCACTACTACTACTACTACTACTACTACTACTAGTACTACAACTCCTACTCCTACTCCTACTCCCCTACTCTTTTTCCTACTCCTACTCCTACTCCTACCACTACTACTACTACTACTACTACTACTACTACTACTCCTGCTGCTACTATTGCTACTACTTATTGCTCCTGCTGCTACTGCTACTGCTACTGCTACTGCTACTGCTTCTGCTCCTGCTCCTGCTCCTGCTCCTGCTCCTGCTCCTGCTCCTGCTCCTGCTCCTGCTCCTGCTCCTGCTCCTGCTGCTGCTGCTGCTGCTGCTACTGCTACTGCTACTGCTACTGCTACTGCTACTGCTACTGCTGCTGCTACTGCTGCTGCTACTGCTGCTGCTACTACTACTACGACTACCACTACTGCTACTTCTACTACTACTACTACTACCGCTACTGCTGCTGCTGCTACTACTACTACTACTACGACGACTACCACTACTGCTACTTCTACTACTACTACTACCGCTACTGCTGCTGCTGCTACTACTACTACTACGACGACTACCACTACTGCTACTACTACTACTGCGACTGCGACTGCGACTGCGACTGCGACTGCTACTGCCACTGCTACTGCTACTGCTACTGCCGCTGCTACTGCTACTGCTACTCCTAATACAGCTGCTGCTACTATTCGCACTACTCCTGCTACTCCTACTGCTCCTACTTCTACTGCTGCTACTACTACTGCTAATGATCGGGAGAAGAAGCATAGCCATAGCAATCGTGATGATGTTCATAAACTCGGGTCTACGACAAACAGAAGCAGCAATCGTCACAAGCAGATCTGTGTTACACTCCATCACAAATCAGTCTCAAGTACCAAGTTTTGGCGCCCGAGACAAGGGTTCCAACAACTCGTCAAGCGAGTGGTGCACCAGACGGGGGTTGAGCCGTTCAAACAGGGATGCATAAGACTGTCAGCCCAACACCCGATTCAAACCGGAGCGACCAGATTGAAAAGTGAACTTCATGTCCCACATGTCTAACGTGTATACAGGGAGATATGTAGGCATATGTCTCTGTCTCTCTCTCTCTCTATATATATATATATAAACTTATACATCTGTAAGTGTTTATATATATATATAAATGGGTTATGTGTGTGCATGTGTATAAAAAGGATAAGTATACATATGTGTAAAAAACGTTTTATCTTTCTATCTATCTTTACATGAATAAATATATCATATGACTTGCGGGTTTCGGATGTAGGGTCTCCAGTTTGGGGCTTTGGCTGTCCCGGGTTGAAGGGTGAGGGCTTTCGGGGTTCCGGGATTAGGGGGCTGGGGAAGCTTAGCCGGTAAACTCAACGACCCATACAACCTTAAACCCTAAAGCCCAACACTCTAAACCCCCCACCAGGTTTAGGGAAAAAGAAGCTCATGGATACCAGACAACATAATTAGTAGCACGCAGAAAGAGAACAGTGCCTCAGTGCCTCGGGGGCATATTCTCGTAAAAACCATGAACTAACGGAGTACAGAGGTTCTAAACCATGCCGACGAACAAACCCGAGTAAACCATGCACACAAACCTGAGCCGGAGCCGAAATTGATACCTCAACCGTAGTCTCCAAACCCAGTACTCTGTCCTTCCATACACCATAGGCCCAGTCAAGCCCTTCACAGACCTAGCTATACTATGCTGTACCATACTATGTTATACTATATTACACTATATTCTACTATAGTCTACTATGTTGTACTATATTATACTATATTATTCTATGCTATATTTAACTATCTTATACTATATGATACTATACTACACTATACTGTTATGTTATCCTATCCTATTCTATCCTATACTATGCTATACTCATACTGTCGGAGGTTTTACTGTATGGGGGCGCCTTGGATTTCTGTCAGGGTCCAGGGTCCTTGAATAAGGATCCATGAAGGGTTTCGGGATATGAAATACTCACTTTTGCATAAGAAAGAGCCCTGAGGAATGATGTTGGAAGTTATTTCATCTTCAACAAGGTTTAGGGTTTTGGGGTTTAGGGTTTTGGGGTTTAGGGTTTCGGGTTTAGGCCCTGATTCAGGGTTTCGATTCAGGATTCGGCGCAGACTCGGATTCAGGGTCTATGCTACCGGATCCTCAAATTAAACCAGAAAACCCGAAGACTTTGCCGCTCCCTAAACCCTAAACCCTAAACCCAAAACCCTAAACCCTAACCAAGTGAACGACACCAGGGACAGGAATCGCTATGTCTAGTTCACAGCTCCTGGGAGGCCCATCTCCTCCTCAACGACAGTGACCGGCTCCTGACGATTGCGCCAACCCAGAGAACCCGATACCCCTTAATTAAGGAATATACCTTAAACCATAATATTAAGGCCCCTAGAATTTTAAGGTATATTCCTCAATTAAGGGATATTGGGTTCTCTGAGTACAAAAACTTAGAAGGCTGAACCCTGAGCTTTTTCTCGGGTTTCGGGTTGAGGGCTGTCACTCAAGGGCTTTCCTACTTGCATAGGGTTTGGGGTAATATACCAGAAGGGGATACCATTAGCAAAAAACTCGACCTCTGCTTGGTGGTTTCGGAAGGATCAGAGGACGTAGTGACGTACGGTTGATGATATAAACCCTGCACTACCCATAATAAGGAACCATAATTCCCAGGGTCTAGGGTCCTTAATGTAATTCAGGGTTTATAGCATCAACCCGAAACCTTATAAACCCTTATAGATCCCTTTAAAGGAACCCCTTATAGGTCCCTTATGGACCCCTTTAAAGGAACCCTAAACTTGAAACCCAGGGTCGAAAAAGGTTTAGGGTTTAGGACCCCTTATAGATCCCTTATGGACCCCTTTAAAGGAACCCTAAACTTTAAACCCAGGGTCGAAAAAGGTTTAAGGTTTAGGATTCGGGGTTTAAGGTTTAAGGTCGAAAACCCAAACCTGAAAACTTACGCCCTGAACTCTGAGCTCGAAAAACACCCCTCAGAACCCCAAGCCCTGAACCCTTCACACCCTGAATAAAGCCCTCAAAACCACCGACAAAAACCTGAAAAGCTCGAACTCCCAGCCCACCCTAAACCCTAAACCCTGAAACACTGACATAGAAACCGGATATTTCCCAAGACCCTTCCTTAGGCTTCCGATTCTCAACTAAAGTATACTACACCTCAAAACCCTACTCTAACCATCGGGGTCCCTTTACCAAGCCCTTACAGCAAACCCGACAAAGTTGGAAACCGGGTTAAGGCCAAATAGTGCTGGGATTCCCTATACATTACTCTTAAGGATCGAGGCTATAGGGTTTAAAACTTTTTGGGGGTTACTGTACAGTTTAGCAGCCCCTTTGGAATCCTTTATGGTTTGGGGATTGGATTAGGGTTCCTTCAAGGGTTAGGGCTTGTTAGGGTTAGGGTTCCTTGAAGGGTTTAGGGCCACCAAACAATGCTAGGGTTTTGGGCCCCAAATTCCATACTCTGAATAGTTGTTGGTATATAAATCCCCTCTATTTAGGACTAAAGGACAACACCAAACACTCCTTGACGGCTTCCGGAAAGACTTCCTCTTGCTTCGCGGGCTCTTGCAAGGCTCGCAGCTTCTCCCTCAGTTTTTTGTATGAAACAGGGTTTAGGGTTTGGGGTTTAGGTTTAGGGCCAAGTTTAGGGTTTGGGGCTTGGGGTATAGAGTTTAAGTTTAGTTAAGGCAACGTCTAGCAACCTAAGAACAAATTTGAAAAGGGCTCCCTTTTTGGTATTGGGTGGCTTTATCAGAACCTAAGACCACAAAAAAGGAAACAAGGGCCACTGGGAGACCTAGTAAGGTTGTTCATACTCCATACTCCTTGTAAACAGTTGAGACTAGAGTTTAGGGTGTTGGTGTGTCGGGGCTATTGTCAAGTTGGCTTCAAAAGGGCTGCCGCTGGAAATTCGATTCTTGAAAAGAAGATCCCAGCCAAAGCATTATGCACCTCAGGATTTGGGGTCTAGGCATGCCTGACAAGGGTTGGTACCGGTATTGTAAGGGCTCTATCAACGTTCTTGTTTGCAAGGGTCTTCACAAGGCCTAGATGTCACATCCAGCAGTTCATAGAAATTCGGAGCTGGGTTTTGTCAAGCGAGTTTAACGTCGTTATAAGGTCTGAGCTTTGGGGCTGGGGTCAGGTGCTTTAGAGCCGCAAGTTTTGGGGCTTTCGGGTGTGGCCTTGGGTGCTTCAGGCAGGGCAGGGTTTATAAGATTTACTCCACGAAAAGGAGCCCAAACTCCAAGAGACCAAGCTGGAGTGAACCCTGAATAGGCCCGAACCTTACATACCGTCGATGCTCGCCAGAGCCAAGCCCAGAGACTGCAACAACCCTTATCCAGAGCCCTCAACCTGAAAAACTAAATCCCAAAACCCCTAAATCCCTAAACCCCAAACATTAACCTCGCAAAGTGGCAGCTCGTCCTTCGCCTTCTGTGCCTCCTTTAGTCGTTGAAGTTCGGGTTGAAAGGCGGGTGGATTCGGTTCTTTTTTTGGGATGGGCTTGGGGTTTAGGGTTTAGGGCTTGGGGTTTGGGGTGTAGGGCTTGGGGTTTAGGGTTTAGGGCTTGGGGTTTAGGGCTTGGGGTTTAGGGTTTGGGGTTTAGGGTTTGGGGTTTAGGGTCTAGGGATGGTATTGAAGGAGGTGGCAGAGTACGACGAGTACCGCCACCACCACCACTGCTGCTGCTACAAGCAGAAACCTTATTCCCCAAGCTCCTAAATCCTCAACCCTCCCTAAACCCCAAGCACCAAACCTAAATCCTAAACCCCTACGCTGGCCAAATCTCAAAGTATCCGTCCTCCTTTTGAACCGCGAGCTGCTTCTTGAGCTCGACGAGCTGCGGGTCATCGCCAATCTCTGGCAGGCCTTTATGGTTTAGGGTTTGAGTGTGGGGAGGGAGTTCCGCGCGCAAAAGGGAGACCAAAGGCGACACTTGTAATATCTTGGGTACTGCCCCCATACAGTAACAATCTATACTAAGGGTACTAATGGGCTTTTGTATCCAAGTAATATCTCAACTCCTGAACACCAACCTTCTAAGCCGCACACCTGTACCCCTAAGACGCCAGCAGCCTATATCTCAAAGCCCCCTCACCCCTAAATGCTTACCAATCCATCGAACCCCCAAACTCCCAAGCAGTAGGCCTTGAACAGTCAAACGACAAACAACGATAAGCCCAAATAAAAAACTCAACCTTAAGCACCAAACTTGTCGCAAATAAGCGTAATTCGACCCGAAATTCCAAGGTATCCCCCAAACGGATCCTTTTTCAATTTTCCCTCAGCCAGCCTCTCGGAGTTGCAGTTGGGCTTTCCGTGCCGGTCGGGCTTCCACCTCCACTTTGGGCTCAGTTGCGGCTTAGAGTCTAGACTTTCCACTGGATCCGGGAGCCAGGGTTTCAAATGCTCGAGAGAGCTGTGGGTTGAGGTATTAGGACGCAGGGCTTTTGGAGTTCCCCCCATGTAGACATGTGGGTTTAGGGTTTAGGGGTTTAGGGTTTAGGTTTAGGGTTTATATGGGAGTTTCCGAACATAATAGGGAACCCTAGTAGAATACCCTAAATAGTAGGATCCTTATGCAAGTCCCAAACGTCTGGGCCGCTCTCACAAGGGCTCCAGTAGAATAAGATGCCGCTGCTCAGGGTCGCCTAATCAAGCTGCCAGCACGGCTTCCACGTTCAAGGCTGCCGGATCTAGCCAGACCTTCAATCCCTTCATGAAGGAACGTACCTTGAATTATATATTCGGACCCATAATATGATTTAAGGTATATTCCTGAATTAAGGGATTTTGGAGGGTCTGGGTAGCTGCCTCAATCTATCTCGACTGCAACAGACAGACTGCTCGATGAACAGGTCCTCGTGGGATGGGCTCAGCAGACAAGACACGATCCGCTTCTTTGTCGAAAGCGGTCCAAAGCAGCTGGTGGTACTCGTTGGAGCAGTTGTCCACGTACTTCCGGATTCTGCTCCACATTCGTGATGAAGCAGCATCCCAGTTTCAGCTGTTACCGGCTCCCATGGTAACCCTCAAGCAACGTTTCCGAGCGCCAAGCCTAAACCCCAGACACCCCAAGGCCCTACACCCCTACAAGGCTTGGGGTTCAGGAACCCTAAATCCTTAACCCAAACCCCTAAACCCTAACCCCTACACCAAAACCCCTCTAAACCCTAAAATTGCCCCTATAAGCCCTGCAAAGAGCCCTCCCTAAACCCTCTGAACCCTGTCATGGCCTCTGAAACCCTACAATCAGCCCTATAAACCCTATCATGAGCCTCAAAAACCCCTGAGATCACCCTCAAATCGCCCCTCTAAGTCCTTTCATGAGCCCCCACAACCCCCGAAAATCGGGTGCCTGCTTTCCTATAATAGCCCCTAAAAACCCTATAATGAGCCCCAAAAACCTCTAAAATCGGGTGCCTGCTTTGCGGAGCTTGAGGAGGGCCTCTTGCTCAGCGATCTTTGCTTGCTGCTCAGCCTGGAGGTTGGCTGGGTCTTCCCGTTAAGGGTTCCTTGAAGGGATCCCTTTAGGGGTCCCTTTTAGGGGCCCTTTAAGGGATCCTTTCAAGGATCCTTCAAGGGCTCCTTTAAAGGAACCTTTAAAGGAGTCCTTAAAGGAACCCTTAAGGGCACCTATAAGGAATCCTTTGAAGGACCCTAGGGCTTTGGGCTCCTTTAAGGGAAATTCCTTTAAGGGTTCCTTTAAGGAACCGTAGGGCGTAGTGCTCCTTTAAGGGGTTCCTTTAGGGTGTTAGGATTTCGAGTGTTTTGGGTCTGGGGTCAGGGAAGGGAGGGTGAAATAGAAAAACCGTGGGTGCAAAGGGAGCTCCGATCGCTTAGGTCTCCTTTCATGGGCCTTACATGAAGATTCATGGTAAGGGCACAGGGGACATAGTAAGTAGGTTATAAGTAGAGTTATAAGTACCCTAAATGGAGTTACTCCCCCAAATATTACCCTACTTAGAGCCGACTTACTGGGTCCCCTGAGCCTCCCGAAGCCCAGACAACAACCAACCCCGACAACACACAATGCTAAAGGCGTCGGAAAGCTCAGAAAGTATATTTGCTCGCAGTCACTGTGCGACTATAGTACACATAACCGCAAACCCCCGCATATTGAATCGATAAATGAGGCTGAGGTGCTTGGCGTGCTTTTTGAGCCTCCAGCCGGAACTTCTCGGCGTTCTCCTGGCGACATGGGCAGATTCGTGGCCACCTGAAAAGTCTTAACGGTTTGGGGTATAGGCTTTGAATAAAGTGGGTGGTGAAACGGATGTTGACGGCTTTCGTCGGGTTTGTCTATAGGTTTAACGACCCCAAAAAGATTGCTCCGCAAGTACGTTTAGTACCCCTACTCAAAAAACAGTACTGATAAAACAATCCTGTGATCCATGAGGCCCTAAACCCTAAACCTTCGTTTTGGTGACTTTGTGCCCCCTGAGACTTCGCAGTTGCCAGCTGTGCCTCATGAACGCCGTATTCTTAACCTTAAAACCCGAAGCGCTAAACTCCGAACACCCCGGACCCCACTGTAAACCCTAAACCTAAACCACCCCCTAAAGCCCTGACCTGTAAACTCCCAAACCCTAAGCCCTAAGCCCTAAACTCCCAGCTGTCATTGACTCGTTGACGGTGCTGACAGAACATCATCTGTCGGGAAAGTATCTAAAAATTCGAATTTCTAGTCCCTCTTGGGCTTAAGTACCCATAAAGATGCAAAATGTGACCAGACGATCGCGAAGTTCCAAAAGACAGCCCGCATATCCCCTAATTAAGGAACATACCTTAAATCCTATTACGGACCCTACTCTAATTAAACCCAAAACCCTAAAACCTAAACCTTGAACCCCAAAAAACTGCCTAGAACCTTAACCCCCAAGCCGTCGAACCTACTCTAATCTAAAGGACCCTCGGGGCAACTTCGATCCTCAGCCTCGATTGCGAGGTTACGCTCCACCTGGAGACATGGCAGGAAGGTACAGGGTTTTGGTTTTACGGTTTAGGGTTTAGGGCTTTTAAAACGTTGTTACAGTTTGATTGAAAGTTTCGAGCTTTAGAAGCACGGATTTGGGGTACTGTTGATGGACAAAATCCTGCATGACCTTAAGGACTCTAAACTATGGGAATTATGGTATATTCCTTATAACCTAGACCCTCTATCGGCATGGAAATATCCATGCCCTAGAATTTCCCTGCGTGGCTGCATTCGTTCACAATTTCCACGCTCTTTATGAATTTATGTGCGTGACAAAACAAGACCCACGATCTATGGGAAAGAAACCCATCCAGATCATTCAATACATACTTTGTGGAATTGGTGGTTATAGTTTAGGTTAGCACTATATATGTGAACATGTACATGCCATCGGGTGGCTGCCCAGGCCCCGTCTGGCTAGGTCAAGCTTGAGGTTTACGGGTTTTAAGTTTTGAGCACAGGGTCTTCGCTTCAGGGAGGTGGAATTACTAGTAGGTTCAAGCTTCAGGCACAAGGTCTTACTTCGTCATAACACATGCAATCTGACCGGTTCACAGGGTCTGAAGGCCTTCAAATATTATATCTAATTCAGGGCAAGGGGACTCAAACTTCGGGCACAAGGGCTTCTGGTTCAAAGCTTCAGGCACCAGGTCTTATTGTTGATACAGGGTGTTACTGGCCCAAGTCTTGGCACGAAGATCCTAATGGTCCAAGCTTCAGGCAGAGGGAAGGTTCAAACTATAGCCACATACTGGTTGGAAAGTTTCGGGTCCAATATGTTTCAAGCACAGGGTCTTATGGGGCAAGCTTTGGGTTGAAGCTTCAGGAACCACCGTGTTCAAATTCAGGACGAGGGCCTAGCTCTGGGATTTGTTTTTCACGGTTTGGCACGCGCATCGTAGATATAATATAGTACGGGTAGATGCCTCTGGGAAGCCCCCAAATTGGCAAACTTACAAGGTGCAGGCTGATATGCGTGCGTTGAGGATTATGCGGTTAGGGGTAGACCTTTCAAGGTTTAGATATCGGGCAGGTTTTGCAGGGATTCTTACAGTCGGTGGGGTGCAAGCCCACCAAATCCCTGGACTGGAGTCTTCGACCTGAACATCCTTCGGCTGTCGCCGCACCCTCGGCTTTTTCACCAGGGGTGCACTGCTTCAGTATGGAACTTCTCGGTCCCAGAGTTTTCGGTATAACAGAAGACACACCCTAGTGGTTCGGATGGCTACTTTGGCAGTCGATTGGCGGCGCGAAATCCGGGCCACACGCCCTATAAAGTCCTCATCCGACCACGCAGAGAAGCCTCAGATCGTAGAAACCCAATGGGCTTTGTTCAAGAACAGCAAATTCATGATGTTTGTGATTGGATTTCTGTGAAAACGTTACACAAATAGGCCACGAAGCTGAGAATATTGAGGATCCACCCGGATTCCAGCTGTATTTCGAGATCCCGTCTTAGCTTGATTTTCTTTTGGAAGAATCCATGCAGGTTTCCGAACATCATGTAGGATTTAAGGCACGAGGGTCCCCTGGAAAAAATGTTATACTTGAGATGCCGAGAATCACTACATGAAGCTGCATGTGGATCTTGGGTTTCAGCTTGTAGAGCCTCCACCCTCGCTGCAGACAGTGCGACGCCAGGCAACCATAGCCCTCCTAGCATTTGCAAGGGAAAAAGCTTCAGCTCTATCGATATGTCTTGTAAGCGTCATGAACCCCTGTTGCCGGATAATGAAGATTCAGGCAAGTCGCGAGCATGTTGTAGCCATGAGCCACAAGATCTGAGCCAACGGTGCTGGGGATCCAGACCCCCCATCCATAGAAAGGCTTGAAGAAGTTGTTTGTGCTTTCGATCGTCCAGACCAACACGTCGAATGTGTTGCGATGTCCTTCATCCTTGCTGTTCTCGAGAGAGCAAGCTGGAACAGCTTAAGACTCAGCTTACATGTCCACTGTATATATTAACAACTGTAACTGTAGCTAACTAAGAACGATTCCAAAACCGACTGCGTGCATAATGTTGCATGTGTGCAGAAGCCAAAAGTCCAAGCTTTCCACCGTGACGGTTCGCAGAAAGTAGCTTAGCCACTGCAGCAGGAGGATGGTATCGAAGCCTTTCCCGATTCCCATAGGGTGGTAGCCCAGCCTCGAAAACAAGAAACATATCGTGATCGACAGAGAGATAGGAGGACAAGTAGGTGTGTGTAGGAGTGTGTAGGCAAAGGATACAACGACAGCTGCATGGGTTCCTAAAATAGTCAAATTCCTGTAGATGTGGACAGTATGTGCACATACATAGAGAAATAGTTATAGTCTCGCAGTGTTTAAAGGAGTCAGGGCTAGAAGGTATGAGACGGGTATGAATCGGTATGAAGCACTAGAACAAAAAAATCAAGAGGGATTAAACTCCTGATTAATACCCGCTCCCGATCCCAGATCTTTTATATTGATCCATATAGTCATGCATATTCAGGTCTGGCATCGACTTCATCTTCATCTTCGACAAACTGAAGCCGTTCAGGCCGGTGGTTTTGCCATTGTCGCTGCACCATTTCTTGAAGGCAATAAACAACTTCTCAAGGCGGATGTTAACTGATCTTCCAAGAGCCAGTCCTAGATGGCAAAGTAAGATCAAGGTTGAGGTTGCCAGCAGGGATCCCCAGCCCTGAATCGCATAAGTATGCGCTGGGTCGATACGTATTCGGTGCCAGCTTTCCCCACCAGGTATGTTTCGAAGAGGACTGCGTTTAACACCACGCTTCCAGGGGTCACTTCCAGGATTTTCCGGTGTCCACGTTCGCACCATTGAAGCTTCAGTCAGGTCATACCAGTCCTACAAGGGATCATCGGAGAATAGTGGACATGAACCGATTTTGGAAATCCCAGCCTGCTGTTAGCAAAGGAAACACACACGTTTCGAGGTCCATCCTGGATAAAGCGCGTAAGCTTTCCTCAACCAAACCCAATCACCTTTGCCCCCCAGGAAAGCAAAATGGAGCTTGTAGGTCTTGCCCGCATATGGAACCTCGGGGTCGCCAATAGTATAACACCATTAGCAGAAACTCCCCAACATGAAGGCACTCCCGGGATGGTTTATAAGGCTACAGGTTTAGGACACCAACCTAAAACAAATAATATCGGATCTAGAATTATAATGCATAGTAGCTACTATCTGCATGCATGCAGAAGCCGTCAATGATCGAAGGCACTTACATTTAGGGTTTCCTCTATACCCGACCAAGTAAAATCATTAGCAGAAGCGCTCCAGCAATTCACCTATGGGACTTTATATATAGTCGGGGTTTATCCATTCGAGTATAAAGCCCAGGATCTTCTAGCCCAGACTTGAAGAGAGTCAGGCAATCCACTGACAAGTCTTCCAGTAGTGCGTAGATGCTTGCATCCTTGTCCGCGTAACACTGTGAAGGAAAGCAAGCATTCAGGAGGCGGGAGGTGAACGAGTGCCTCAGATAGGGCAGCAAGAAGCCGCGAATGTACCGGCAAAGTGTGCTAAGAAGCCGCGAATGTACCGGCAAAGTGTGCTAAGAAGCCGCGAATGTACCGGCAAAGTGTGCTAAGTATATATACATTAACTTACCAGTGCAGCTGCCGTACCCCGACATGTTCACTCGATGGGAGCCGTAGTGGGAAAGAACCCCTTGGAAAGAAATCGTTAACAGGGGATGTTTGCATCTGCCACGTCCCTCATCCCCATGCACCATAAAAGGAATGGTGCAAGAAGTATCGATGCCACTGGAGAACAGTGGATGGGCGGGATCTATCAAGGAATAGCGACTCCAAAAACCTCGGAACTCCGCTCGCCAAGCCATTTCATCTTCCAAGCAGTGTCCAGCGAGCAGCATTTGCCCACCCCGACCAAGTGCATATCGGGCCCAATCAGACAGTCGCAGTATCGGCCAGCCAACAGTTCTCTTTCGCCCGTTCTTCAAGGCTTTAATCGGGACATCGATTACAGAAACATGCACAGGTAGCGACAGCTTGTCATCGACCAGCATCCGGTGAAGATTGCGGCAAGCATTGCCCGAACCGCCCCGCGCACACCGGCCCAGTCGTTCCAACAGGCGGTCCCGCCCACCTGCACAACTTAAACTAAGTACATACTAACAACTGTATAGTGTTGCTCACGTTCTACAAAGCCATTCATGTCAATCACTTGTGAACACCTACCTGCTCGTCGGACTTTCTTTGCAGCCTTCTGGGCAATTCGAGTAACTCTTGCACACGAGTCAGCCTTAGCTAGTTTTTGCAACACGGGTCAATTCAGCAACGGACCGAAGTAGATAAGACGAGAAGCCCCACCGGAGATCCCGTCCAGAAGCTCCTCGAACAGGTCATCCGAAGATTCGGAATCTTCGGCCGGCTTGCCTTGTGGAGCAGGCAAGGGGACTCAAGGTTAGGACCTTAGGGGTGCAGGGTTCATAATATTTAATTTAAATACATGCGTTTGATAGGGTTTAGGGGGTAGTCCGGCCCACGATGTGTTAGGCCTTGGGCCCATGGGTTGGATAGTGCGTCGATATAGGATTTACGGCGCATGGGCTTGGGGGCTTGGGTCTAGTAGGGATCACATTCCGTTTGTTGGTTTGTGGTTCCTGCAAGGTTCAGATTGTTCTATGTAAAGGGTTTAGAGGGGCCTAAAGTCCATGTCAGACGGGGCACCATAAGCCCAATCCGCATCTCCGCCGTCTGCGCAGGGTGTGAACGTACATTGTATGTATATAAATCTATGCATGCATGCATACACAGACGAGAAGGACCGCCTTTTCCAAGAGCCATTGCACAGTGATCTAGCCCCACGTGACAAATTAGCTGTGGCTATGCACCACAGTCCCTGGAAGCAGTGTGCCTTTGCCCAGCATGTGCTCGCATGAGCTTCGCACCTACTGCATGTATACCTGCATGCTGTGTTTGCGAGGTAGCATGTGCTGTGTGTCTTGTGCACAGTCCAGCTGTATCAGCAAGTAGCATGCTTGGGCAGCACACTATGATCAAAATACCCACACAAAACAGCGTCAGCTGCGTCGGGCTTCCTTGCCACTGCCCTTCTTAGGGGCAGCTTTACGTTTGGGAGTAGTCTTGGCATTGTCCGTATCACCATCCTTGGCAGCACTTACTTTAGCGCCAGCCTTGGGAGCTGCCTTGGGCCTCGAACCATTCCTTGGCGGGGGCGTCGACGCAGGCTTGGCCTTCATGGTCCTCAGCATGGTGCAGGCTTGGAATGTTCTTGAAACCGCGATAGTTGAAGCCTGGTTGCTTGGCTCGCTGGACATGGTTGTTCAGGGCTAGGTCTTCCTTCGTCGCATCCACAAACTTGGTGAGGATAGCCTCCTCGATCCTTACAGAAGTTTGGTGCAGCACCCCACATCAAGCTGTTTAAACATCCTGGGTTACTTGAGCCAATTCTCGACTTGATCTCGCATTCCTTCGCGGCAGTTGCTGCTTGAGCTTGCAGCTTCAGCAACTCATCATAGATCTGCTGGAGGCTTTTCAAAGAAGCTTCCATTTGAGTAGCAAGCCTAGGTTGAACAGGCGACATCACTCATTATGCATAGTAACCTATAGCTGCTTGCAAGCGACGACTCCGACCTGGCCGTACCGGTCCCACGACACTTGTCCTGCAATGCACT
>BGNK01000281.1:0-75000 GCA_003297005.1 Symbiodinium sp. clade A Y106 | reverse complement strand
TATATGCTCCTACCAAGTGCTCGAACCCCTCCCCTAAGACTTTTGGGGCCACCGGGTTTTGTGTTGGCTGTAAGTTTGCACACAAACAGTCATATTTGGGCCGGCATGGCGCGGGGCCCACGGGTCGAATTGCTTCTAGTCTAATTATCTAATATTGCAGCCAGGGTCAAGGGCCTCGAGTTTACAAGGTGTTGCGGTTGTTGTGGGCTTGCTTGGGAGTGTTGGGTGACTGCTTTGAACTAAACGGACAGCGCTTCGGAGCTTGGGACTTAGGGCTTAAAATTGCTCAGGTCTCGGAGGTTTTCCTGGAAGTATTGGGGTGGCTGCTTCGATTTCAATAGGCAAGGAATTGGGTTTAGGATGTAGATCTAAATTGCATAATATCGATAGGGCTTCTTTAGGAGTTCTGCTTGGGAGTATTGGGCTGCTTCGAAATAAACAGACAGGGCTTAGGGTGTTTAGCATAGCAGGGATTTGCTTCAAATTTACTGCAGCATCAGGGCACTGTACTCCGCTCTCAGCTGCTTTGCAGAGCTCACCTCAGCTGCATATAGGGAAGGTCTGTTGTGTAGGCTATTACATCTAGAGGAGTATGAAGTGTGATTCACAGAAAGCCATGTCCTTAGCTGCTAGCAAGGCACTCTATCATCCAACTCTTTGTCGAATTGCTCTATGGTTGCAACCCATGAATCCGGTATGGCCAAATGTTTATTTTGGCGAGCGTAGAAGTAAACTTTAGCAAGATGAGCATCAGCCCAGACATCTCCCAGCTCCAAATTTGAGAAAATCTCACGATCGGTCTTTGCAGGGTCCACGAAGTTCTTATGCCGAAGATGGCGCCGTTCGTGCACCATCTCTGTCTCGAAGAAGGCGCGGTACAGCTTTTTGCAAAAGCGCATGGGGTAGACCCTGGCCAACAAAAGCTAAGCCCCCTCGCCCGAAAGCCAAAAGCACAAAAAGCCCCAAACACCGAAGGCTCCTGCCATAAAGCTTGTAGCAGAACCAAACACCCTAGAGCCCTGGACCCTATAAGACCCGGAAGCCACCAAACGAAGTGGCTCAGACAACTGCCAGCGACCCCTGCGGCTGTTACCGAAACCGGCGCTGCTGCTGCTATACTTTGCCACAGGCTACTACTCTACTACTCTATTAGTACTACTACTACTACTACTACTGCTACTGCTACTGCTACTGCTAGTACTACTACTGCTACTACTACTACTACTACTACGTACTACTTCTACTTCTACTACTGCTAGTAGCTACTATTACTACTCCTCCTACTACTACCACCACTACTACTACTACTACTGCTACTGCTGCTGCTAGTACTACTACGACCACTCCTACTGCTACTACTACTACTACTCCCAACTACTACTACCTGCCACTACTACCACGAGGACGAAGACGACCACTGCTACTACTAATTCTACTACTAATCCTAATACTGCTACTCCTACTACTACTACTACTACTAGTACTAGTACTAGCTAGTACTAGCTAGTACTAGCTAGTACTAGCTAGTACTAGCTGCTACTACTACTACTACTACTAGGACTACTACAACGTACTGCTACTGCTACTACTGCTACTGCTACTACTAGCTAGTACTACTACTACTCTACTACTACTACTACTACTACTACTACTACTACTACTGCTACTACTACTACTACTACTACTACTACTACTATATTATAGTACTACTACTATTACTTCAACTTCTGCTGCTACTAGTAATTGCTATTACTTCTATATTATATAGTACTATTGCTATTACGTACTATTACTATATACTATTGCCATTGCTATGAATTACTATTAATATTACTGCTGCTACTACTACTACTACTGCTACTAGGTTTCTATACTCTTAGAACCATTACGGCCTCCCGTCCTCGGCAACCACATCACCTGCAGATTCCCGCAGGGCCTTGAGCAACCTTTTCCCCAGCGAGCGCGTTAGCCCATTGCCCCGCTGTCATGTGCCGGCACTGGCACGTTGGCCTCAAGGAGAGGCTGCCCAAGGAATTGCGACTGCCGCCCCACACCCGGCCAGCGGTGCGGAAGGAGCCGTCTTTATGTGCCTGGCTCCCCCTCGGTAGGGCTCCCCACCAACCACAATGCCCCAACCTATGTACCCTACCCTTGCAGTCCCACCACCACCACCGCCACCACCACCACCACCATCACCACCACCCACGGCGACTACTACGACTGCCACGACTACACTATACTACACTACAACTGCTGCTGCCTCTACTACTACTGCTACTACAATTGCCACCTCTATTCCCGGCCTCGATCTATTCCCGGGCGTCTACTACTACTACTACGACGACGACTACTACTACTACGACTACTACTACTGCCTATTACTACGACGACCCGGACGACGACGACTACTACTACCACTACTACTACGACGACGACTACTACTACTACTACTGCTACCACCATCACCACCACTACTAATAATACTACTACTACTACTGCTACTGCTACTGCTACTGCTACTGCTACTGCTACTGCTACTACTACTACTACTACAACTACCACTACTACTACTACTGCTACTACTACTAGTACTACTACTACTACGACTACTACTACGACTACTACTACTACTACTACTACTCCTACTACTACCCCTACTATTACTACTACTACTACTACTACTACTACTACTACTACTACTAGTACTACTACTACTACTACTAGTACTACTACTACTACTACTACTACAACTACTACTACTACTATTACTACTATTACCACTACCACTACCACTACCACTACCACTACTACTACTACCACTACTACTACTACTACTGCTGCTGCTGCTGCTACTAGTCATACTACTACACTAGTAGGGCTACTACTGCACCAGCCGTACTGTACTTACGATTTACGCCTTTCTATTCTACTAAGACCACTGCTATTACTGAGTACCACTACTGCCACGACTACCACTAGTCATATTTAGACTTGCTACTACTACTACTACCACTACTACTGACAAGGGGTGGGAAAGAGTAACACAACTGCACCCCTTTACGAAACTCCTACTATCTACTGCTACTGCTACTGCAACGACATGACTGCTACTACTGGCTCCTGCCGTGAACCCTGCATGAGCACTCCGACTGCTCCTAGAGCACGCGAGCTTCTCTATAGTTTCATGCAGACCCCAAAGAACGACCTCGATCCCCGGCTAAGGTCTAAGTCATATGCCTAGAGGAGTATAGGCTTTCGGGATATATAAAGAAGTCCTGGGGTTCGAAAGCGCCGAAGACCGTATCTTGCCAACCGAGAAGCCCGGAATCTTTGAGCTCCGCGGCTCCAGTGAACTTCTTGGCCCCGTCTTTCGCAACAAACCGGCCTCATCGATATAGGTTCAGGGGCTTCAGGGCTTGAGAGTATCTTACGGATTGTCTTTCACGGTCTGATTGATACATGCCTATGTGCGACCACACTGCGAACAGTCCTCTTTGTAGTTTGCTGCTCTCGAACCGACTGTCGTAGTATGCCAGCGTCCATCTGCTTTATCAGAGGGGAGTTGGAAAACAATGATGTGCGCTTTGGTGATGAACTGCCCCATGACATAAGCCAGAAGTTCTGGCGATAAACCTGCAGCATAGCGGCCGGCACAGTTTATCATCGGAGAGAAGTAGTAACATACAAGGTGCCCAAGCCACAGAGTTTGTGAGCCACTCGAAGCGGCAATGTCGGGTGATCAGTGAGCATATAGGATGCTCCAGGACAAAGGTGGCATGGACAGCCAAGAGGACTAGGATTGCAAGCACACACCTCAGTCTATCCACAAAGTCTCCCGCTCGTCTAAACACATACTATGCCACAAAACAATGAGGGCCGCCGAGGATCCTACTGATCATGACATTTGCCTGGGCAACATACGGTAGGTCTTGACCACCTTGCCAATTGATGTAGTCACGGCGGGAAGTAAATCGATTCGGCAAGCCCCATGATGAACACACGGGCCCCATCAGAGCAAACGAATCTGGGCCCATTGTCATCGTCACCCAAATGACAAGCCTTAGCCGAAGTAGGTAGCCTATAAGATTGGGAAGCAAGCTTCCCTATGCCGACGATCAGCCTGCAGCTAGGCACAGCACAAGAAGCCAGCATCAGAGAGCATGTTCATGTGAGGTGACCGGTTGATGTCAATGGTGGCCACACGAAGCCCCCGAGATGACCTCGAAGAATCGTCAAGGGGACAAGCTTTGACTAATGTGCACAGGGTAGCAGAAGTACTTTATCTGTATGAAAGCATGCAGCCAAAATTTGGAAGCATTTGCAGCTCCCGCGAAAACATCCACCATATCGAATCTTTTTGGAGGCAATTGACCACTCCATTGGACCAGCAATGTGATCGCAATAAGTACCTTAGGTGCATAAGAATATCCTATGTCCTGTAGGGGCGTCTACAAAGCACGATATGGGTTCAGACAAGTAGCCTTCGGAGCCCCGACTTGAACAAGACGGCACAACAGGGATGAGTTTGGAAGGCCCGCGCGGTCCATGAAGATTCCCTGAATCTACGGTACCTATAGGTATGTGTATGCACTAGAGCAAAATGCTGTGCGTCAACTCCATGCAACCTTCTCGACTTCAGTAACAGCACAGCTTCTCGAATGACTCAACGTGTGTATATGCAGACATCAAAACCGGGGAGGGCGGACCATCTAGTCTTGCTTCCCGACGGCAAGCCATGCCAGCAAGCAGGTGGAGGCGGCGGGGCCGCCAGCACGAAGAGGATGAGGCACCTGTGGAGCAACGATGGGTTCATCAGAGGATCAAGGGTTGTGTAAGGTTCGGGGTTTAGGGTTTGGCCGGGAGTACATGGCAAGCTTATCCTATAGATCCGAGGTTCTATACAATTATTCAGTGGAACCTGCAGTCTTGCTGTACATGTTTCGGTTCCAAGGATTGAAGGTTTAGGGTTTAGGGGTTTATCGGTTGGGCCGGGCTGTGGGGTTATCGACTCAAGTTAATATCAGGGGCACATGTTTACCACTGCAGGTTAACAATTATTCGGTGCATCTTGGCAACTTGCAGCTGTCCAGGTTAAACGGTTCCAAGCCAAAAGTTAAAGCACTAAGTCACCAGATGATGCAAACCCCGGCCTCAACTCGTGTAGATACATCTGCAAAGCAGCCAGTACCTGCACAGAGTTGCATGCACACACATCAGGTCTACCGCATGAAGCCATAGAAGCCTCTTCTAACGATTCTGACAGCTGGATAGCGCATGCCTGAGCAGCTGGGGCACAGGAGCATGTTGTGGCAAATTGCCCACGCATGTTGTAGTTGCTGTAGAACCACGGCACCACCTGGCATAAGAGCTGACGACAGTCGTGATGAATCCTAGCTATCGCCAGTCACAAAGCAGACAGACCCACAGTCGCATTGTTTCGGAAGCTCACGAATCGCGCACGTGATCAGGCACGTACTGACACTAGTGGAACCGTTCGGCTTGCCATTGAAACGGCTGCACAGCTCCAAACCCCTTCGTGAAGCCGGTGCAGACCCCAAAATATACTACCTGGCAGAGGTTGAACTTTCAGCCCTTCAACATACCAGGAACTGAAGGCTCAGAAACACCGTGTGTAAGCACACAGCATCGGCTCGTCATCTTCTCCATCACACGGCATTTTTGTAGGCCTGAGCAATCAACGATACGTTTTAGGAATTAGGGGTGTAGCTAGGGTTTACTATTATTATAATTAATACCTTAACCTACCAAACCCTACTTTAAATGTTCGGTTCTTATTATAAACCCTAATATGGAATTTGTAGGGACCCGACTACAAAGTAGGTTCTGGTGGGTTAAGGTAGTTCTGTGCAACAAAGTATTGGATTATCTAAGTCCAAAAGACCTCCTGACCCTTCTTTTTGGCTTCCTCCTCTGAGAACCCTAGGTTGAGAGCGTCACATCGGGCCCAATGGTAAGCGCAACTCTTGCGGCTTTTCAGCTGCTTCTTGCGCTTCTCCTCTTCTGTAAGCTTCTTAACATCATCTGGCTTCTTGCGCTTTGGGGCTGGCTTCTCGACACCACCCTGCTCCACTCCCGGCTTGGATCCCTTCTCCGTCAGCTTCGGCTTGGCCTTTGCGGCGGCCTTCTTGGGCCTCTCCGACTCGGTCTTTCCGGATCCCTTCCCCGTCTCCTTCTTCGGCTGCTTGGCCTTTGCGGCGGCCTTCTTCGGCTCATCCGGCTCGGTCTTTTCGGATCCCTTCCCCGTCTCCTTCTTCGGCTGCTTGCCCTTTGAGGCGGCCTTCTTAGACTCATTCGGCTCGGTCTCCTTGGCACCTCGCTTTCCGCGGCTCTTGCCGCGGGCATCGGACACCTTCTTCGGCAGCTCGTTGAAGTCACTATCCGGCACTGCCTCCGGAGCATTGCCACCGTTTTTGGCCCCGCGGCCTCTGCCGCCTCCGCCACCACGGCCTCTCCCGCCACGGCCTCTGGAGTTGCCCGTCTCCGCAGCAGCATCCATGGGCATGTCAGCATCTGGCTCAGGGCCTTTCTTAAGGCCATGGCCGCCTCTTCCACGGCCGCGCTTTCCACGACCACCCGCTGCATTCTGTTGCGTGGGGCTGACGACACTGAGATCTTTGATGCAGGCAGGCTTCGGCAGAGGTGGCTGCACCGAGCCGCTGGACTCGGGAACTGGATCCCCCGCACCAACCAAAGCCTGAACGGGCTTCTCATCATCGGCCTCGCCTGAACCATCCAAAGCCTGAACGGGCTTCTCATCATCGGCCTCGCCTGAACCATCCAAAGCCTGAGCGGGCTTCTCATCATCGGCCTCGCCTGAACCCTGAGCGGGCTTCTCATCATTGGCCTCGCCTGAACCATCCAAAGCCTGAGCCGGCTTCTCATCATCGGCCTCGCATGAAGCATCCAAAGCCTGAGCCGGCTCGTCATCATTTCGCCGCACAGGCTCAAGGGGCTCAGGCTCCTTAGCACCTGTGTCCTCTGGGCAAGCCATGTTGTCTGGATCGAAGAAAATGGTTCTGTTGTCGTCCTCATCCATCCACTTGGATGTCTTGTCTGGCTCCCGAGGAAGCTCCGCTTCATCCTCTTTCCCCTGGCCCAAAACCAAGGTTGTACCGCGAAGCTCAGCCGAAAGCTCTGGCTCTGGCTGAGACTCCTTCTGCATCCACTGTTCCTTTTCACGATGGTGGACTTCGATTTGAACTGCATGCAACACCTCCTCAGCCACACCGGTCTCCATGGGATACGTGTCAACCCGGTCCATCTCCGCACCTGGGCCGATGTTCGTAGAATGCTTGTCGAAGCACGACAGCTAAGGCACTTCTCCGAAACCAGTAACTGATAACACCATGCTCAACGAAGCAAGCTACCCTGCTGGGCAACCTGCCCCTGGGCTGCCTCCAATGCTCTTTGCGCAGCTAGCTGCCCTTTGGCCTTGAGAAGCATCTCAATGTTCGCGCACTCAACATCGAGAGCCTGCAAGAGAGTTCGCTTCCTGCTTGCGGGAAGAGGAAGCTTCTCGGTTGATGGCGGAGAAGAGTTTGCTCGGACCGGTGGGGGGGTGGCGATGGACGAAGCAGCCGTGGTGACAGAATCACCTCATTGCATGTTGCATCAACCCATAACATGTGCTTCAAGCTACACATGCATCCCTCGCGAAATGCAACGAAGACACTGGTGCCCATGCGCTGAAGTGCAACTGGCAAATCGTCACCCTGGGCTGGCAACTTGCACTCGGGCATTGCAGGCTCACCTGCAGGAGTAGCGGGCAGGGGAGCAGCTGGTCCTGACAAAGGCGCCAACGTCTCACCTGCACCTGTGTCCACCCGTCCCTCAGCAGGCAGTTCTGCATCGACAGCTTCGTCTTCAGTTGCCCACTCTTCTTCACCTTCCTCATTCATCCCTTCATCAGCAAGCTCCTGAAGCCCACCACTCTTGGACGGTAAAATCTGACCATATAGGATTTAAGTAAGGACTTCAGGATTTTATGGGGTCTTTCTCGGGTTAGTTGAACCTAGCCAGCCGCACAACGAAGGTAGCACGGTGAACCAAGAACCTGCCCGTGTGTACGTGTGTAACCCCGTTTCCCCAACCAGGCTGCCTCAGCTTCTTCGATGGAGTCGCGAGGACTGCGACCTGGGAAATCAGGTGATTTGGCAATTTGGCTAGCAACCTGCATGGGTTTAGGGGTTTATAGGTTTATAGGGTTTATATATATATATATATATATATATAGGGTTAGGGCTTAGGGGGCATATGTTTAGGGTTGATCTGTTCCGGGAAGTCTAGAGCCTTGCCTTCCGGTACGGGGATGCCCACTAGCTCGTAAAGCCGAATGAGGTTTGCCTCTCGCGGCCTGTGCGGTTTCTTCACTATCCTGGGTTGACTCCATGCAAGGGAACCGATAAATTTACGTCTTTTTATTGCGATCTATAGGACTAGGAGAAAAGTTTCCCAAGTGCCACGTGGTAGTATCGCACAGAACATCGTGATGAGGTTCCGCACTTTCCAAGCCGCATTCTTACAAAAGTCTCCTTGGCCAGTACATCGTAGAGTGCAAACCCAACTTGCAGTGACACGACACTCACATACGAAGCACACTCATGCGTGACCTTTCACCCAGCTAGCAGCTAAGTGTCGTGAAGCCGGCTTGCACCCTCTGACACGAGTCAGGTGGAAAAAGTCTTCCACACTATCGGTGAGGGGCTCGACACTCGGTCTCACTCCCACCCAAAGTATGGCATGACCAACGACATTCCAGTTAAAGTCCAAGTCGGCTCGCTGAAGATTCACAGGTCCGATAATCAGCCGTCCGGATGCCCCGCGCTGGGCCAATCCAGGCAGCTGACCCCAAACTTCCGCAAGGGTTGTCATTGCAAGCGAGCAGAGCTAGATGCACAGCGGAATCGTTCACACCACATACCACATGCCTACATGACTGCATTCACTGTCATGCGGTTTGCCTGCACTATGTACCGAAAACACTGGAAGCCAAAGCCTCGAGTTGCAATGCTGCTCAACAATTTGCTTGATCGAAGCACAACTCGATTAATAAAGCCCCCTGATGCCAGCACCAATGGAGCCAGCGAGACCTTTCCAAGAGCACGCCATCCCGGACAGGACCATTGGCTTCAGCACTGTGGATGCCGGCACTGACGACTATGCCATCGTTATGCATACATGTATATCGTATGTCAGCATGCATGAAACATGTATGTCTATGTGGGCGTGTATGTATATATATATTATATTATATATATATATATATATATATATTATATGCATGAATATACGTGTGTGCGTGTATGAGTACACCTACCATGTATGTCACATATATATATATATTATAATTAATAGTTCTCACACGAGCTCTGTTGTAATACAGCATGCAGGCGCACAGCCCCTGAAAGCTACAACCCGGACCCTTTCCTAACAATGCTGGCTCTATAGGGTTCAAAACTGCGCCCTCAACTCGATATGCCATAGAGTCTAAAATTAGTCCATATTTGATAAAGACTATGTGCACTAACATGAAGTATGGTAAGCCGAGCGAAATTTGGGTCAGAGTATGCTAGGCCCGGGGTGTAGGATTCATTAGGGAGGTCAAGGATATCGTCACACAAGCCCCAGGGCTGAAGGATCAACGGCTCGCACAGCGGATGATACCTGTCAATACGGTTGATACATTGGGAACAGGGAAAAGGTTCGGGCGTATAGGGTGTGCATAGGCTTTTTAGATGGCACTACAGTGTTGAAACATAGGCCAGCGGCCACGATGAAACGATATGGTTTCCTTCTAGCCCTAGGGTGGGAATTTGACAAGCTAGTGAGGTGACGAAGCGCTTCTGTGAGGTTTTCAAGGCTTTTCCTGGGCAATCTAAGGTTTCGGGGTTGTTAAGCCATAACATGCATATGAGAATTGAAAAAGTATGCGTCTTTCTTATTTACGATAGTCATGGATTTCTTTACAATAAACATACCTTTCGAAAGCAATTGTGCACATTCGCATGGGCATGGATATTTCCATGCAGTTAGGCGTTCTAGGAATGGGTAATGCAGGATTTTGTCCATCAACAGTATCATTACAAGGGTTTGGGCTGAGGGCTTTAAACGGGGTTTTCGGGCTTCGGGTTGCTTCACACGGGTTCCGAGCTTAGAGCTTCAAAAGGCTTTCGGGCCTTACGAGGTTTCTGTAAGGTTTGGGGGTTTAAGGCTTCTTTTTGGGGTTTGGGTTTAGGGTTTAGGGCGTGTGGCTTCGGGGCTAGGGAGCTGAGAGGTGTTTCGGGCTCGGGGTGCTAGATGGGACTGGGTGCGATTAGACTGCGTCGCTGCATTTTTCACGAAGATTGTCAGGCCTAGTCCTATCTTATGAGTAATCTAAGCATTCCGGGCCCAACATGATATATAGACATCGCGAAAGCTGATGTAGGGTCCTGCAACGCTCCCTGCCAAACCCAGCAAACTTTGATGAGACCCTATACAGTAAACCCCATAAAGTTGGAAACCGGGTTAAGGCCAAATAGTGCTGGGATTCCCTATACAATACTCTTAAGGATTGAGGCTATGGGGTTTTCAACTTTTGGGCTTCTACTGTAAACCCTAAGCCCCTAAACCCTAAACCCTAAACCGCCACGAACCCTCATCCCCAAACCCCAATCGTCGATGAGACCAAATAGATATTCACCAAGATGAGCCACGCCGAAGATTCTGAAGTTGAAAGCTCCGAAACGGATAAAACCTCAATCCACTAAGGTTTAGGGATTAGGATTAGGCTTTAGCGGTCTAGGGTTCGGGGGGTTTGGGTTTAGGCCCATCTAAATCTGTAGCTTGGGGTTTAGGATTTACTCCACGCTCCCGACACACCCTACCCAAACTCAACCTCGACTTCTGGACTCTAACCCTCTAGGGGCAAGCTAGGCTCGCAGGCCCTAACCGCTGGCCCTAACCTGTCAGACCCTAACCCCTAAGACCCACCCCTTCTAAACCCTGAAACCGAAAGCAAACGCCCATCCCGAACCGCAAAAGACCGTTGAGAAAAGCAGTCCACTCTGCTAGCGGTCCTATAGCCCCACACCATGACACAAGATTCGATTTAGCTGGGTTAGGGTTTAGGGCTTATAGGGGTTTAGGGTTTACACGTTTAGGGGTTTAGGGTTTAATGGTTTCGGGTTTAGGCGTCTAGAGGTTTAGGGTTCTGGGTTGAACTGTCTTGTAACCGATGCACTCCGCGCTGTCTTGCATCATGAAAAAGTACTTGCCGCTGTATACCTTTCGGAATTCAGGGAAGCTA
Source organism: Symbiodinium sp. clade A Y106 (assembly GCA_003297005.1). Taxonomy (NCBI): domain Eukaryota; class Dinophyceae; order Suessiales; family Symbiodiniaceae; genus Symbiodinium; species Symbiodinium sp. clade A. The sequence goes on along the minus strand of BGNK01000281.1, from coordinate 63,692 downwards.
TATAATGTAGGAGTGTTAAGTAACAGGGACTATCACCCCTTGCAGTTCCCATATAACTGTCCTATTACTTGGCGTTCCTGAATATTCGTATAGCAATATACCCCCAAACCCTAAGGCTCCATGTGCCCATGTAGGCCTTAAAGGACCTATATAGGAACCCCTTTATAAGGCCTAAGTGTATACTATCTATATATATATATGGGTACATGGAGCCTTTAAATTATTATAAACCCTAAACCCGAAACCCTGAACCCGAAACCCTAAACATGAACCCTAAACCTGAAACCCTGAACCCTACGCCCTAAATTCTACTTGAATCGCGCCTCGACCTGGGCCTTAGCCGCGGAGCATTCTGCCGTGAGCCTAAGATAAAGCTGCAGACCGAGTAGAGCAGGGGTGTAGGGGTTTGAGGGTTAGGGGCTTAGGTTTTAGGGGCTTAGGGGTTCAGGGCTTAGGGTTTAGGGCTTAGGGGTGCAGGGCTTCGGGGTTTAGGGTTTAGGGGTTTAGGGTTTAGGGCTCAGGGGCTTAGGTCTTAGGGGTTTAGGGGTTTATTTAGGGTTTATTTAGGTTTTAGGGGGTTTTAAGGCTTTCGGATCGTAGGGCCAGGGTTTCGGGTTTAGGCTCCGGCCTGGGATCAGGGCGTAGAGACGGATGAAGAAGGCACTAAAGATTACAGCCTAAAGCCCCCAAAACCTAAACCCTAAACCCTAAACCCCAAACCCTAAACCCTAAACCCTAAAACCAAAACCCTAAACCCTACACCCCAAACCCTAAACTAAATCCCCAGGCGCTCGAAGAGAAGGTGGGCTTGGACTACCCGCCGGAGTCTCACCCATCTATCTATATATCCTATCTCTCCCTCGCTCTGTTTATGCATGGGCGTTTGCGTGTGTATATACATATGCATACACATATATATATATATATATATACACATGCATATTCATGTATAGGTACCGTAATAACTAGAACAAATGGCTTGCGGGGATACATTGCGACAAGGGGCCGTCAGAAATCGAAGTACTAATTTCTCAGGCTTCTGTATTACAGCTTGCTTGTCCAGGTTTTTGCGGGGATCCACAGGTTAATCAGCGATTGTACTACCCCCATAAGACAGTAAACTACGAATGCAATGATTGCTTGCAAAGAGCAACCATGTCTAGAAACCCGTGACATGAGACCTGCCGCCCCTACAAACAGCCTTCAACAGATGCGAACAACAACACTGACAAAATCCTTTCGACAGTTATCTCAACACCCCCAAAAGCTGATCCCATCACCCGACATCAACTAGAAAAATACAGCAGTAGTATAGTAGATTCTAGCGTAGCGTGCAAAAGAGTAGTGTGCAACTTTATACGGCAAATTGCGATTATGTATAATCAACAGCCATGCAGCTCTTGGCGCACGCTTTGCAACGCAGCCTTGGCTTTCTCGGCCAGCTTCTGAGCCATCTCCACCTCACCTCGTTCAATGATTATAAGGGAGCTAAGGTTTAGGGTTCGCTCAAAGATCTACACAAGTTCTACAGGGTTCTAGAAGGGTGCTATAAGGGTTGTACACAGGTTCCACATGGGTTGTGCAGGGTTTAGGGCTGAGGGTAAAGATGGGGCTTCGGATTCAGGTTAGGGAATGATCTTAATAGGATTCAGGGTTTAGGGTTCAGGGTTTAGGGTTTATAGGGCTTAATAGGATTTCGAACGGTTAACCTAAATCGTTAGGTTGCTAGGTTGCTCAACAGCATTGTTTCATGTTCCTTCTCGTTAGGAGTCACTGTATCACATACTCTAGACGAGGTACTGTCAACAATACAGGCAAACTCAAGAATCTCAAAAGGGCACGGTTCCTGAATAGGCCCATATGCCATATGCTAGCACAATGTGTTCCCTTTCTTGTTTGCATGTTTAACCCTTATATATGTCCTTAAAAAGGTAGGTTATATGGGGTTAAGGTAAACCCTACACCCTCAAACCGACGGCCTTGACGAGTCTGCGAAATGGTTTCCGCCAGGTTTGCGCGAGACTTTTCGGCCTCGATCTCCTCGGTGATTGGAAGCTAAGATGGGCTTTAATAATCAGTAGAATAGAATTCCCTGAACCCCAGGATCTAAACCCTACGGGTCCCTTTAAAGGGGTCCATAAGGGTTGTTATAGTGCTGTGGTATCCGGCGGCCGGCTGGGAGAACAAGGGTTTAGGCCTCGATGGGTATTGTGGCTTAGGGTTAACCCTAAACCCTAAACCCTTAAACCCTTAAGGCTTACCTGTAGCCGAAAAGACCTACCTTTTTAGGGAACTATACATAGAAACCATAATAAGGAACCCTAAAAAGGTAGGTCTTTTCGGCTACAGGTAGGGCTTAAACCCTTAAGGCTTAGGGCTTGGGGTTTGGGGTTTTAGGTTCAGTCCAAAGGATTCCTGAGAGACGGATATCTCAATCCTCAGGCTGACGCCCTACAGTCCCTTTTAACTTTTAAGTCAGAGCCCTAAAGGCTAAGCATAGAGTCGTCTAAGAGCAGCCAGGCTGCCAGGACTGAGCTTAAGGCTCTCTTCTTCAACAACCGGGCCCCCAAAAAGTTCAAACTTTTTAAGATAGAGCTAATATATAAGGCCAAAAAGTGTAAAATTCCCCCGTTCACTGTCTGAGAAGGCGCTCTTCGGTGTCGGATTCAGTACACCCGGCCCAACCTCAAGCCTTTGGTCGGAAAACTGAACCCAGCGCCCTAAGCCCTGAAGCTCCACCCCTACTTCCCTCTCGACCCCAAGAACCTGAAACCTAAACCCTTACCCCCAAAACCCAAAACTTCAAACCCCTCAACCTAAGCCTCTAAACAATCAAAAAAACTCTGAGGCTCTTCATCTTTCAGGCCGATGGTGGCTTCGTGCATCTTGACCTAGGCCGGAAGGTTTCTGGCTGGTAGGGCTTAGGGTTTATTGGGATAAACCCTAAACCCTAAACCCTATTAAGGGTTTAGGGAACAAGGGTGTAGGGAATAAGGGTGTAGGGAATAAGGGATTAGGTAATAAGGGTTTAGGGAATAAGGGTGTAGGGAATAAGGGTGTAGGGAATAAGGGTTTAGGGAATAGGGGTTTACGATTTAGCATGTAGGGATTGGGCTTCAGTATTAGCAATCCGGGGCTTAGGCTTAGTGGCTAAGGTTGAAAGGAATTTCGACATCACGATCTGGAGCAAAGGCGCCCTTTCCCGAAAGACCATGAGCGGTGTCAGGGCCCTTAAACGGGTGATTCCAGAACGCCTTGATTGTGACGCGCAAAGGTAGAACATCTGCGCACATAAAAGAAAGAAGCATGAAGCTATTCCCTGTATATAGGAGATTAGCATTCGGGTGCTCGAAGCAAAGCCCCTCGCCTCCCACAAGACCAGAGCCAAAAAAAAGGATCTTCCACTAGGGGTATCCGGGCCCTTTTAAAAGTGTGGTTCCGAAGATCCCTAATTGTGAAAAAAATCAAAACTAAAACTTAGCATCGCGAAGCGATCCCTGAGACCCTGAGCTCCAAACCCGGAAGATCCTCTATATCCTGGCCCCAACCCGTATGGACACTAATCCCTGCACCTCATCCGCAAAGCCTAAACCTCTGAACCATATCCTGAAGATCGAGCTCTTGCCTTAAAGTCTGCTGCCCTCGGTTTCCAGCTCCTGTATTATACAAACCCTCTGTCAATAGGGACCATACTGTTGATGGACAAAATCCTGCATGACCTTAAGGACTCTAAACTATGGGAATTATGGTATATTCTTTATAATGGGTACTGCAGGATTTTGTCCATCAACAGTAGTTACGAGGGGTCTTTCCATTAAGGTCCTTCAAGACAATAAGTTTATGAACCAGGAAATATACGTTAAAGCCCAAAAGCCCCAAATTTCAAACTCCGAACACCTGCAAACAAATATGTAAAACTTAAAACTCCTTTCATTTCCTTATGACATTTGAAGCCATGGACCCACAGAAGCGCTAAAAGCCAGGCCAAGGAGCAACGTCTTGCAACTCCTCGATGGTCTTCTTGGTTTCAGCAAGCTCCTTGGCTCTGCATAAGGGGATACGATCACGAAGTATTCCGACCCTTACCGCAAAGTTTACAACCGCCCTGCTTCAGCTGAATGGGTTTTCAGTTTTGCTGTGTTCTTGGAAGGGTTTAGGTTTCTCTAAGTAGGTTCCCATTTCGGATCTCCCCGAAAGGACCCGCAAACGGGATCCCTAAACCCTATGTGGGAGTTTCCGAAATAGGGGACCCGAATATACTGCTGATGGACAAAATCCTGCAATACCCATTATAAGGAATATACCATAATTCCCATAGTTTAGAGTCCTTAAGGTCATGCAGGATTTTGTCCATCAACAGTATTATAAGGACCCTAAATAAGATACCCCTAATTTTCGGAAACTCCCATGTATACGTCCTAAACCCCTCAAAACCTCTCACGGCGCTTCTCTGGTCCGGTTCCTATAAAGTACCCTTAGCAGTATAGGGCCCCAAATTAGGGGATCTACTTTCTAGATCCTTAAACTCTAAACCCCTAAACCCTAAACCCGAAAAAACCCCTAAACCCCTAAACCCCTAAACCCTACACCCCTAAACCCCTAAACCCTGGGCCCCAAATTAGGGGATCTACTTTTCTAGATCCTTTCGGGGGTCTGGGTTGGGGCTTAGTGTTGAGAGTGCTCGGCTTCGGGAGTCGTTGGAGCTTCGGTTTAAGGGTTCAGGTGTCGGGGCTTTAGTTTAGGGTTTAGGGTTTAGGGGGGGTTTAAAGTTTAGGGTTTAGGGGGGCTGCTAATTCCATGATGTTGGCACTCTGCAGGAAGGTCTGCTCGGATCGTCTCCAGCAACTTCTCTCGTTGGTCTGTTGCCAGCAAGAGGACTTTCTCTGCAAGGACAGCCCGCTGCGCTTCTTTGTCCTCTGCCAGGGCCTCTTCCAATATTGGAGTGTTGTCGCGATCGGCGGAATCGTGGATGGCGGCGAGGGACGCCGCCGAGAAGTTGGGCGTCTACAGCCACTTGTGCCAGTTGATGTGATCGACCCACACGTCAATGGTTTTTGAGATCTGATTTTGAGAGTGCGTGGCGCCAGTACGCCCGCGTTCATGCTGGTAGCTCACAACCAAAATTCGGCACGGACCAGGGCTGGTGGGGTGTGGATCTACAGATGTCGGAGGCAGGGTGTTCCGATTGTGCGAGCATTCATTACAAATCTGAAAAATTGGGTTGGGTGCCTTGTGGTCTAGGATTCATGGAACAAAGTTAAACAAATTTGGCATCAAGGTCGTGGGCTTCGGCTTTATTCTGCGAAGTAGGTTGGGACTGAAGTTTGGCTTCGCCTAGAGACCCAAACCCTCAAATCCCAATCACAAAGGTTTAGGGTTTAGGGTTCAGAGCCTCTGAGAGTGTTGAGATCTAGGGCGTTCGTGAATCTTCGTGAATCATAGGGTTTAGAGTTTCAGGTTTAGGGCTTCACAAGAATTTGGGGTTTAGGGTCGAGGCTCAGGGTTTTAAAATACCGTAAAGCCAATAGTTCATACACTCTAACCCTATAAGGGTCCGAAGGACCCAATACCAAGGTACTTTGGTTACGGATAATCATTATGTAAGCTACTATTTGGGAAGCTGTATGATTATTATCCTAATCAGGTACATGGACCCCAGGGGCAAGAAAGCAACCACTGTGCCGACCTGAGGATGCTTCTCACGTCAAAAGACTTGGACATCCCAGCACCAAAGTGAAGCATAGTGCGAGAAACGCTACCTGGCTTAGGGTTTACCCATAGGCCCATAGTAGTTTCTTTTTGGGATTACCTTATAGGATTCTAAATATGAACCCCCAAAAGGACCTACTATGGGGGCCTTATAGGGCCTATATGGGTAAGGTTTAGTGTGAAACGCTACTCTTACCCAACTGCAAAAAACTAAACTCCGCCCGAACACCTGCAAAATCGCACATCAACCGCAAAATATGCCAAACAGTCGACAACGGAAATCAAAGCAACTAAAGCCTAAACCCCCCAAAACCCAGAAGCACTAAAAAGCCGAAGCTCCAGCACCCTGAAGCTTAACATCGCGCAAAGAAACCCAGAGTCCCAAACTCAGCAGTCTCTAAAATTCTTACCCTAAGGGTCCATGTACCCGAATAGTATATGCTTAGGCCTTCAAGTCGTCCCTATATAGGTACTTTGGGGCCAATGTATCTACTATTTGGGTACATGGACAAATAGGGTTCTCGAACCCGGAGGCTCCATATATACTACCAATATGGATTCAGGTCCCAAAAGACCATCCTTCTTATGGTTTTAGGAACCTATATAGTTCCATAATAGCAGTACGTGTGGAGCCTCTGAGAAACCCTCAGTTAAAGCAAAACTTTTGCCAGCCCTCTAAGTGCTTACCCCGCTAAACTTTCAAAAACGTAAACCTTAAACCCTAAACACCCGAAGCCGGTTTACGGTTTAGGGTTTAGGGTTTAGGAATAAACCTTAAACCCTAAACACCCGAAGCCCTATGTCCCCCCACTGAGCCGGCGGACGCTGCCGGCCTGAGAACGGATGGACTCGAGCACTTGAGAGGCCTTGGCGCACGGCTTTAGAATGCTGTTGTAGGATTCTTGCTGTGCGTTCCTTTTAAGGGTTCCACTACACGTCTTAGCGTTTTTAAGTGCTTCTCTTAGCTCAGGAGGCTAGGATCCCCTGTGACCTAGGAATAAAAAGGCACCTCTTTTTTGGTATTGGGCTCTTTTTGGTATTGGGTAGTTGCACAGTTTTATACCAGAGGAGCCGAGCAGCCCAAGAAACAGGCCGTTGAGAGACCGAGATGGTTGCTTGCTCATGCCGACACTTGTACCCCAAGTAACAGCCCTTCTTTGTTTACCCCCAGTACACGCTCACTGCATGTTTGCGTGTTCGCTCACGGATTTCGTGGTGTCAAACCTTCAATGTCAATCCTGCAGTCACATCAAACCGAGAGCATCAGTATCTGCCAATCCCGTGAGCAGCTCTACAGAGACAACCGCCAAGCAATACAGCCTTTATAGCTCAGCCGTAACCCTGTGGGTCCATGTACCCAAATAATTTAGTAGATACATTGGCCCCAAAGTACCTATATAGGGACTACTTTAAAGCTTAAGTACATACTATTCGGGTACATGGACCCTTAGGGTGACATCCCGAACTCAAGCAAACTTTGAATATCTAAGAGCTTGGTCGATACCGCCGAGTTCTAGTGGGCGGCAATACCACCTGCTGAAGCCCTGGTCCCGAGACCCGGAACCTGCGGTAAATCCTCAAACCCTACCTAAAGGATCGTGGGACGTATTGACGAGGGTTATAAAGAAGGAAGCTATACTTATACTTACTTATAGCCGCACTTAAGGTACTTCTAACCGTACTTACTAAGTCCCATGATGCTCCAAGTAAACCACTTGGCCAAAGAGCATCCAGAGCTGCAGCCTTGGCTTCAGACAGCTCTGCCTGGCCAGATGGTTTGGGGCTTTGAGGCTTGATATCGAAGATTTTTGGGGTTGTGCAAACTATGGTAACCTCTGCTTCTGATGCTGCCCTTGCACTTGCTTATAACGTTCTACATGGAGAACCAACAGCATCAATCACCTAGATCGCAAAACCAAGGAGTCCCAAACTCTCAGAAAGGTAACCCAAAGGATCGAAAGGACCCAATAATCAGGTACGTTTTGGGAGTGTAGTTATGTAGGTTAGGATTTTGGAGAGTGTCTGATTATTAGATACTTGGACCCTTGGGGTAAACTCCACGCCCTCCAGCCCAAACTTCGAACTGCACGTCAGAGATGCTACGCCGAACCTACAACAACTTTATTACAAAGGTCAAAGACGCAATAATAATAATAATATGCAAGAACTGTCATAAGCAGCAGTAATATCAACACTCATAGTAGCACAACAGCAAGTGGTACTTCGGAACCTTGAACGGTTACTGTCAGATCGCGGGTTCGGGTTAAGGCCCAAGTGTTGCCTTTCCTTGTCACCCTGGGTTACCCAATAGCCCCTTAATGGTATAATAATAAGGATAGCCTTCTAACCGAGTTTTCGATGTCAATAAGAGAAGCCGAAACAAAAACCGCGAAAGCGTACTGTGTCCTGGGGAACCTACCTTAGCATTTCCCGAGAACCTGAACCCTAAAATTCTTAACCCCTGCGGATGAAGCAGCATACAAAAATCCTAAACCCTCAAACCGCCTATATCAATCCCAAAAAGGAACTGCTATGGAGCCTATGGGTAAACCCTAAGCTGGCCCTGAGCCTCAAATCCTTCAAGCCAAAACTTGCACCGTAAACCTATCCCAAAGACATGGCGGAGCTCCTTGTGCTTGGCCAACTCCTCGACATGCAGTGTTTGGGGGTTTGCAAGTCTTTAGGGTCTATAGGATATAGGGGTTAGGGGGGTTTAGCGTCTTGGGTTTAGGGTTTTGGGATTTGGGGCTCCATAAGACTAAGAAGTCAACAAAGGTGTCTTTGTGGGTCTCTATGGGTTGTCCTTAGATGAGGGAATGCTATCTTAACTCTATGCCCGAAGCCCTACACTCTTGCATGCTTGGTCCATTGGCCCAGACAGTTTCAATGTTTGGGCTTTCAGGGGGGCCATGCAACTGCAATTTGTGGGCTCTTAGCAGGTATGGTTTGCTTAGGGTTTAGGGTGCAGCGACAACCGCAGTCATAGTTTACAACGTGGACAAGCGTGCTCGAGATGTAAGTTGGGACACGATGCCAGCCACAGAATTACTAGAAATTCGATTCAGGAAAACTGGACGTCCTGCGGCCAGAATCTGAACCAGAATCTGAAGACGCGGCTTTACCATGAAACCATGCCGGGTCAGAGAGTACTGCGAAAGGGGCTCCGGATCAGAACTTCGTCCATCTGTCTCAGACTAAACACAGCTACGAGACCCTTCTTGCTGAACGATGGCTGGGAGGAACACTATCCTAGTTTAGGGTTTAGGGTTTAGAGTGCCATTCTACCGTACACGTGGGCAGTTTGAGGTTGCAGGAGTAGTGACATGTTGCCAAGTTGAGAATCAGAAAGCACCTTCCTCACAGGGTCCATACCTTAACCCGGAATAACCTACCTTTTTAAGGACTTATATAATAAGGAAATCATAATAAAGGAAACCTAAAAAGGTAGGTTCTTCAGGGTTAAGGTTTACTCACAGGCCCCAAAGTAGTTCTTTTTGGGGGTTCATATATAGAATTCTATAAGGTAATCCCCAAAAGGAACTACTTTGTGGCCTATGGGTATACACTATTATGGAGCTAGGCTTCGAAAGACCATGCTTGCTATGGTTTTGGGGACCTAATTCCATGATGGTACTATATATGGAGCCTCATACCCTACACCCTATAGAACATTTAAAGGAACCCTTAAAGGAACCCTTAAGCCTAGTTCCATAATAGTCGTGTATATGGACCCTCTGGGTTCACAGGGCAAGAGATCGAATCAAGATGCTGAGGCGGCTTGCCTCCAAGATCCTCCAGCGCGAAACCTATATAAATCTGACGAACATAGGGGCCTTAATACTGGGGATGGGGTTCCTTTAAAGGGTTCCTTTGAGGGGATCTATAAGGGATCTATAGTAGGTTTCTGTAACATAGGGGCCTTAGTAATTGGAATGGTGTTTTGGGGCCTGGTACACTAGAGTTATAAGAAGGAATCCCCACAATAGTATAGGTAATTATTAAGGCCTCTAGTACCCAATTCCCCCCACACACGGCGGTATCATCTATCTGAACGTGTCAACCCTGACGCCGTTGATCTCTATAAACCCTAAACCCCGGGGGTACGCAATGCTCAAATACCCTACCAAACAATTACTAACCTGCAAGACCACGATCGAAAACCCAAGTATGCAATTATTAGGTCCTTTAGCCCTCAGGGTAACCCTCACTCCTAAACCTGGTGGAAGGGTTTTTAGGGAATCCAGACTAAACCCTAAACCCCTATACATCCCTGAAAGGGGCCCCTTAAGGATCCCTGAAAGAGCCCCTTGAGGAACTCTTTAAACAGGGTACTACTCAGGAACCTAGGGGGTGCCCTCCCTTTTTATCAACTGGTAACTTACATTCCCCTAAAACCCTAAACCCAAAACCCTAAACCCTAAACCCTAAAACCCTAAACCCTAAACCCTAAAACTCCTAAACCCTAAACCCTAAACCCTAAACCCTAAAACTCCTAAACCCTAAGCCCTAAACCCTAAAACTCCTAACCCCTAAGCCCTACGACTCCTCACCACCATGAACTTCCTTACTAAAAGAACCCAGCTTTAGGGAACCTAGGAGGTGTCCCTGAACCCTAAACCTTAAGTTATTACCCCAAGGGTCCACAGGACCCAATAATTAGGTACTCGGTTTTAGGACAGTAGTTATGTAGGTTAGGATTTTGGAGAGTATATGATTGTTAGGTACTTGGACCCTTGGGGTTATTAACAACAGAACCCAGTTTTGGGGAATCAAGTCCCATAGTTTAGGGTCATGAAGGTAATTCAGGATTTATACTGCTCATGGACAAAATCCTGCATTACCCATTATAAGGAATATACCATAATTCCCATAGTTTAGGGTCCTTAGGGTCATGCAGGATTTTGTCCATCAGCCGTATTATCAACCTTAGGAGGCGTCCTCCTTGGCCGCCTCATGCTCGGCCTTCACGGTTTCCATCTCCTGCGCTCTGCAGCGTAAGGAGGTTAGGGTTTAGAGTTTAGGTTTGCGGTTTAGGGTTTAGAGTTTAGGAGTTTTAGGGTTTAGGGTTTGGGAGTGTTAGGGTTTAGGGTTTAGGAGTGTCAGGGTTTAGGGTTTAGGAGTTTTGGGAGGTATTCTTGTTTGCCTGGGTTTTGGACCTTAGGGCTTAGGGTTTATGGCTGTTTATGGGGCTTAAGGTCAAAAGCTTAGACCCTAAACCCACCCAATTGGGGTTAGTGAAGTCTGAGGGCTCTGAGGTGGTCGGTTGAAGCTTGTGGGCTGAGGGTCGATGTTTGCTCTACTTGACCCGAACTTCGTAAGTAGGACTTCAGGTATGTAAGGTACATATATGCGAAATACTGTTGATGGACAAAATCCTGCATTATCCATTATAAGGAATATACCATAATTCCCATAGTTTAGAGTCCTTAAGGTCATGCAGGATTTTGTCCATCAGCAGTAGAGCCTAGTTAGTCCGGACTCTGCTTAAAGTAGCATCTCGATTCTTGGATGTCATTCTCTGAAGACGGGGCTTCGCTGGTGCACCTGCCAGCCCTCCTCATGTACCTATACATTAACTACTTTGCTCCGACCAGTACCTAGACAGGAACCTGTGTCGTATATTTTTGAGTTAAAGGTACATGGACCCCCCTAAACCCCAAACCCTGAAGCCCTAACTAATACCCTAAACCCAAACTCCATCTGTGCGATGAAGGCACAAGCTAATATGGGGTCGTGAATCGGTAGTATAGGGTTTTGGAGTACGTTAGTATACAGGAAGAATGTCAATAATTTTTCAACCCTCGATCCACTAAACCCTAGATCTCACAACATGATATTCATTTCCCAGCGTGTATATAACACCCTCTACCCTTACAGAACCCTTTTAATTAGAGTCCCTGTAGAACCCTCAAACAACCCAGCCCACCGCACGGCCTGCTTTGTCGAATGCTTCTCGGCATGAGCAGCCTCTGCATCCTGCAGAAGGCTGCTTTAGGGTTTAGGGTTTAAAGGTTTAGGGCTGAGGTTTTAGAGTCTCTTTTTTGAGAACTACTACTCAGGAAGAACAGGCTTTCGCGAAGGATTACTTCTTGGGGACTGTACCGGGGGTCTTCTCGACGGCATACGTGTACTGTGCTTCCTGGCACTGTGCATCGTATTGGGGCCTAAATCCGCAAAGTCCTGAGCCACAAGTGTTTAGGGTCCCGGGTTTCAGGGTTTAGCATTCAAGCTCCATACTGAGAAGTGGGCTTTTCTGGACTCTGGGGCGAGGCTCACACACTGAGCTCTGAACAACAAACATGCACAAATCTTACACCATCAGCGACCCACCCTAAATCCAAAAGCCCTATGACACTGTCTGGCATCTCCATACAGAACCCCACTTCAGGTACAGTGTATCTAGGTGGTTTCTAACATTATTGCTTCGCGGTATATTCCCAACCCTAAACTCTAAACCCCTAGACTTTAAACCCTGTACGCAGAACCCCTAAACCCAAAGCCCTAACCTCAAAACTCCAAATCCTGGAGCCCTAAACCCTAAACCCCTACACCCAAAACCCTATAGACCCCTTAAAGGAACCCTTCAAGGACCCTCAACTAAAGGGCTCTTGGGCTCTCTACTTGGAGGTTCATGGGTAGTTATAAGCGGAGTTATAGATCCCCCAATATGGGCTATAACTATAGTTACCCTACTTATAATCCAACTTATGACTACCCATGAACCTCCAAGTAAGTCCCTTCCTACCGAGGCCTTCTTGCTGCTCTCCAGGCCAGCTTTGGTGCCCTTGGTAGGGTTTGGAGTTTAGGGTTTTAAGGGCTCCTTTAAGGGTTTCTTTAAGGGTTCTTCCTTTAAAAGGGATCTATAGGGTTCAGGGTTTAGGGTTTAGGGTTTTAAGGTTTAGCGGATTAGGGTTTAGGGTGTAGGGATTTAAGGGTTCCTTTAAGGGATCTATAGGGTTTCGGGGTTTAGGGTTTCGGGTTTAGGGTTTAGGGATTCAGGCCTATGGGTTTTTCATGGAGGTTTTAGATTTTAAAGTTTTAGGGCTTGTAGGGTTTAGGGTTTCAGCTTCAGCGTTTTGGTGCTTAGGGCTCGCAGGGCTCAGGGTTTAGGCTTTAAGGTTTAGGGCTTCGGCTTTTGGTGTTTGAGTTTAGGGTTTACGGTTTAGGGTTTAGGGCTTAGGAGCTGCAGTAGGCCTCGATGTATCATAGGGCTTTCAGGAGCCAAGCAACTCTAGAGTTCATGATCATACCTATAGTATCCATTGTAGTTCCTTTTTTGGTTAACCAGTTTTATATGGCTAGGATCCTATAACAGAGATTTTGGTTAACCAAAAAACGAGACTCTAGGTAAGGTTCTGCTGAAAAAAATTTCAATTTCGAAACTCTCGAGCAAGCAGGGTTTTTTGAATGCATGTACTTGAGGAAGCCGAAACCGTCCTGAAAACCCAGACAAAAGCCCTTCACAAACTCTAACCCTAAACCCTAAACCCTACACCCTGAACATCGAAACACCCTCCAAACCCTGAGTCGCATAGAGCCTCAAGTCAGATGAGTCAGCAGCCCACGACGTGGTGCCATCGACTCACTCGACTTACTGTTGATGGACAAAATCCTGCATTACCCGTTATAAGGAATACACCATAATTCCCATAGTTTAGAGTCCTTAAGGTCATGCAGGATTTTGTCCATCAACAGTATGTCGACTTATGTCATGAAGCTGCAACCCTAAGCCCTGAAGTGCACAGGCCTTTGTGGCCGGTTTAGGGTTTACAGTAGAAGCCAGAAAGTTGGAACATAGCTTTAGGAGGATTAGTGCTAGGATCCCTTATACTTTACCTTAAGGGCATGAGGATAATGATGTTCCAACTTTCTGGCNCAGTAGAAGCCAGAAAGTTGGAACATAGCTTTAGGAGGATTAGTGCTAGGATCCCTTATACTTTACCTTAAGGGCATGAGGATAATGATGTTCCAACTTTCTGGCTTCTACTGTAGGGTGTTTGAGGTGAAATCTGAAAGGTGAAGGGGGGTGTTTGAGCCTTAAAGGAACCCTTTCAAAGAGCCCTAAACCCTAAACAAAACCCTAAACCCCTGTAGTAACCCTATAGGGGCTTCAAAGTCTTTGCTTCAGGGCGTAAGTTCGAGGGCCCAGGGCCTGCTGCTCAGCTACTCTCCCCGGTTTACAGTAGAAGCCTAAAAGTTGGAAACCCCATAGCCTCTATCCTGAAGAGTGGGTTTAGGGTTTAGGGTTAATGTTTAGGGAATCCCAGCACTATTTGGCCTTAATCCGGTTTCCAACTTTATGGGGTTTACTGTATTCGGTATCTCAATGAGAGTCTGTGCAATCGCAAAACAAGATCTCAGGCTGCAAGAGAAGAGAGCATCAGATAATATAGGGGCCTATTTAATAATTACCAATACAAGATTTTTTTTTGGGGGGGGAGGCTGATCCTTATTATAACTATTGTATAATGGGCCCCCCAAAACCCATTTTAATTGTAAAGGCCCCTATATTAGGGGAGCCGGAGCTCTTTCGCAGAGCCTCTTATGCTGCCTGCGGTTGATAATGATGCTGTTTCTACTGCGAATGTCAGTGATGAGCGGGATGAAGTCTGCGAATGGCGATGATGCGCGAGAAGAGGAAGATGATGACTTCACTTCCAGAACCCGAAACCCAGACCCTAAACCCAAAAAGGACTCGTTAGAAGGCCCTTGCAAACCCCATATAACAACCCAGCCCAAGCCTACAATTCAAAACCGGTTTCAAAATCGATAAGACAACTCCGAAATCAAGGGGTGTTGGGCTCTCTGGGGTGGCCTTCCTTAAGCCGTGCTTCCTCGTGCTCCTCCTGGGCCTTGGCAAGCTCGGACTGCAGAGAGCTGATCTGCGCCTGTGATAGCGTCGGCTTACTTGGGAGTTTCCGAAAATAGGGGACCCTAATATAGTACCCTAAATACTAGGATCCTTATTATAAGGACCCCAAAATAGGGTACCCCTTATTTTCGGAAACTCCCACTTATAGAGGCCTTTGGGTCTAGAGTCTAGGTTCTCGGGAGGTTTCCCCAAGGGTCCAAAGGACCCAATAATTAGGTACTCGGTTTTAGGATAGTAGTTATGTAGGTTAGGATTTTGGAGAGTATATGATTATTAGGTACTTGGACCCTTGGGGTTTTGTATAGGGTGTTACAACGGTTACACACAGTTTCATGAGATTTTCTAGGGTTTATTGTATAAGGGTTTACCGGGTCCGTGTGAGTCTTGAAGATAAGACACATCAGCCAAATAACGCCAACTGGGCCCCAACCCCCAACCCCTGCCCGAAACCCTTCGCGGTAAAATCGTTGAGGGTTCAGGTTTGGGGCTTCGGCTTTACGGTGGAATGCAATCATGGCTGGGTTTAGGGTTTAGGGTCTCTAGCATCGCAGCTACGAATGACAGCTTAGATGTGTCTTCTGAAATTCCAAAGGTTTAGGGCCTGGCGACGTGGCATCCATCCATGTCAACATGATGCTCTCAAGTGCCATGCGGAAATTTAACGGCACCTAGGACCCTGTGGCATTCCTGGTACTTGTCAGATGAATGCTGCTGATGCCTCCTTCTCGGTGATGCTCGCTGACAGGGCGGTTGCCTGCCTTGGGTTTGGCTTTGCGTGGCCGTAATTCAAGGGCCGCAGAAAGTAGTTATTCGTGAATAGGTGCTCCTATAGGACCGAGTGGGCACTCATAACATACGTAATTAGACCTCTTCATCCCGAACCCAGGTGCCGATCCACTGTCCACCCCTTTCCATTGAGGAGACACAGGGCTTCAAGTGGAAAAAGTACAAGAACTTCAGGGTTCGGGGGACACCTGTGGCCTAGCGCGTCGGTGGTGTAGTTTGGTTTGGGGTTTAGGGTTTAGGGTGGTACGACTCTAACGACCCCCACGCAAGGAACCCGTAAATCCCCGATAAAACCCACTGAGAACCGCTACCACTGATACAACCATTACATTAGAAACACCAACGTGCAGAACCCCCTGAACTCGAATCATAAGCTTTACCTGTGGCCCCAAACCCTACAAAATAGTAGGTTATGACCCCTTAATTAGAGGGTAGAACCCTTAAAACGGTAGGTTTTTGGATCCACAGGTAAGCCCTAACCGCAAAGAAGGATCCCGAAGTTCAGAAGCCCCCTTAGACTCGATGCTCTCTTATTCAATAAGTCCTTGAGGGCGAAATGAACCCTACAAGGGTATAAGGCTCTTATACCCCCCAAAAAGTGGTTCATAGTATATGAGTATAAGGTACCTACTTTTAAGGGTCATGTCGTCCCTAAGGGTAAGCAAAAATAAGGATACGGATAGGGATATCCCATATAAAACCCCTTGTAATGAAGCCCAAGAAAGTAGGGATATCCCTATAAGATGTTTATGCCTATGTCCGTTTACTTGGGCCCCTAAAACGTAACTAAACACTATGTAGTCCATGTCCAAGCATCTCCTGGGAACTGGCCAGTTCGGTTTTGGTGGCGGCCAGGGCATCGGCGGTGGTCGCGGCCTTTGTTTGGTTTCGGTTCTCGGGTTGTTCTGTTGGTTGATATTATAATTATAAGTGCCTGTTGGGGGTAAACCCTAAATCCTACCTATAGTCTCCATTGTAGTTCCTTTTTGGTTACCCAGTTTTATGGTTAGGATCCTATAATAGAGATTTTGGCTAACCAAAAAAAGGAACTACAATGGAGACTATAGGTAGAGATGTACTAGGGGACCCCAAGGGATCGAATTGGCAATTTGCAAGCCCCCTTGTTTGCTTCCTGAAACCCTTGTCCCGGCTCTCAGGGGCTGGGGGGTACTTAGAGGCCCAGGGGACTTAGTAAGTAGTAAGGTTCCTAAAAGGGTTCCTAAAAAGGGATCTATAAGGGTTCCATAAGGGGGGATTGTGGTTACTTAGAGGCCCAGGGACTTAGTAAGTAGGTTATAAGTAGAATTTTAAGTACCCTAAATGGAGTTACCCCAATTATAACCCTACTTATAACCGACTTCCTAAGCCCCCTGGGCCTCCAAGTAAGGTCAGACTCTGTTTGGAGCTTCAACAAACCTGGGGCCCATAATATAGGGGCCTGGATAATTAGAATAGGGTTTTGGGGCATAGTATACCATAATTATTAAGGAGCCGCGGATTCGCGGTGTACGCCCAACAGAACCTCCAATGGGCCGTAAACCCAGCACCCTGAACACAAACGTCCTAAACCGACAACAACTCTGAAAACCTCGACCCTTCTAAGAATTTCAGTCACTGCAGGAACCCTTGAAGAACCTGGACAAAGGCTCTGTAAACAACCATAAGCCCCCAAAACCCTGCCTCGCTCTTGGTCCTGCTGAGCTCGCCTTGTGTTGCATCCAGCTCCTCAGTTTGTGGGACTGATGTAATGTAGGAACCTGTTTGAGAAACCTTGGGCCTTTATTAGGGTTCCTTATATGAATCTTACGTTTTTGGGGTTATAGGCCCAGGGTTTCTTAATCAGGTTCCTACACTAGGAGCATGAATAGCTTCGGGTGCAGGTTTTATGGTTGAGGGGTTTAGGGCCAGCTTAGGGCTTAGGGTCTATATAGGGGCTGAGCCACCAGAGTTCTCATGAGATTTTTCGGGGCTTTATGCGCGTTTCCAGGGGCTGGTTGGGGTTTTTTGCATGGCCTTCTGAGGGTTAGATGTGAAGCCCTGAGAATTAGAGTAGGCTTTGGAAGGTATAGAACAAACCCTAAACCCTAAACCCTAAACATCTCATAATCAGAGGATTTTGGAGTATTGCGGTAAGTTTAGATCAGGCTTCGACAGGTAAGGAGTAGCATGGCCAGTTATTCAGAGCTCTGCTTTGGGGCATCGGGAAGCCTAGTCCTTCGGGGAGACGAGTTGTGCTGGTGTCAAAGGTTCGGGAATCAGAGCGCGCTGTACCTGCAGAGTCATACCCTACCCCCCTTTCTTACGGTCTCTAGTTTTATGGTCAGGGTCTGTTATCGGAAAAGTAGGTACCCTAAGAAAAGGGGTAGGGTATGACTCCATAGGTAAGGCTTAGGGCTGAGGTGGCCCCAATGCTTATCTGGGGGAGCCCGATAGTTCCGCTTACAGTAGTGGCCTGAAACAGAAAAAGGGCTTTGGGGCTGTTGGGTATGTTATAGTATGTTCATGTAAAGGAACCCTAAGATTTAACACTACAAATACACCGACCCCTATACTACTCTCTTGTTTTTCGTACAAACCCCTTAAATTAAGACAGGCCACACTCTTTGTCGCAGCGACGTCGCTGGCCGTCGTAGCAAGCTGTGCCTGCGACAGCGCCCTTCTACTTCAGTCGTGTCCATATGGGCAAAATGAACGCAACGATTTCGACTTCGTTTGTTTGGAATTTGCAGTAGAGGGGTCGAGCCGCAAGCAAAGACGGAACCTAGTTAAGTTGATGTAGCTAGTCTGTGCCGAGAATGTCCGAGACACCCACATGGTACGGGATTTCGGTCCCAAATACTATGCCAACTCAACCCTGAACCCCGGATCCTAAATGGTTCCTGCCATCTGAAACCCTGCTCTTAGGGCACTTAAAACCCTAACCTAGACCCTGATTTAAAAACAGGCCCTTGCTCTCTAGACCCCGAAATGAAGCACCCCTTAACCCTAAACCCTGACCCCTAAACCAAAACCCCTAAATCCCTAACCCTAAACCCTAAATCCCTAACCCTAAACCCTAACCCCTTAACTCTGAACCCCGCAGTTTCAGAATCCCCAACTTCAAGTCCTGAGGGGCTTCCAAGGCCAAACTACAAACCCCAAAGACTTCCGCTTCGACTATGTAAGTAGGGTTTAGGGTTTAGGGCTTGTCGAGTTTAGGGTTCAGAGTTTGGCTTTTCCTGGTTTAGGGTTTAGGGTTCAGGGATTTAGGGTTTAGGGGTTAGGCTTGCAGAGTTTAGGGCTTAGGGTTTGGGTTTTGCAGGGTTTAGAGTTTAGGATTTTCAGGGTCTAGGGGTTTGCAGGGTTTTCGGGTCTGGCTTAAGGCTTTGAGGTTTCTCCGGGCGTCCAAGTACGAAAGACTCATGCACTTACGGCCTTTACGGTATTGGGGTGTCTCTTGACTTCGGGTTAGTAAGCTGGGTTGTGGGGGTTGTGGGGTATGCTGCACTTCTACCAAACAGATCCAAGCAAGCCTTACACCCTTCACCCTAACCCTGTAAGCCCAAACGCTGAACACCTGTGGGTGCTACGTTCTTTGCGTCCTAAAGCCCTGAAGCATTGTTCTTAAACTCTTCTACAGTCCTGAACCGCTAAAGCCCCAGACCCCTAAACGAAAGCCCCTCAATCCTAAACCCAAAGCCCTTGAAACAAAAAACCCTGAAATTTAAACCAAAAGCAGTATCCTTGCCTCCATAAGCCCGTAAGAAGCACTAATAGACTAAACACCCTAAACCCTAAACTCCAAAAAGCCCCTAAACCCTAAACCCCCAAAACGCCGAAACCCCAAATCGCACGGTCCGTCGCCTGGGCGGTGGAAGCCTCCTTACGGGCAGCCTCGAGATCCTTGGTAATACAGGGGCCTGAATAGTTAGAACAGGGTTCTTTTGCAGGTTCCTTTAATATATATATATATATATATATATATTATATATATATAAGGGTTTAGGGTTTAGGGTTTAGGGAGGGATCTACCCGGGTGACCATACGGGTATGGTATAGGGGCCTTAGTGTTAGAATAGGGTTCCTTTAAGGGTTCCGTTTAGCGGATTCCTTCAGGCATCCTATTATACGGGTTACTGTCAGGGTTTGGTCTAGGGGTCCGGGTCTTCATAGTTTCAACACGGTTTGACGGGGTGCACTCTACTATACTTACAACAACCAGGAATCCTACATAGGAAGAATGTTACTACTTCAGGCTTCTGCATTGCAGGCTTCCGCGGTTTGGGGCATAGTATGCTAAAGTCTACTATAGGGATATTGGAACCATAAGGGAATACTACTACTACCGATTCAGATGCCAATAGAAAGTGTCGGGCGTGGGTTCAGGGCTTTTTTTGTGCGGTTGAAGGCCTGCTGCATAGGAACAAGGATTACTTGCTTCGGCTTGGGTTGAGTGCTTCTTGGATTCAATGCCGTTCGGGCCCATAGTATCTCATCTTATACTCCACTCATTTTGTATCATGCTCCACTGATAAAGAATCTTGGTTGCTGTTACTGTTGCCATTACGGGTAATATTGTTACTTATTTCTGATTGTGTCTTGCTTGCTACCAGAATTATTGGTAGTACTGTCGAAATGATGATCTTTTCTTCGGGATCGGTAGCTAAGGTTTGGGCTTAGGGTTTCATGGCTTTGCTGGCAGAGCCTCATATTTTAGAGAAGCACCAAGAAATAAGGCTTCCACATTATAGAAGCCTGAAAACAACTGGAACCCTTAATACATCCCTTTAAAGGAGCCCTGAAAGGAAATCCATGGTATGCGAGCCATAACCAGAACCTCTGATTTCTGCCCAAGACATCCCAAGACCAAATACAACATAAAACCTGGGGTGATACAGCGACCTTCATCATTAAAGCCCTCAGATGTTTGGTGACAGGCCACGCTCTTTGTGGAAGCGAGGTCGCCTGTCGTCACCCCAAGCTGCTCCTGCCACAGGGCTTGTTCCACTCTAGGTCTACGTTAGGGTCACTGATTTCGGGAGCGCCCACAGTAAACCCTCAGTTAAAGCTTCTCCGTTCAGTCCATGTCTAAAATGAGCCTCCCGGCTCTGATGTGTTCGTACCAATTGTGTGTTGCATCAAGCTGTTGCGGAATTCCAATTTACAGGATTCCGGTGCGCGTTAAGCTATTCCAGCAACGCTGAACCACAAAACCTGAACACCCACAACACGCAAGCCCCAAAATCCTAAAGCCCCGTACCAAGTCCACCTTCACACTCGAGGTCTCTTTCCGCGCGGCCTCGAGGTCCTTGGAACAGGTCTAGGGTTTAGGGCCTTTCGGGTTAGCAGGGATCTTCATGCCTTTTACCAACAACGTTTCGACCCGCAGCCCTAAACCCTGAGCCCCAATGCCAGGTACTTGAATTACATAACACGGTGGAGAGCTTGGGGGCTGCAGGAATGCAGGAGTCACATGCAAAACGCCAAGCTCTTGCTTGGTCTTCTTGAACCCTTAAGCACTTGCAACAAGTCTTTCGGACTAGCATCTCTTCTTGGCATGCTGAGAACCTGCAGAACGCAGCATGAAAAACAAAAACGAAACCCTGATACCCCCTACGGCCCTACGCCCTCAACCCGAATGCCTAAGCAGCAAGCCTGTATTAACTGAACTTGCTGGATCTGAACACTACCAGGTGTTCGGGCCCTTGGACCCTTGGATCTGGAAAACCCGCTAAAGATCACCTTCTGCAACTCATTGCTCCATATGGGAGTTTCCGAAAATAGGGGGCCCTAATATAGTACCCTAAATGGTAGGATCCTTATTATCAGGACCCCCAAAAAAGGTACCCCTAATTTTCGGAAACTCCCATATCGCAGGTATTGCCCTGGTAGGCTGCTGAGAACGAGAGTTCGATGATGATTCAGGTCTTAGGGGTTTAGGGGTTTAGGGGTTTAGGGTTTAGGGTTTAGGGTCTTAGCCTGAAGGGTTCAGGCACTAATTCATCATCATCGACCAAGGAAGGTACTAACCAAAAAGTACTCCTACCTATCCAAAACTTCAAAACAGAATTGCCTGAATGTTGGAGTTGTACGTAAGTAGTTTTCATTCTTAGTCCAGGGCACGTCGTGGGAAGTGCGTGAAAAAATGTTTCTGAGAGGGCTGAGCCGCCCGTCTCTTGGGCTAGACTCCTCAGCTACAGATAGAAGGCAGGTAGACAGATAGATAGAATGAGCGCTAGAAGATAGGAAGATGCATAGGACACGGGGACACTCATCCTAAGCCCTTGCCTGTGGGAGCTCCGCAAACCTCGAACCGGACACACAAAAATTCACCACACTACCGATCTTGCGTGGTTGCTACAGCCCTAAACCCTAACACCTACACCCTGAACCCTAAACCCTGCACCCTAAACTATAAACCCTACACCCTAACTAAACCCTAAACCGCCTTCCCCGGAGCCGAGGATCTTCGTTCAACTTGGACACTTTGCCTTCGGCCTGCCGGGCGAAAGAAAGACGGGGAATTTGGGTGAAAAATAGTCAGGGCGGAAGAAGTCAGTGCGATAAAGATGATTGTGATAATGATGATGATGATGATGATGATGATATTTATTTGGCGATGATGATGATGATGATCATGATGGTGGCGGGGTGGATGATGGTTCATACGATCACGGGGCTGTTGTTGATGATGACGATGATGATGATGATGTCTTTCCAGATGTTGCCTTTGTGCCCAAGGGTCTTATCGTTGCTGCCACCAGCATGTCTGCGCGACTGGCAGTGTTTTCGTTGGATGCGGCTGCAGTTGGCCAGGCTGACATGGTCGAAGGTCTCGCGAGTCGCTCCCTTTTTTGAAGCCAGAACAGGACATGTGTTCTCAATCGTTAACACTGTTAATCTTGGTCGCTGTAGTAATAATCATAATCATCGGAAAGTATTCTTGAAATCATACTAACGGGTTGTCTGATGATGAGCTACATAGCCATGCTTGGCACTCGGCACGTCCGCAGTCGTGATTGGAAGCAAACAGAACATCTCCCACACATAGACTGTTAAAGGTGATTTGCTGAAATCAACTTCAGCTGGCTTCAATTGTTGCTGAAAGCCTTTCAAGGGATCAAGCCTCGTCAAAGTATTCCGAAACATGAACCGTGTAATCAAAACTCGAACATTCAGAAACCGGGTTGATGAGCTTGTCATACGGACTTTATGAGTGTGTCAGAAGGATCTAAGGAGCCCCGAGGAATGTATATATAGATAGATAGATAGGCCTATCATTGTGTGAGTACAGTCATAAGGAGATACATGTGTATGAACAACAATAAGAACAACTACTGCTGATGGACAAAATCCTGCATTACCCATTATAAGGAATATACCATAATTCTCATACTTTAGAGTCCTTAAGGTCATGCAGGATTTTGTCCATCAACAGTAGAATTCTTCAGGCCCCTTGGATAGCCTCCTCCACACGCTGCTGTGATACCACGTTGGAAGGATCCAGCTTCGCAACCGCCTGCGCTTGGGTCAAACACTTCCGCTTGAGGGCTCTGGGTTCAGGGCTTGGGTTAAGGATCCAGGGTTCTGAGTTAAGGATCCAGGGTTCTGGGTTTAGTTCAGGATTAAGGGTTGAGGGTTTAGGGCTTAGGGTTCAGAGTATTGACTTTACATTCGCGGGTGTTATACCCCAAAACCCTACACCTTAAAACCCAGACCCTAAACCCTAGACCCTAAACCATAAACAGCGGCCCAAGCAAGGACCCAAAACCCAAATAGAGCCCCAACACGAAACCCTACGTATTTCGGCCATACAGTACCTCTATGTAGCTTCTGAAACTTCCTTGAATACGGCCTAAGGATATACTACACGGGTACTTATACATAAGGGGACCTCGACTTTGGTCTTGTCAGAGAAGTCTCCAAAACCCTGAACTGAAAACCAGGCGAATCTGATTCTTCATAGAGGGAACAGCAGCAGTACTTCGAGCTTTGTAAAGGCCAAAAGCCCTCGAAGTTAGGCTCTCAACCCAACACCAAGCCCTTTGTTAACCTTGAGCCCTACAGCCCTGAACTCCAAACTCCAGAGCAAAAAGCGCCAAACCCGACATGCGAACAGCTGTAGACTGGAAGACTCAACGCGCTCGTTCATGGTCGTTGTCGAGAGCCTTAAGGACGAAATGAACCCGATACCCATATAGGGGTTCATAGTATAAAGGTATAGGGTCCCTACATTTAAGGGTCATTTCGTCAGTAAGGAGGCAGGTGAACTGAAATCTACGTGACGGAGCTGTGGCCCTCCGTTCTACGGTTTAGGGATTAGCGGTTACTTAGAGGCCCAGGGGACTTAGTAAGTAGGTTATAAATGGAGTTTTACGTACCGTAAATGGAGTTACCCCAATTACAACCCTACTTATAACCGACTTACTCAGTCCCCTGGGCCTGCAAGTAGGGGTTCAGGGTTTAGCATTCGGTTTAGGACTAGGGTTTACCGACTTCCTAACGCTAATGCAGGGAACTACGTATCATGGCTGGTGATGAAGATGCGGTGCCTTGTGGGGACGGAGCACGAATAAGTCAAGGATGCACTTGGATGCTATGACCTGGACTGCATTATATAAGGATGGCGGACCGCTAAACCCTAAACCTGTAAGTAACAGAGGTACTCAATTGAGCGCCATACTGCTCAAAGAATGAGTACGCCTTTAATCTATATTGGGCTTCGTCACATATATATATATATATATACCTAAACCCTAAACCCAAAACCCTGAACCCTAAACCCTATATATATATATATGTTAAAGTTAAATAAGCGAGAAAACCCAAATCAATTTTGGCAGAAGCCTTTGCAAACTGAGGCCCGGACCCGAACCCTGCCTAAACCCCAAGCCCTAAACCATAACCCAGAGGGTCCCATATGTACTACTGTTGATGGACAAAATCCTGCATGACCTTAAGGACTCTAAACTATGGGAATTATGGTATATTCCTTATAATGGGTAATGCAGGATTTTGTCCATCAACAGTACCACTGTGCGGTTTTGGAGACCTAAGTCTTCACTTGGAGGGTCGGAGGACTTAGTAAGTAGGTAACAAGTAGAGTTACAAGTGCCCTAAATGGGATTTTAATTGGGGTCATGGAACTTATAACTGTATACAGTAACTACTTACTAGCCCCCCGACCCTCCAAGTAATAGTAGTATATATGGACCCTCGCATGACCCGATGTGCCTCGTCTTTTGCGACCTGCGCATCCTGTGCTGCTTTCTGGGCCGATTGCGACTCCATCCTCGGATTTGGGGCTGAAGTGTTTCAAGGAGTTTAGGGCGTAGAGGGTTAAGAGATGAGGGTAATGATGGGGTTTCAGGTGTTTAGAATTTAGGGTTCGGAGGGTAATGATGGGGTTTCAGGTGTTTAGAGTTTAGGGTTCGGAGGGTAATGATGGGGTTTCAGGTGTTTAGAGTTTAGGGTTCGGAGGGTAATGATGGGGTTTCAGGTGTTTAGAGTTTAGGGTTCGGAGGGTAATGGTGGGGTTTCAGGTGTTTAGAGTTTAGGGTTCGGAGGGTAATGGTGGGGTTTCAGGTGTTTAGAGTTTAGGGTTCGGAGGGTAATGATGGGGTTTCAGGTGTTCAGAGTTTAGGGTTCGGAGTCCATGGTTTAGGGGTTGAAGGTTTAGGGAGTAGGGCTTGAGGATAGGGCTGGAGGGAATTCAATCGTTCGGCGTGTATGGTGTATGAGAGTTAGAGTCCAACAACCCTTCGTTGAAAGTACTACAGGGTTTACAGTAGAAGCCCAAAAGTTGGAAACCCCATAGCCTCAATCCTCAAGAGTAATGTATAGGGAATCCCCGCACTATTTGGCCTTAATCCGGTTTCCAACTTTCTAGGGTTCACTGTAGTAGCTTCTGGGACGTCACCTTTGGGGAGAGCCGCAACCTGTACTACCAAAGCTCTCCAAACTGAAGTCCTGAACCCTACAGCCCTCGACCCTAGAACCCCAATACTACCTATAGTCTCCATTGTAGTTCCTTGTTTTGGTTAACCAGTTTTATGGTTAGGACCCTATAATAGAGATTTTGGCTAACCAAAAAAAGGAAACTACAATGGAAACTATAGGTAGTGGTTTAGGGTCAGGGGCCGCTTGAAACGCTCATGGAATCTTACCCCTGCTCCTAATGCTCTCACACCCCAAATCTCCTGAACATCCGAAGCCCCTTGCTGAACCCCGAAACGCCGAGACCCCTTCATTACTAAACCGCTAGCAAGGAAGGCTCCTCAAATAACACGATCCCCCCAACAACACCCTAAACCCAAACCCCAAGCCCATACACGAAACTCTTCCCAAACCACCAAATCCCTTCACGCCATTTCCCTAGGCACTTGCTTAAGGACGACATGAAAGCTGAAAGGGCCTAAGCTTCATTTACCATGTAGGGGTTCATGGTTGGATCCTCTACACCCCTATCCTACTGGTCCCCGGCCCCTCGAAACTAGGCTTCCGAGACCCCGAAGAGACGCAAGGACTCTCCTTAACTATGAGATTCCGGACCCGCCCAAGGAGATACCTACCACTCTTAGTCTTGGGATTAACCCTCAACCCTAAACCCTAAGACTAGAACCCTAAACCCTAGACCTTAAACCCCAAACCCTACACCCCAAACCCCGAACCTAGGACTCTCTCAGGGTAAGCCCCATGCTCCTCGGCGCTAAGGCCCTGAGGCCCCGGCTGCAGACGCTGCAGTGCTGCCTGCGAGAGCTCGAGCCGGTACTTGGCGGTAGCCAGGTCGGTCTGCACAGACGGAGACAAAATGTATAATGCATATTGTTGCATATATATATATATATTAATATTAATATTAATATTAATATTTATATTCATATTAATATTAATATTAATATGAATATTAATATTAATATTAATATTAATATTAATATTAATACTAATATTAATATTAATATATATATATATATATACAGACATACATACATACATACATACATACTACAAGGTGTGGGGATCGATGGGGTCGGCTCAAACCTGCCGAGGCCTTCGACGTTCCAAAGCTCCGAGATGATGGTAGCTGCAGACAATCGGCAAATCAGTAGGATTTAGGGTTTAGGGTTTAGGGTTTAGGGAGGCTTCGGGGAAAGAAACACCAGAGTTAATCCAACAGCGCTCGCTATAAACGATGCTCCCTATTCATTTTTCTATATAAATATGAACAGTAAAGATACTAACAAGATGTTTTATATAAGAGCTTTTGCGAAGCAAACTCCACCTGCAGCACGCTTAAACCCTTAACCCTAAACGAATGCAAACTCGTGTAGCACCCCTTCTGCACAACCCCGTATAGTGCCCCTTACTAAAGTAAACCCTTACCTATAGTCTCCATTGTAGTTCCTTTTTTGGTTAACCAAAATCTCTATTATACGATCCCTAACCATAAAACTGGCTAACCAAAAAAAGGAACTACAAAGGAGACTGTAGGTAAGCCCTCAACCCAGGGTCCGTAACTCAGGCCTGCGTGCGGTTCAGCTCCTGCCTTTTCCGCTCGTACTCCTGAGCAACATCACCGAGTTGACAGCAGAATTAGGAAGGAGACCACAGCTCTACAAGCGAACTTGCTTTGCTCATGGTAAGTGAACCCCAAGCCATCTTGTCGCGAACTTTGCTTCCGGGATATGTATCCAGAGACTAACCTTGCCAAGCCAGGGACCGAACAGCACTACAACGTTACCTACAATTAGTCTCCATTGTAGTTCCTTTTCTTTTTTTAACCATTTTTACAATTAGGATCCTATAAGGTAACCCCAAAAGGAACTACAATGGAGACTATAGATAACAACCTTAGCCCAAAGGCTCCAAGTAGCAATATAGCAGCTACTTGATAGATATTTGCCCACCCCCCCCCCCCCNCCCCCCCAAGTGTATATAGTAGAAGCCAGAAAGTTGGAACATCATTATCCTCATGCCCTTAAGGTAAAGTATAAGGGATCCTAGCACTAGTCCTCCTAAAGCCATGTTCCAACTTTCTGGCTTCTAAATTCTACTATACTATACTATTACGTGGACCCTTGGTGTAGGGTTGTATTGAGTACCGGAGCCCTCCAAAACCTGATTCCATCAGGCATCTCGTTTTTGTGACAGGGGGATCTTCGGCATGATTTATTGTATACTCCTTAAGGGGTTTGGGAGTCTCTGGGATCGGGGTAAGTACGAAGCTCTGCTCCCTCTATAGGCACACCATCTACGAGAGCAGAAGGAGAACAGCCATCACCCCCTTTCGCCAAGCTCAATTTGGGGGGGATGCGTTGGTGGTTCGCTGTTATTAATGCGGTGTAGATTCTGGGCTTTAGGCCTTTGTCGCGGACGACTTTTGAGTTCAGGCAAACCGTAAAGCCTGAAATCAAAGCCCTCAAGCCTGAACCCCGCTGTTCCAGTTCCAACTGAACGCAAACTGCCATGCGTGCTGAGACGCTGCCACAACTGAAGAAGAGTCGGAGTTCACCTTCGGTGATCTCGAGGGGATTCAGGTTCGCGGATCAGGATTTAGGGTTGGGGCTAGGGGTTTGGGATTTGGGATTTAGGTTTAGGGTTTAGGCGTTAGGGCTTTAGGCAGCGAGGGTGGAGTAGACTGCGGCTGAGGCTTTCGACGTGGACAATCTCACTAGGCGTGAAGGTTGAAGGGTATAGGTTGTAGGGTCTAATGGAGTGGGGTTTGACGGCTCGGGGTGTAGGACCCAAAGGGCCCATACATACGGAATTAAGTCCCGGCCTATTTCCACAATGGTAGTATGCATGGACCCTCTGAGGTATGAAGGTTTCGAGAGCGATGGATGGTGAGAATCGTCGTCCTCAGTACTCACTAGCCCTAAGGGTTCTTTAGGGATCCTTTAAGGGTTCCTTTGCAGGTTATTCTGGGGGCTCTTAGGGTTTAAGGGTCCATGTGGTACACACTTAGGCCTTAGGCCTTAAAGTACCGCAAAAACCGGGGCTTCAGACCGTTCGGGTAGTTGCTGCCATCGGCTATTCTCGACACAACGCCATTCCGGTTGCGATGGTTTTGGCATTCGTGAGTATTCTTGCCCTATATAACATGTTCTATATGACCCTATATCACCATCCGTCGTCGATCACTAGCATGAGCTTGACTGGACTAAACTGTCACTATCGAAGTCATAGGACACGAAGATGTGTTGCGCATCCACGGCCCGACGTAAAACCTACCTAGAGTAACCACTGCACCCTTAAAAAAAGGGCATATGACCCTTAAGAATTGCACATTTACCTAGGTTACTCTAGCTGAACCTTAAACCCTTCACACTCCTAGACCCAGGCCCCAGGAAAGCAGTTAGGTTCAATCCTTCTGCTCGTTTTGAGATTTATGGACATGACCACATGTGCGAGTTTTGAAATGGAGCCCGGCCTATACAATTGGCCAAGTAAGTTAAAATCATCTGCGCCTAAGATTCCCACGACTACTGCGACTGACTGCCGACTGCGACTGCGTCTGCGACTGCAACAACTCCTTCTAGTGTTGCCGAGCCTAGCTACTGGTACTGCCACTCTTGCTACTATGACGACCACGACGGATATGACACCTCCTCCTACTACCACTACCACTACCACTACCACTACCACTACCACTACCAGTACCACCACCACCACCACCACTACCACTACCACTACCACTTCTGCTAGTGCTGCTGCTACTGCTACTGCTACTGCTACTGCTACTGCTACTGCTACTGCTACTGCTACTGCTACTGCTACTGCTACTACTACTGTCAGTGCTCCTGCCAGCTGTGCTTGATACGCTGGCAGCTTCTGATACTTGCAAAGCAGAAGGTAGTACCGACCCTGTACACTTAACTCCCAGTCGTTGTCGTTGTCGTCGTACAGAAGAAGCCCAAACAGCGAAGATGTGCCATCGGGATTGCTGTTCCCCATCCGAACTCGCATGATAAACCTTGGCCGGGGTCCTAAATGCCATGTCTGAGAAGATCCGCCGAAGATCATGGGTGTGATGCACAAGGGCAGCGCGCGAAGACAAGCCCAAAGAAAGATCGGGAAAGTGCCACAGCACTGTTTGCATAGCCCCAAATCGTGTAGAACCTTTAGGGGAACCCATCCTTACAGTACCCTCTAGCATTATAAAACCCGTTACAACAACCCTAAGCTTTGTGTAGCTTGCCTGGAAGACTTGCTCCTGCAGCTTGGCGAGCTCCTGGCCGCAAGCAGCGTGTTTTCGGGTCTTACATGGATCTGACAAAACTTGACTGTTTCAGGACCTGTAGAAGCATGCAAATCACAAAGGCGGAACTTTACGAAGGTAAGTTGTTTAGGGTTTGGTAGGGCTTAGCGCTCTAGAATTTCGGAGCAAAAGCACATGCGAGGACGGTACGGCAAGTAGCTGTAGACCCTGGAGACTTCTGCTTGCTGTCACTTAATACAAAGATCTCAAGCCATCTGCAGCAACACGTGATGACTCCTTCCGACCAGAGCTTCGTATATTTACATGTGTACGTGTATTATCATGTCGCCGTCAGGCGTATAGGTCTCCTTCCATGTAGGATTTGATATCGTTTTTTGAACATCTAGTCTGAGGGTTGAAAGTCTTTCAAGCCCGCAACCTCAACTTGAAATGCCTGGCTTGGCAGAGATTGTACTTGGAGGATAAGTTCTCGACCATACAAACAGATAAACTGCACATTGAGCACGGTCATCCAGACGTTGAGGCATGCCTGTGTACAGTAGAAGCCAGAAAGTTGGAACATCATTATCCTCATGCCCTTAAGGTAAAGTATAAGGGATCCTAGCACCAATCCTCCTAAAGCTATGTTCCAACTGTTATAGCATCACACCGTGAGCCCAGCAGGCCCATAGTCCTTCAACTTGTAGCAGCTTGCAGACTTAGACCCTAAACCCTAAACGCATGAACCCTAAATCCTAAACCCTTTTTCCAAAACCCTGAATCCTACACCCTGAATCCTAAACCCTAAACCCCCTAAGCCCTAAATCCTGAACCCCAAACCATAAGGCTCAGGCTCGAATCCGGCCTCCCAACTGTACTTAAAGGCTCGGGACTTAGTAAGTAGGGTTATCATAGGGTCTAATTACAAGTGCCCTAAGTTGGGTTATCCTAATTATAACTTTACTTACTAAGTCCCGTGAGCCGTTAAGTACCCTCTAGACTCTAGACCCAGCCCAACCCCAGAACTACATGCCCAAGCAGTATCAGCAAAACACCTAAACTTCCATCACCGACAAGAAACCCCCGAAAGATAAGCTCGAATGACCAGGGATGCCCCAAGAAACCTAGACATAAGTACAATCAAGTTAATCCCCAGCGCGCAGTGAGGCCTGCGCAGTCCGCTCTGCTTCCGCCGACTTCGCTGCGGCATCCTCGCGCTAGGCCATGGCGTTTGTAACAACTGTGATGCTGGTTTGGTGAAGATAGTACGGTGATGCTGATGCTCATGATGATGACGACGATGATGATTAAGATGAAGATATAGATGGATATTAATGTGTATATGTAGATGATGGTGGTGATGCGGATAGTGATGATGATCATGATGATGATGGTGATGGATGGGACGACAATCATGGTGTCTGCGAACCCATGAACATGAAAATGACAGGGGTGAGGATGAGGATCATTAATAGCATAACCCGTGTTGAAAATTGGGATATAGAATTCCAGGACTCAGACTGCATGTTGCACGGTGAGAAGAAGTTATGCCGAGGAAGGTGTAGTTCAGCAGTTCAGCTTGCAACAGTCCATTGGCCGAAAGGCGAGGCAGCTTCGGGAGAGCCCTCCGGCTTGGCTGCTGCAGCTTTCAAAGCTTCCGCCTTCGGCTCGGACGCAGCTGGAGGAGGATTCTCGGGCTGACGAGGTCGTGTAGTGCTCGATGAACCCTGCTCGGACACACGACTGGAGACTCGCCAGGCAACCTATGCAGGCAATAGCCGAACATGATGCTCGTATGCTTCTCGGGCGTGTGAGTATGGGGATGAATGCAGCTTAGAATCGTCGTCGGAGTCATACCACCAGTACGGGTACTTGTGTTCCGAGCACACAAATGCACCGTAAGAAACATCCTCTTCCTGGGCTGCATTCCATTCTCCAGGGCCGCACGTTCCGTGTTTTCTCCACGTTGGTAACACTTCCAGAACCTGCTAGTTGCCTGCCCAGATGATGGCACCAAGTTGAACCTCACTCTCTTGGCGCAGACACGCAGCTGGGCTCGCTGTCTTGGATGCCTTAGGCCTACATGTCTAACCTTATTGCTTTAGCTTGTTTTGCTGGCCAGTTTGGCTTCACGCACACAATTGCGGATTCAGGTTAGCCAGTAGCTACTGGACAAGTCCAACACACTTCGGACATCCATCATGATAAGGACCGTTCAGAATTCAGACATTGCAAACGGTGCTGCTTATAAGCTTGTAACTCCCCCTGAGGCCCTGAATGAAGCCCCAGAGAAGCCTTAAAGCCCTAGCACACTAAGCCATCACATAGAAAAGCACCTCCAGCCCTACGCCTAGCTGCAATCGCAAAGCACGGGTTGAGCAGAAGAGCCCTTTAGGTCGGTTTTGGGGCTTACCTATAGACCTATAGTCTCCTTTGTAGTTCCTTTTTGGTGTTACCTTATAGGATCCTAAATATAAAGTTTGTTAAACCAAAAAAAGGAACTACAATGGAGACTATAGGTAGTTGTCCGACTACAGGTTTGGGGTTACAGGTTTAGGGTTAGAAGGTTTAGGGTGTAGGGGTTTGGGGTTTAGGGGTTGAGGATCTCAGGGTGTAGGGTCTGGTTCTTCGGGGATAGGAGTTTAGGGTTTAGGGCCTTTAGGGTTTGGGGTTTAGGGTTTAGGGCTTATAGGGTTTAGGGTTTAGGGCCTTTAGGGCCTTTAGGGCCTTTAGGGCTTCAGGGTTCAGGCCCTGAGGATGCTAGGAATGAAGGCGCAGGAATCACATCAGCCCACGCAGAGCCGAACACCCACAGGCCTTAAGTCCTGAAGCCCTAAAGCTCGAGCCCTATAGACCCTCAACCCTAAACCCTAAACCCTAAGCCCTAAACCCTAAACCCTCAACCCTAAGCCCTAAAGCGTTCACTCCATGTCCTGCTCTGCCTGTGACAAGCGCTGTTCAACTGCCGCCACCTGGCGGGCCGTCTGCAAAGTTCAGGAATGTTGGTGTCAGGGCTAGGGCAATTTTTGGTGTTTGGGGTTTGGGTGTATATTGACGGCAAAAAAAATAATACATCTCTGACTTTCTTGAACCCGGTTCAGAATTAGTAGAGGTAAAGCAGGGAGACCACTGAACAATGTGTTGTATTCTCCAGGCTCCTAGAAGAAATCATGCCCTAAACCCTAGGATGCTTACACCAACCCTGAAGTATAACGAATGTTGAAGATGTCTGATATGGTACTTGCCCCTAAACCCCAAACCCCTAAACCCTTAACTCCTTAAACCCCCGAATACCCTAAACCCCTAAACCCTTAACTCCTTAACCCCCGAAACCATGTAAACCC
Organism: Symbiodinium sp. clade A Y106; assembly: GCA_003297005.1. NCBI lineage: Eukaryota > Dinophyceae > Suessiales > Symbiodiniaceae > Symbiodinium > Symbiodinium sp. clade A. The sequence continues at coordinate 30,805 of BGNK01000281.1, read as the reverse complement.
TAAACCCTTAATAAGACTTAACTCCTTAACCCCCCGAAACCATGTCCCCAAAATAGCCTTTAAGCTGAAAGCCCGCGCTTTCTGAACCCTAAACCATGAGATTCTCAACCTGAAAGCCAAAGCCCTAAACCCCCAACCCGAATCCTCAACTTTCTGAACCCTGGGCCCCACAGTTAGCACCTGAAAGCTGAAGACTTTATGAAACCTGAAAGTTCAGTTCTTTAGGGTGTGGGGGTTAAGGGTTTTAGGGTTTTAGGGTTTGGGTAAACCCTAAACCCTAAACCGTTGGGCCTCGGTGGCCTAAACTTCTACACTCTGAGCCCTACAAACCCTGAGGTTGACAGCCGAACTCACCCAAAATCCATGGGTGTGGAGGGTTTAGGCTTTAGGGTTTAGTGGAGGGTTTAGGGTTTAGGGTTTAGGGGTGGCCCTGCCTGGTCAGCAAAGATGGACTTCTGCTGTTCGGCCTGCAGCAACAAGGCCGCACAACTCGCTAGATGCTCTCTTGATTTAAACGATATGCTTCGGCTTAGATGGGTTATGGTGGCAATGGACCGGGCTAACCGGGGATACTGAATACTAAAAACAGAATAGAGTGCAAGGACTTCCTCAACCATAAACCCGTCTAATCTGAGCCATCGACCTTCTTGGTTTGCTGTGTGTGAAGAGCGCACACACACACACACACGCACGTTGACAGAGGGTAGACCACAGATTTTACATCGAAGGGACGAGCGATGGTGGCAAGCTCGAAATGCCCGCCCCAGATGCCCAGACCGTGATAGACCAATTTGTGGCATATTTTTGTAATGCTCAGCCTCGCTGCAGACGCTGGGGAACGCTGCAGTGAGGGAGCCCCTCTGAGTGGGAAGTAGGACTCCATCACACCGTCCGTAAACTCCACGGAGTACTTCGGCTCTCCAGAGTTGCTGCATGTTCTTGCTCATAGGCTCCATAGTAGTTCCTTTTTGGGGATTACCTTATAGGATTCGAAATCCAAGTGCTCTCAAACCCTCGCAACCCAGTACAGCCCTTACAACACACTTCCAATCCCCTCGCCCTGATACTGACCTGAACCCTAAACTACCCCAAACCTTAAACCCTAAACCACAAACCCTCAACCCCAAACCCTAAACCCTAAACCCCAAACCCTAAACCCTCCTGATCCTTCCTGGCCTGTGCATTGAGCTGCGCAACTTCGGCCTTCGCCTGTGCTGCGCAGCGCGTTCTACGACGCGGGGCAGACCAGGGCTTCGGGCTTAGGGTTTTACGGTTTAGGGGATTAAGGATTGGGGTTTAGGGTTTAGGGTTACCCCCCAGGGACCCTTTAATAGAATCCTTATAGATCGCTCATAGTGGGTATTTAAGGTATATTGGAAGGTAGTTCGGGGGTCTGAGTAGGGTTTATTGCGTTATAGGGTCTGCGGCTTAGGGTGCATGGTTGATGGCTTTCAGGGTTTACTTAACCCCAGAAAAGCTTAAATTTATGTCTCCTTGTTATGATTCCTTTTTTGTCCGTCATTTAAAAAACGTAGGTTCTTTAAGGTCCAGCAAGGAGATTTTGCAGGTCTGAGGATGATCAGGCTCCATAAGTGCTAAGCAGTCAAAGCTCAAACCTGAAAAGTCAGCGAACCGGACATCAGGTTCCCAAGTAATCCCTTGATAGTGAGGGCACACTTGTTCCTACTATTTGGCTTTAATAAGGGGAACCCAACAACAAAAATGTCACAAGAGCAGTGCTGACGAACCTAGCTGAAACTACCATAACCTAGTTGTTTGTAGGTTCTGATCCTGATTACAGTGAACCCCAGAAAGTTGGAACATGGGTTTAGGGGGATTTGTGCTAGGATCCCCTATACTTTACCTTAAGGGCATGAGGATATTGATGTTCCAACTTTCTGGCTTCTACTGTATAGCCCTGCGATAGAACTGAGTAGGGACCCCACAAAAAAGTAGATTTGGTAGGTTAAGGTAGAATTTACGGTTTGGGGGGTTAAGGTGAGCTGCATGCATACTTCATCAGGGTCTCGGTCGCCAGATCTTGTGCCAAGGGGCGACTTCAGCGATGTGTGCACGGCTGTTCGCTGCGATTTTAAAGCTCCCCAGGTTCAACTGGCTGGCAAGAGTATTTCCACGGATGGATCGACGAGTGCTGGTGCCAACGCAAAACGAAGACGGATGTTTGCCCGGGCCCCATTCTGAATGATCAGCACGTTCGCAACACGCCAAAACACCTGAGAGGTTGCTCTCCACTGTATCTTGAGCCATGCGCACTGTGTGTGGCTTGACTGTAGCGGTGTAGCGGGGTTGGCGACCAGCTCAGTATATTGCTGACTGGAACTTGCCTTGCGAGTGCTTCTGCGATGCGGTCCAGGGCGTGATTAAGCATGGCAGTCTCATATGTTTGAACCGGTAGATCACGGTTGGCCCCCATGCGTTCCTTGATGGCAATACCATCGGAGTAGCACAGTTGGCTCAGTACTGAGTTGACAAATTCATGCAACTGAGATTGTGACCGCCAGCTAACGTCAACCAGCCCCTTCAGCACTTTTATGGTTTAGAGTTCAGGGTTCGAGCCTTGTCTGGGGGGTTATTGGTGGTGATCTAATAAACTTAGAAACTAGGACACACATGAGGATGTGATTAGCCTAACTGGGTTACTCTACAGCCAAACCCGGTACCCAAAGCTTGAATTCTACGATTCCGGGGTACTGGGCTTTGAGATCAAGATTCATGGTTTGAGGGAGCCCTGTATAGTTTAGGATGTAAACCCTAAAGCTCAAGACCCAGATCACAAAAACCCTAAAAAATCACCTTGAACCATGAGTAGTTTGATCTCGAACACGATAAACCCTTCTTACACCCTTATGAAAGCCTGTAACCCCTATCGAAACCCCGTATCCAGAGAAAGCCCTCAGGCCCTAACCTAGACCCTAGAATGTTGCAATTTTTGGGATAGCCCACTTTCTGACCAAGACCCTAAAATGAGAAGCTGAAGCAACCCAAAAACAGTACCAGATCGTAACAGAACCCACTGTATGATTGTATGTTTAAGACCCCATATTAAAAAACAGTAATTCCCAAGTAACCCCCCAAACTCTGAGCCCTAAACCCTGTAAGGGTTTCCTTTACCAGTTCCCTCCCCTTTCATGGTTCCCTTAAGGGCCGTCCTGCTGGCTGCTTTGCACGGCAGCGAGGGCCTCCCCAAAGGCGGCTCGGGGACACATCAGGCCCATTTCACTAAGTATTTTGGTTAGATATAATAACAATAACACTACCAATAATAATCATGATAACTTATAACAGTAATTATAATCCCTAAGGGTCCAAGTAACCAAATAGTAGGGTTTTAGGTCCCAGAAACCATTCAGAGTATGGATTTTTGGCACCTAAAGCCATACTGTTTGGGATACACTTTGGCCTTGAAGTAGTCCCCATATAAGTACTTCGTCGCCAACGTATATATACTTTGGCTACATGGACCTTAGGTTATAAGGGACGGCATAACTGCTAACATTCCGCTTTAGGGTTCCTTATTGATCTGTATACTATTAGATAAAAAGCTGGAGCCCTATTCGTTCAATTGTTGAGGCCCCTTTGTTGCTTGGTTAAATCTCCGAATGAGTTGGTTAAGGAACTCAACGACCAGGCAAGCGCCTCCAGGCACCTCAACCGACCTTTCAGCCCTCGTAAAACCTCGTCTGCAAAAGCCCTGCGCAGAGCATACGCACCAGAAAACGCGTTTTTGTCCAGCCCTCTGCAGAAACCCCGCGGCAAGCATAAAGAAATCAAGGCGCCGGGATGAGGGAAACTATCAAATTCTGACTCTTAGTATTAAGGTTCAGGAATTAACGACAGTATAAACAATGGTGAAACCCCTTAAGCCGGAGCCGTCTAAACTCTAAACTTTAAACTTCCCAAAACCAAAACCCCACCGCTTAAACTTGTAAACCCTAACCCTAGCCCTCAAACCGTGAAGCAAAGCTCTCACCTTTCGCCCTCAAAAGCAGGGCCGTGCCTTTTGCTTCCATGCCTCGATAGATGCCTCATTTCCCTCCTGGTCTGCCAGCACCTGCTTGTGTAGAGTTTCGTTAAAAGTTCCTTTGCAGGGCTACTACACGGGCTCAACTTTTGCCCGAAACCCTGAACTCCAAAAGCCACCCGTAAATCCAAGGTGCGAGGGCTCTGACTTTACATATGGTTTTTTGGCTGTACTTAATATGAAGGCCTGTCAGACTGGGCATTAGGGTTTTTTTCAACACCTCTTTCCGTCTGCCGAAACAGCGAAAGGGCCTTTGGACTTGCCGCCTGCGTGTCTAGACCTCCACCAACAGCCACAAGCTGAACTGATCATAAAGCTCCTTGTGCTCAGCCGTAGACAAGGTGACTCAGCTCATGCGGCGGCGTGCTAGCACATGGATGCAGCGGCTCGCGAGATATCTTCGTCTTCAAGTCTTCAACCCTTGGCAGGAGCCACCATTGCCGTAGTGGCTTCAGAATCTTCAGAGTCGCAAGCACCGCAGTCATCAGGAGAAGTCGCTGCTGCTATAGGATCCACGAAATCACCCATCCCAGATTCAGGCGGTGCGGGGGCAGAGGGACGTGGATGCTGCGAGACGGAGCATCGCCGCTGCCTGAGGCCACCTCCACTTCAAGCCAGCTTGAGTCACGTTTTTGTGGGCCCGGTCCTTGTTTCATGGCTCTGACAAGCTGTCGCTTCCTGCAGGCAGGGTACTCTGCAGGTCTCGAAGAAGGCCATTGTCTTCCATGTATTGCTCTGCCAATGCCATCGCGGCTCGTGGCCTACTGCTCTTCTGCCTCCCTGGCTTCCTCGACGATTTCCACCGCCGCAACGGCGGCCGCATCTGCGCAACCCAAGCCTTCTTGCCATATGCCGCCGGTGGGACCCTTCATCCTCCGTGACGGTTGGCAGCGGCCTCCTCATGAACAAGCGTGGATGGGAGTCACCAGTTTGTTGACCCTTTCTCGATGCTGGATGTGTGGGCAGGAACAGTCCACTTCTGGCCCGCCACATGCAGCACCACACCGGGCTGTGGTCAGTCGGACGCTCGACTTCCTCCGCGGAGGCCATGGCCGTTACAAGAATTTAAGCACCCGGGCAGTTCTGCGTTGCATGTGATCCAAGCAGAACCCGTCCTTGATAGTGGTGCACTTGTCGACTTGTAGTCGATCCACCATCACAATATCTTGGCATTGCTGAGCCTAGCAGCCTAGCATCTTTGGACATGTTCTCCAGCGCACCTCGCAGGTCCAAGACAAAGGAGGAAAACTTCAAGCGAGGCTTCGTCAGGAGACCATCTGTCGCAAGGCCCACAGTTTTGGGTTCAGGCCGGTTTTCTATAGGGTCTAGGGTTTGCATAGCCGTACTGCTGCTGCCGCCGCACCGAAGTGCGTGAAGGTGCCCGCAGAGATGGCACCTGGCTCTATACCATCTCTGCGAGCGCCTTCACGCACTTCGGTGCGGCGGCAGCAGCAGTACGGCTATGCAAACCCTAGACCCTATATATAGCCGGAATCCTACAGCCTGAACCCAAAACTGTGGGCCTTGCGACAGATGTGTACTACATATGGGAACCTCATTCTACGACGCTTACTGCGTCTACTGGCCAGAGCGCAGGGCTTTTGTCTCTGCAATTTCTTTGAACTGCGCCTTGAAGGTTTTAGGGGTTCTAGGGTTTGCCGGTCAGGGTCTCTGCAGCAAGGTCGTCGTCAAAATCGGACGCTCAGCAATGTGCTTCGAGCGAACTAGATCCATGAAGATTGCCGATGATGTTTCGTAGCTACGTGCTGCTGGACCAGTGGCCGCAAGGAACTGTTCAGGAACATGCGCATGCTGCTTCTTAGAACTCGGCATACCGACTGCGAGCTGCCGACTGCAAGCCAGAAAGCCGTCGGCGGGTTACCAAGCAAGCTCTGCCGACCCATCCCGTTGACTTGCGCAATGCGAAACCCCAACCTTACTGAAGCGCTGGTGTAGAGTGAGGGGGCTCGAACCGTTCGGAAGGGAGCGTTGGCCCGCGCAGATGCAAACCCGAAGCAGCCGAGTGGCGGGGTTCAGTATCAGTGCAGTATCAGTTCAGTATCAGTTCAGTATCAGTTCGGTGTCAGTTCAGTATCAGTTCGTATCATTTCAGTATCAGTTCAGTATCAGTGCAGTATCAGTTCAGTATCAGTTCAGTATCAGTTCAGTATCAGTTCAGTATCAGTTCAGTATCAGTTCAGATTCAGTTCAGTATCAGTTCAGGAGTCAATGTCAGTTTGTATATTGCTGCCAAATTTTTCGGGGGGAGGGGGGGGGGGGGTTTCGGTTTAGGTTGGGTTTCGGTTTCGTGGGGGACGGTTTGTGGTATTTGCATTTTTGCACCGGCAGGGGGGGGGGGGCGGTCCACGATTAATTCCCACGTCACTCTGGGNCGGGGGGAGGGGGGGGGGGAGTTTCGGTTTCAGTTCGGTTTCAGTTTCAGTGGGGAACGTTATGTGATATTGGCATCTTTGCACCGACAGGGGTGGCGTGACGTTCATCAATCAATTCCCAGTCACTGCTGGGTTCGACGGCGAGGCATGTCGAAACTGTCGCGCTCTTGTCTTTCCTCTTCCATGCGCAGCCAGCAAAACACGTAGGAGTCCAGCCAATCCCAGCACGACCAGGTCCAGCGTGCTGTGTGCTTTGGTCTGGGTGCTTCCTTGGCGGCTGCAGAAAGCTGGTCTGGAGTCAAAGTAGCTACGGCAAGGTTCAACGTTTAGGACTTTTAAAAATAATCTACCGTTCTGGCCCGAAGCCAAACCAATACCATAGGGATCTTAATACAATTTAGAATAGGGTTGTGGGGTGCCTTATATATGTTATACCTACAAGAAGACACCCCCAAGAAATCGTGCTACAGATAATTCAAACGTCTTTATGACCCCTCAACCCAAGATTGGGTAATTGAGTATGACCTCCACGCCGAGGCTTCCTGTACTCCATTTTCGCTGCTGGGCATCGTAGTAAAAATGTATCGGTTTCGGGTGTAGGTCTTGGGTTTACGGGGTTTACGGTCACTGTGCGACAAAGAGGTATGCCCTGATCTCAGACCGCCGACGCTTTCTGCGTGGCAGAAGCGCAGGCCAGAGTCATCATCATCACCATCATCATCAAGGTTATGGCATCGTGATCGCCTCTCGATCACCCTCATATCGACAAGAATAACCATCGGTCGGTGCTTCTTCTGTAGGTTTGAGAAAACAGTATTGCCATAACCACGTTGTTTGCGGTTAGCAACAACTAGTTTCACAATTCCCTTCTTAAGCCTGGACCCTATGCCATGCAAAAGCAACAACAACTACAACCTCAAGCGCTAAACAGCGCCAAAATCCTGAAGCCCGAAACCATAAAGCCCCTGAACCTTAAACCAAAAAGCCTTAAAACCTTAAAACCTAAATCCCGCAAAACCCGAACCTCAGGACCCCAAAACCTTAGATTACTAGAGCCCTACTGTTGATGGACAAAATCCTGCATGACCTTAAGGACCCTAAACTATGGGAATTATGGTATATTCCTTATAATGGGTAATGCAGGATTTTGTCATCAACCGTATCACGAAAGGTCCATATCCAATCCTCGAACCCAAAGCCCTCCAAAAAAACACATATCGAAACTTAAACCCTGAACCCAAAAAGAATCCTACAGTCCCACATGACACATTTTCCATAAAATTTCCCACACAAATCCTACGTGCCCCCCCCCAGAGAACCCAGCAGAACTGAGCGCAGGCACCAGCTCCGGATCCTCTTCGGCAGTGAGGAGAGGCTCCTGCGATAGTACTTTTCAACTCGTACTTCTTTAGTAGGGTTTAGGCTTCAGGGTGTATGCTTTTGACGAGAGCTTCCTCCGAAGGAGATTTGGGTGTTATACTTTTGTTGCTTAAGGGTGTAGGATTCAGTTTTCCGGTTCTTGAATCTAAACTTTCGTTTCTTAAAAGGCTATGGTGGTGGTGTGTGTGTGTGTGTGCGTGTGTGTGAAGTCTTCACAGCGCTGGAGGCGGTGGGAAAGCAGCATGGGGCAAGCTTGCTCTAAGGATCTACCGTATTCGTTTTGGGAATTGAATTTGATGTAGGAACCTGATCAAGAAACCCTGTCCCTATAACCCCCCCCCCATATATTGGGATTCATGTAAGGAACCCTAATAAGGACCCAAGGTTTCTTAATCGGGTTCCTGCATTAGGGTTTATGGTTTCAAGGTGGAGGCTTTGGCGGAGAGGGCCCCCCGGCTTGGGTTCAGCTGTTGTATAAGCATTCATCTATGGGTTGCTTTAACGGCTTGCTGAAGGGTTCCTTAAATGCTTCGTTAAAATCGATAAGAAGGGTACCACAAGCGCATAGGATTAAGGCATTTAGGGCCTTTACCTAGACCCCCGAAAGTAGGTAAAATAATGGCCCAACACCTATAAAAGGCTACTACTCTACATACTTTGAGGGTCCAGGTATGGCTCGGGTATTGGATGTTTAGAGTTCTGGAGTTCAAGGCTTAGGTTTGTGGGCCAATGGTCAAAGGAACAGGGTTGACGGGGTTTCGGGTTAATTTTGGGTCAATGGGGGCCGGGGACCTAGGGTTTCTTTCCCACAAGGATTTACTGTTTAGAGTTTCGGCAGGCATGTTGTGAAAAACACTGAAACTACCGAAGACCTTGCAACGGCTTTTCGCCGTGCGGGTCTGTGCTTACGTGTGGTCCGTTGTTTGTGTCGGACCTTGCGTGCCTCTGTGAATATGCGTATCTGTGCGCAGTTGCCTTTGCGTGTGTCAGAAGAACCACAAACTCCACGTATATATATATATATATATATATATTTTTATTTATTTATTTACACACACACCAACTTAGAAATAACGCATGCTGCTGTGTTGTAATGTAAGGACCCAGAAATGTGCAGTATGAACATAACATGTGTAACAACACTTGAAGAGGCATTAAACTTCATCCCGTCATCGATGATAAGGATGCGAACAATCTAATCTTGTGCTCACATCTAATACTGCTATTTACGAAAACATTTTTCAATATCATCGAGCCCACATTCTCCAAACCCAGGATCCCCCAAGCACCACTGGCTAAACCCCTAAACCCTGAAACCCCAAAGCCCTAAACTTTAAACCCTTCAATCCCAAACCCGAAACGGCAAAACTCTACAACCCCAAAACCACCAACCAGCCCTCTCCTTGAGAGGAGTTTCTCCTGCCTTGCGTTCCTTTCGGGTCACCTGAGGGGCTGGCAGGGTTTACGGCTTAGGGCTTATATAGGTGTTTAGGGGTTAGGGCCTTTCCTTCACGGCTTGGGGTTTAGGGTTTACGGTTTAAGCTCCCCTTTCACAAGGGCTTCATAGCCCAACAATTTCAGCACTAGACACCCTCTAAGATAGGTGTTTCTAGGTGCTTCTCTTCTGGGTTCTTGTTGGGAGCCGGGCCAGTGTCATCCCTCCTAAACCCTAACCCCTCAACCCTAAACCCCTAAACCCCTAAACCCTTAAACCCTAAACCCCTAAACCCCTAAACCCTAAACCCCCTAAACCCTAAACCCCTAAAGCCCTAAACCCTAAACCCCTAAACCCCTAAACCCCTAAACCCTCTCTCCGCAAGGGGACAGACATGCCCGACCGGATGCTCAAGTTTTAACGCGAGCTGGTCGAAAGGCTTGTTAACCCAAAGGCTCCATTTACCTTTATAGTAGATACTTAAGCCTTAAAGGGGTCCCTATATAGGTACTTTAAGGCCTAAGTATGCACTATATGGGTACATGGAGCCTTTGGTTAAGCTGTACTGCATACCAACATGGAGCCAAATGTAGCATTAGATGTTATATGCAATGCATTATAATTTCATGTGTATTACATACATATGTATATATATATATATAGAGAGAGAGTATCTATTATCATGTAGTATTATCTGCCATATATAGTAGGTCGGACGAGCACGCCTTGCTGGAGTCGACTCGGCACTTCATAGCACCTCGTGTCATCGGCGAGAGGCCAACAACTCCGTTTGCGAGGCTGACCAGGAATCGGACGACCTCTCGGTCATGTAGCTGAGTCTGCACAGCACTACATGACCACCCCAGGTTAGTGCCATGCCTCAGACTGGCGGCAAAAAGCCTGAGCAGTGGGTACCGTTTACCACCTGCTGGAAGCATGCCATAAGGGTGTGATGGCACGAAGGCAGCAGGAGACCAGACAAAGGTTAGGGGTTACCGAATGTGGGGCCATCAGTAGAATTGGGGTTTGCCGTAAAGTTTACGTACGATAGGGCCCGATAGGTAACCCTGATGAACGTATACTGTGGGGGCCTAAATAATTAGAATAGGTTTTTGGGTGTTTCTTCTTACAAGTGTAGTAGAATTTACCCCCAAACCATATTCTAATTATAAATTAAGGCCACCACATTATTGGCTGAGGAGCGTGGCTTTTCTTAGACTGCATCGGCGTGACGCCTGGCTACGCGATGCAGCATTTCAGGGTTTATCAGGGTTTCGGATTTAACACTCAGGGCCGAGTCCGAATTGGAGTTTGAGATTTCCCCAAGGGCCCAAGTACCTAATAATCACACACTCTCCAAAATCTAACCTACATAACTACTATCCGAAAACCGAGTACCTAATTGTTGGGTCCTTTGGAAATTTGGGGTTTACTGTGGCCCGATAACCTATCAATCATACGGTAAGTCATAGTTAGAAGGCCATTGGGCCGTGATGGTTTAGTGTATGCTCCTCAATTTCCGGGACTGCGGCTTTCCCCTAAACCCTAAACCCTAAACCCTAAACCCTAAACCGCAGCAAGGGGGCATGGGACTGATTGGAGCGAGGCGGCGGATCAGGGGTTACGGCTTGCCTTCAAGGAAGCCTTATAGTAGAAGCCAGAAAGTTGGAACATAATATCCTCATGCCCTTAAGGTAAAGTATAAGGGATCCTAGCACCAATCCTCCTAAAGCCATGTTCCAACTTTCTGGGGTTCACTGTAAAGGGGCCCTTATCGGAATCCTTAAAGGGACCATTAAAGGGACCCTTGAGGGTGCTGGCATCTCCTTGTGAGGGTCCGGAACCTCCCACGGAGGGCCCTGGGGTCTCTTAGGCGAAGTCCTAGCATAGACATCTCCAAAAGTGTCAGGACCCTTAGGGTAGACGACGGGGCCTGAGGAGGTAAGACATGGGTTTAGGGTTTTAGGGTTTACAGTAGAAGCCCAAAAGTTGGAAACCCAACAGCCCCCATCCTTAAGAGTCATGCATAAGGAATCCCAGCACTAATTGTCCTTAATCCGTTTTCCAACTTTTTGGTTTTAGGGTTCAGGGTTTAGGGTTTACGAACCCCAAAAAAACACCCGATCTGCCAATACTCGGCTCTCGACATCTAAACATTAAGGCGAATCTGTCCATCGTGATGGACCCTGTAACACGTTGAAGCACTTTCCTCAAAGCCGACGAACCCTAAATGGGTTGAAGGTTCTTACACCATATAGGCCTTCATAGTAAAAGGTTTTGGGGCTCCTACGTTTAAGGGTCTTCTGGTCTGTTAAGGTTGAAAGTCCGGATACCAAAATGTTAACCCTAAAGTTTAAAGAGCTACACTTCAACGCTTCAGCCAATACCACAACACCTCGAATTCCTCTCAAATCCGGCATGTTGCCAGGCAGGTTAGGAGGGCGATCAGGCCGACTGCCGCGCCGCCGATGGCCATGTCCTTGCGACGAGCTTGGATTTCGGATTTATCTATAGTCTCCATTGTAGTTCATTATAGGCTATAGGATCCTAAATACAAAATTGGTTAAACCAAAAAAAGGAACTACACTGGAGACTATCCTAGAGGCTCCATATATGGTACGATTATGGAATTCTTCTGGTGCCTAATTCCATAATGGTACCATATACGGAGCCTCTGGGTATAGGTAGGCTTCCGGGCGTCGGGTTCCGTAGAGCTTTGGGGTTCCTTGGGCTCGGAGCCTGGGATCCCAGGCCAGCGATTGTGATTCTTTGGCTCTTGGGACTCTGAACCCTACCTGGACCCTAAAGAACCCACCTCTTTCAGGCGTTTAGGGTTTAGGGTTAGGGTGTTTTTTTAAGTTGAGATGCACCCTTTCTCCAAAGAAGCGCTGGCATTTTGCCCTCAGTTTAGGGTTAGGGTTTAGGGTTTAGGGTTTTCGATTTAGGGTTTTTCTTTTTCTAAGACTTATATGGTTCCTTAGGGTCCAGGTAAACCCCACACCCAGCGATTTTTGATGCTTCTGGTCCATGGGGTTTAAGCTCTACAGTAGCGCTTGAAGCTTCCTGTGCCTTCAGTGTTTAGTTCAGGGCTCAAGCACTCGGGTTTTCAGGCGGAGGGGTTCTGGCGTTCAGAGGATCAGGATTTCCTCAAGGGCCACATGACCCTTAAAAGTAGGGGCCCTTTGCCTTATTTTCTACGATGCATCCCCGAAGGTATACTGTTGATGGACAAAATCCTGCATGACCTTAAGGACCCTAAACTATGGGAATTATGGTATATTCCTTATAATGGGTAATGCAGGATTTTGTCCATCAACAGTATGAACCTTAAACTTGCCGATTGCAGCTTACCGAGAGTCTCCATTGTAGTTCCTTTTTTTGGTTAACCAGTCTTATGGTTAGGATCCTATAACAGAGGTTTTGGTTAACCAAAAAAGGAACTACAATGGAGACTATAGGTAGTTACTTTTTTGGTTTGACCAACTTTGTATTTAGGATCCTATAAGCCTATATAATGAACTACAATGAAGACTCTAGGTAGAAGTTCCGGGTTTTGAAGTTTCGGGAGATCAGAGAAGAGTGTGCAGTCTTACCGCTCCTTGACGTTCACATGGTCGGAAAATGCACAAATGACTCCTAATGAACTGGAAGCCCTAAAAACCCCAACACCGGAAACTCTTCAAACCTCTAGATTCTAAACCCCTAAACTCTAGACCCTAAACCCCTTAACTCTAAACCCCGAAACCCACAGAAGCTTGCAAAACGCCTGCAGGCGCTGATGCGGGTTTGGGTTGATCACCACCTTGCTTCTCACTGCCTCGCACAGGGTGGCTTCTCACTGCTTTCACAGGGTGATGTGCTCCTAACAGCAAGCCGCTATGTGCATTCGCCTACCCAGCTCTTGTAGGAACCCTGAAATTTAAAGGAACCCTCATAGGAACCTGTAAGGAGCCCCCCTAAACGCATCAGCAAGAAATTATCAACCCTCAACCCTGAAAACGAAACCCCCAAGAGAACTTTAACGGGAAACCCAAAAAGGGAACACCGAAAAGGGAATCCCGAAAAGGGTCCGCAGAAGGGAACCCTGCCAGCAACCCCCCAAAAGGAGGCCCCCTAAACTCTAAACCCTAACCCCTAAACCCTAAACTCCTTAACCGCTTAACCCTAAACCCTAAATTTTAATCCCTGAACCCTAAAACCCTGAAACCTATAACCCTTAAACCCTAAACCCTAACACCCCTAAGCCCCTCAAACGAATCGGCCTCCAGCTGCATTCGGCGCACTTTCTCTTCGGCAGCCTCTGGGTTATAACGAAGCTTTAGGGGTTCGGGTTTAGGGGTTCGGGTTTAGGGCATTGGGTTTAAGGCTTAGGGTTTAGGGCATTGGGTTTAAGGCTTAGGGAGGCAAGGGTTTAGGGCTTAGGGTTTAGGGTAGTCTGTAGTGTCTAGGAACTTGGTGGAGGGTATGTCTCAAACGGTTCTAGCCTAAATCCACCAAACCCTGACGCCCCAACCCTCAATCCACCTTCATACCCTCAAAACTCCTATAAGCCCCAGTCCCTATAGTTTCCATATTAGGGCTTGTTAGACCAGTTTCCTTTTAAAAAAAAGCTTGACCCTAAACCCTAAACCCTAAACCCTAGCAGGTTAAGGAAAAAAAAAAAGACCCCAGGCCTCGGTCTTCGCACGGAAGAGGCTGGCCGCCTGCCCAGCCCGAAGGGCCGCAGCTCCCTCGCTCCTTTCTTTTGGGCTTTGCCTATAGTCTCCATTGTAGTTCCTTTTTTTGGGTTTAGGGTTTAGGGTTTAGGGTTTAGGGGACCTAGAGTCTTCATTGTAGATCCCTTTTTAGGAACCCTTTTAGGAACCTTACTACTTATTAATTGTAGTTCCAAACTTCAAAACCCGGAACTTCTACCTAGAGTCTTCATTGTAGTTCATTATATAGGCTTATAGGATCCTAAATACAAAGTTGGCTAAGCCAAAAGAAGGAACTACCTATCCTTTTTTTGGTTAGCCAAAAACTATGTTATAAGATCCTAACCATAAAATTGGTTAGCCAAAAAAAGGGACTACAATGGAGACTATAGGTAAGGCTTGGATTAGGGTTCAGGGTTAGACGGTTTAGGGTTTGGGGATTAAGGTTTAAGGCTTCGGTGGGGCTTAGGGTTTACAGTTTAGGGCGTAATGGGTACATATAGTAATATAATATGTGTTTATATTATATATATATATAGGCTTGCAGGGTTGAGGGGCTTGGGTTTCTTTGCCTTTTTAGGCAATGTTTAGGGTCCAGGGTGAGTTTAGGGTTAGGGCTTTGGAAGTGCGTTTAGGGTCTTTAGAGGTTAGGGACACCCTGATACAACCTGGGCTGCGATGATGGTGTTAAAGGCTATGTGGGAACCCTAACCCTAAAACCCGAAGAAATCTTGAGCAATTGCAGCTGGAGCGTCTCGGCCAGGCTCTTGGCTTCCTCTCGCTTCTCCGGATCAACCTGACGAAGATAGGGTTTCCAAGACTGTACATATATACTACGATTATGAAATGAAAATAGGTCCCCATAGAATGGTTTTGTGCAGCTTAACGGCCTAATTCTATAATGGGAGTTATTTTGTACGTATGTATGTACGTACCTATGGACATGTATCTTGACTTTTCTGAGCCAGGCCGTCGCTGGGGCAACGCACGTTCTGCAATAGGTTCGAAGCTTATCTGGCTATTATTGAGCACATGTTCGATTTATCCGGTTGATTCCGGTTGTTCAGGTGAAACCAACATGACTAAATTGAATAAAGTCTATATTGACAATCGAAATCTGTGAAGCAAACCCAACATCGAGCCAGGAAGGAAGCCCCTCTGGTTTGTTGTGTATATAAAAAGTTTGTGCTTTCTGTTGCAGGGTGGAAGGGGTTTGGCGCTATAGATTGCGTAGGCAATCCCCAAGCCCCTGCTTTAATTCTCGGAAATCCCGAACCCTAGATTTAACTAATCTACATTGACTGAAAGCGCTGTCGAAAGCTACCCTAAATACTGAATGCGAAATTACAAACTTATTCTCCATATCCCCCATTCAATAATAAGCCTGGGCCTAAACCCTACACTGTGGAGCCCTGTTTGCCTGCGCGAGTGTGAGAATCGAAAACCCTAAACCATTCGAGCTAGCCTAAACACCCGAAACAGAATCCTTACAGGACCCGATTAAACCCCTGTTTAAAGCCCTAAAGCCCCCTTCAATTCGAAATTAAAGACCTATTCTCCATATCCCCCATTCAATAATAACCCTAAACACTGGACCCTAAACCCTAAGAGCTACCCTAAACGGCCGTAAACCCTACAACGTTAAGCCCTAAGCCTTCGACCAAATGTTTTCTAAGACCCTATAAACTCTAAACCCCTAAAGCCAAAACCCTAAATCGTGGCTTCTCTCCCAGTGCATCAAGCAGGTTTTGTGCCGAAAGGCGCAGCCTGACTTGAAAAGGCACTGGCTGCATATCATCCAGGCGCTGTGAAAGCCCGGCAGCCCTGGTATCAGCATCGCACTGCGCGAGCACCGACTGGATCTTAGCATTGATCGAGTTGCTGGCGGGCGGCGGTGGGGCCGCAGCAGCCTTAGCTTGCTCAGCCTTATGCCTTTGAGCAGGTGGTGCCTTGGTGGTCACGGAATCGCCTCTCCGCTTGCCTATGCTCAGCGAGGCCCGGGAAGAGCTGCAAAAGACCCAAAATGTTGTGACGGCCGTACATAGTTATGAGGCACGTGGCAGCAGCAGTTCAGCCCTGCTCAGGAATCGGCAGGCCCTCGCGCTCATACGCAGCATGTGTATAACTAAATAGTTAATCAAAAATAAATACATATATATATATATATTCACATATACATATATATATGTGTGTGTGTGTACATGGACCCGCTTGGTTTAAAACTTAGGGCTTAGAGTTCGAAGGCAGCCTTGACTTCCAGGTAATTACACAAGCTTAATTCGTAAAACAGCGTTTGGTCATATGTATACTATGACGGAGCCCTAGTAAACATGCTGAAGTCTTGCGGCCGTTATATTGCGGATTCTCAGAACAGTTCCTAGATGATATGGATTTCAAAACGGTCGTTATGCTGGCACGTATTGCTCAAGACTCAAGACTATTTGGGGGGGAGCTCAAATCGAATCCGCGCACCTTTGACTAATGGGTAAGAATGAGACAACAATTACCGTTTCGGGTTTGGGTTAAACAACAGTACTATATACAGTCCAAAGCCACTCTAACCGCACTCATCAACGGCCTCACCTGCCAAAATTCCGAAAACAAACAATGATCAGTCACATGCAAGGGAGTCCATCAAACAGACCTATTTGCAGTCGGTGTGTTCAAACACTTCCACATTTCAATCGACACTTGCCTGAGTATCACTGTTAGGACAAGCGCTAAATATTGGTTCCATGATTACAAGCATTAGTCGACGTCTCATCTAATCGAAAGTCTCAAAGGGGTGCTTCTTCCGCAGCGTAATTACATGCCAATTACTGTTGCACTGTTCGCCATTACAGGCAGACCCTTCCCATACCGTGGCCCTAAACCCAAAAACCTCAAAAGCTTCATGTAGGGGCCGTAATAATTGGAATAAATACTGCGCCAGGACGAAAGTTCGTCGCATCGGGCAGGTCTATTAACATGTACATGCAAACCCCTTTCCCCCATAGGACTCCTTCACGAAGTCTGGACGTGAGGCCAGGAGTCACTAATTCCTCCATCAGAACAAAAAATAGTATATGTTTGTTGTTGCATAGAAATTCCTCCGCTGGCCAGGCCACATAAAATGCACTTCTTGGTAATCCGAGTCCTCCGCCGAGCAAAAACATCTCAGTGCGACAAAACTTTCATCCTGCTGATGCTCACCCCCGACTAAAGACGACTAGGGGCCCGTGCAAAAACCCTCCTATGTGTGTCGCCGCTGGCTCCAGTCATGCCCGTGACGGCTTTTGCAAGACTTGCCGAGAGGGCTTGGCGAAGAAGGGTGCCATGGCGTCATGCCTGTGATGGCTTTCGCAAGACTTGCCCAAAAACCCTCCTATGTGCGTCGCCGCTACCAAAACCCTAAACCCCCAAACCCTAATCCTTAAACCCTTAAATCCAAACCCTAAACACCAAGCCCTAAACCCCAAACCCCAAACACTTACTAGCCCAAGTTAGGGCCCAAAAAAGCCAACTAAGGTAGGGATATCCCTATAAAGTGCTTATGCTTATATCCCTTTTTGGGTCCCCCTAACAACCCTAAACCCTAAACCCTTAAACCCTAAACCCAAAACACCCCAAATACCCCAAGAGCGCCTGGGGATTCTTCTCCGCCTGTTGGGCGGACACGGCGCGAGCCTCATGGATCTTCTCCTGCCACGTAGGCTCCATGTGCCCAAATAGGGTCTACTATAAGGGTCCCTTTAAAGGATCGTTTTAAGGGTTCCTTTAAGGGTCTAGAATAAGGGTTCCTCCAAGGGTTCTATAAGGTTTAGGGTATAAGGGTCCATGCGCCCAAATAGTACATACCTTGGCCTGAAAGGTAGTACCAGTAATAGTAAAAGTAATAGTACGAAAGCAAAGCATTAAAGCAGACCAGCGGAGAAGCAGAGAAGCACAAAAGCTGAAAAGCAAAAGGAAAGCAAAGGCAGAGGAAAGCGATCAACAAGACAAAAAACAACAAGCAATCAAAGCAGGGAAGAGCAGCAAGCGAAAACTTAAAAAAAGAAAAGCGAAGCAGACAATCAGAGAAGCAGAAAAGCAGAGAACAAGAGAAGCAAGAGAAGCGGAAAAGCAGAGAAGCCGAAAAGCAGAGAAGCAGAAAAGCAGAGGAAAGCCAAAGCAGAGGAAAGAAAAAACACAAAAATCAAAACAACAAAAAGGCTAAAAAACCATCTAAAGCAGGGAAGAGCTGCAGGCAAAAACTTAAAAAAGAGAATAGCGAAGCAGACAATCAGAGAAGCAGAAAAGCAGAGAAGCAAGATAAGCGGAAAAGCAGAAAAGCATAGAAGCAGAAAAGCAGAGGAAGCAAACGCACAAAACTCAAAAACAAAAAAGCAAAACAAATACAAAAACAGGGAAGAGCTGCAGGCAAAAACTTAAAAACGAGAAAAGCGAAGCAGACAATCAAAGAAGCAGCAGCAGAGAAGCAGAAAAGCAGAGAAGCAAGAGCAGCGGAAAAGCAGAGAAGCGGAAAACAATAGAAACACAAAAGCAGAGAAGCACAAAAGCCGAGGAAAGCAGAAAGGCAGAGGAAGCAAAAAGCACAACAACAAAAACATTTCCCCAAGAAAAAACCAACAAATCCTCAGATAATTCGGATTCCAATGTAAATACTATTTGGGTACATGGACCCTTAGACCATGGTAGCTGTTGCAGACACAGATCCAAAAAGGCTTTAGGGTTCAGGGTTTAGGGATGCTCCTAACTTCGAATCCAATCATAGTAAGGAACCCTAACTAACCCTAACCTAAGAAGTAGCATTACCACTTGTTTAGGCCCTATATTTGCGTGAAGAAGGCCCAAAACTCTGTGGCAAGGTAGACTTCAGAGGCCATGAGAGATGGAGACCAGAAGCCACCCATGGAAAGCCAGTTCAAAACATGACATCAAGAAAAGAACAGGGATTGGCCGCCCCCTAAACCCTAAACCCTAAACCGGGGATTGGCCCTCCGACTGACAAGAGCTTCTACCACACATCCAGGCACATGGCACTTCCCTTGCCAAAGATGCCAAAGCCGAATGTGTAAGCGGGCATGGCTGCGCCGAAACGCTCTGCACAGGTCCACCACGAAGGCGTTGTATAGCGCTGTGGTATGTCGGGACTAAATATACAAAGACCCTCAATAATTCCGAACTCTTTCTTCAAACTCCCTCCCAAATCCCGAAGAGGGTCCATATACCCACTTGTCGAATATCTTGGGGAACTACAAGATTAACCTTTGGGAGTATTTTGGGATTATATAGGGGTTAGAGTACCCCAACAAATGTTAAAGGTTACCTACTACTAGGTATATACTACCATTCTGGAATTAATTAGGTCCCCAAGACCAGTATTAGGATGGTCTTTGGGGGCCGGATTCCATGTGCAGACCCTCTCGGCTCAACATCCCTGAAAACCACACAAACCCAAAACCCTAAACTTACAAACGCTAAACCCTAAAGGCGTGAAGCGCTTGCTGGCCTCTGACTCAGCGGCCGCTGCAATTTCCTTTCCCAAAGGGTCCCTAAGTACCTACATAGTTTATCATAGTTTAGAGTTTAAGGCTTACGGTTTCGGTGTTAGTGTAACTGTTAGTGTTCCTATATATATAGTAGGAATACTAATTATTACGGTTTGGGCAAGTATCCCCCCCACATAGCCACTTAGGACCCTTCGGGTTTAAGATGGATGGTACTCAGGGCTGAGGGCTTAGGGTTGAGGGTTAGGGATATAACATATGGGCCAGAAGAAGCAGCATAGGGACATTATGGCCTTAGCCGGCTTTCAAATAACCCAGGAGAGACAAAGTATAATCTTGCATTTGTAAGGAACAGGTCCAAATACAAGTATTAAAGCATGGCACTTCAGAACCCACCTCTGGTCCACAAAAACCTACCCTTTTTCAAGGAGTAGTTGTATATAGAAACCATAATAATTTAGTGTGTTTCTCAAAAAACTAGGTTTTACTAGGTTTTTCTAGCAAAACCTAGTAGAAGCTTGTCTAGAAAAATCTTTCTCGGCTAAAGGCCGTAGCACGATGGTTGGAGATCGTAGGCTTTGGGGCTCCGGTGGTTTTCGCGCTCCTCTGGGGCTTGGAGCTCATGTTTAGGATTTCGGGTTTGCTCAGAGATCCCAATACCCCTTGATTAAGGAATATACGTTAAATTAGTTAAATTATAGGGGCCTTAATATTAGGGTTTAAGGTATATTCCTTAATTCAGGGCTATTGGGATCTCTAGGTGGTTGGGAGCTGAAGGCTGAAGGGGGCAGGGTTTGGGGCAATGTAGGAGCCTTTATTAAGGTTCCTTATATGAACCCTACTATGTTGGGGTGATAGGTCCAGGGTTTCTTAATCAGGTTCCTACAGTAGGCGTAGGCTTTGGAATGTGTCGTTGAGACCTGGGTCTACGCAGGTTGGACCCTTAGCTGAAGGGCTATGGGTTTAGGAGCCCGGGCTTGGGACCGAGGAGTTACCTATAGTCTCCGTTGTAGTTCCTTTTTTTTCCCGCTCGCCCGAAAAGTCTCTCCTCAGCGCGGTTGCGCGGCATGGGGTGCTGCCCATGTAAATCCTGCGTAGCCGGGCAAACCCAGGTGGGATGCGCCCTCGAAGGCTTGCCCTCGCCCGGCCTCCTTTTGTTCAAGACGCGGTTCTGCTTGGTTTTTTCTTCTCTGGCAGCGGCGGAGAAAGGTCTGTAGGGTTTTTTGTTGTTTGCAGTACTGTAGTAATTGTATGCACCGCAAAGGCAGAGCCAATGCCGACGATCAGGAGGAAAGACGCCTCCGTGCCACCCGAGCAAAAGCTCGCCAAATGCTGTGACCGCCCTCCGGACTCCACCTGTGAAAAGGTATAGGTCCTACCTATAGTCTATAGTCTCCATTGTAGTCCCTTTTTTGGTTAACCAATTTTATGGTTAGGAACTTATAATATAGTTTTTGGTTAACCAGAAAAAAGAACTACAACGGAGACTATAGGTAGACCCTAAATCCCTGAACCCTCGACTCCTGATCCCTGAACGCCTAACCTTCTCCTTGTTAAGGGTTTCAACTTAAGTTACCATCATAAGGAAACCATATTTTTTACTATAGATCCCTACTATGGTAACATACCCTAACCCTAAACCCTAAACCCAGCAACTGACTCCTTGTTGTGCATCTCTTCCTCGTGGGCCTTCTGCAGCTCCTCACGAAGCGTTTTTGGGCCTCTTGGGGGTCCCTCTTAGGGCTCCTTAAAGGGGATCTACAAGGGCCCTCTTAGGGTTCCTTAAAGAACGGGGATCTAGGGTTCCCTTTTAGGGTTCCTGAAATTCCTTAAAGGGATCTTTAAGGGCGTAGGTTTAAGGTTCCTTAGACGAAAGGGATCTATAAGGGCTTAGGCTTAAGGTTCCTTAAAGGGGGATCCAGGGACTATACATATAAGCCACAATAGCCCGAAAAAAGCAAGTCTTTTCGGCTAGAGGTAGGGTTTAGGGGCTTAGGGTTTAGGGCCTTAGTTGCTGAGCCCTAAAAACCCGAATTCATGCAGATGTCCTCTTGCGTGGGCCCGGTGCCTTTGGCTGCCTGAGCCTCAGATTACCAGGAGGATAAGGCCCTATTTTGGGGTTTTTAGGGTTAAGGAGTAGGGTTGAGGGGTTTAGGGTTTAGGGGGTAGGGTTTAGGCTTATTTTGGGGTCCTTACAATAAGGATCCTACTACTTAGGGTACTATATTAGGGTCCCATCTTTCCGGAATCTCCCATAAATGGAATTCGGAAACCGTAGAGTGAGGGATTCGGGTTTAGGCTTGTCCAGTTTCAGGCTAAGGGGAATAAGGCTACTGGTATAAGACCTTGCGGTAGCAGGGTCGTGCCCAAGTTCCAACACCGAATATGCAAAGTCAGACCCAACCAAAATCAATACCGCTCATGGGAGTCGTCGTAGTAGTGGCGGCAGCATTGGCATTGTAATGGAAGTGGCGGAAGTGCTAGCTGCGGTGGTGGTAGCGGACCTATGTAAACCCAAAACCCAAACCTAAACCCTAAACCCTAAACCCTTAACACTAAACTTTTACCGGAACATCAAACGACTTGTGAAGTCCATATGACCTGCCTGCTGCCCCTAAGCCCAAATCCCTTGTAAAGATGCCGTAAACCTTTTCTAAACCCAGCTCCTAATTTTGGGGTCAATAGTTCGGAGAGGGTTTGACGCATAATATGCTATACTGATGCGGGGAGTATAAGGCATATGATTTCCGATTATTCCTGAACCCTAAAACCCTATCAACCCCTATGAATCCTTACCCTGATCCAAAACCCCCAAATCCTACATCCTGAAACCCTAAACCTAAACCCCTCAACCTCCAAACCACCGAACCCCAAACCCCAAAACACCCAAAACCCCAACCCCCTAACTCCTAAGCCGAGAGGCCGTGGCTTGATCCGCCTTCTCAGCTGCAAGCTTGGCATCCGCGCGCGCCGCTGCTAGCTCCTCCGTCCAGGGAGTGGCCGTTTCAAAGGGCTCCAAGGGTAGGATGAAGGTAGGTTTAGGGTTTAGGGTTTAGGGCTTAGGGTTTAGGGTTTAGGGTTTAGGGTTTAGGGTTTAGGTAGGTGGAGTAATCCATCCATAAGGGTCCTTGCATAGGGGATCCTTCATCCTACATAGCTTCATCCCACCTGTTGAGGCCTGCGACGCTTGTAGGGTGCAGGGCTAGGGTTTAGAATGTAGGGTATAGGGTTTAGCGTGCAGGGTGTAAGTTTTATTTCAGGGTTTAGGGTGAGTTTAGGGTTACCAGATACCCAAATATACACGGCGGCAGCCCCATCGAGAATTGCTGGAAGCAAAGGTTGTCACAGCACTCAGCAATTACATGAAGGGACGGCAAAATGCGAAGAGTCTGGAATACTTACTGGCCTTTCACTTTGAAGGGTTTGGGCCTTGGCTCTCGGATGGAACTCTTTTGCATATGTTGGGCAGTCTTCGTCAGCATGCCATCACGTGGATAGGCAAAACACGCACTGGGAAATCCCTGGCATCGAAAACCATTGCGTTCTGCCAATCCTAATTCGAGATCAGCGAAGCGGGATGTGATGATTTGATACCAACCATCGTGACAGTAAAACACCTCGACTTTTTCAAGGCGGAACCTCTTAGCAAGTCCAAGCCGGGCAGATTCTGGGGCATTAGCGGCTTTGTAGGGTTTCGGGTTTATAGGGTTTGGGGTAGAATATGCATCATATCCAGAGTGGTCATACCAACGAGAAGTTTTAGTACATCACAACGAGTGGTAAGTCAGGGGTTGAGGGCTTGTGGGATGAGGCTATAAAGCTTTAAAGGGCATTCCCGGGCTGAGCCTTGCATCAATTCATGGTATGTATAAGCCTCGATGAAGGAGGGTGCCTCAAAAAGTAAGCATATAATTCGCCAGTTACTGTTTTTGGTTTTCCGGGCTCTAACCGGTGGGATTCTGGGGGCTTGGGGTTGGGAGTTTCTCTGTGGAATGTGCGTGTGTAACGACTCAAGCTGTTCAGGACTTCGGCTTAAGGTTCAGTGTGTAGGGTTTAGGGTTTAGGGGTTTTCATGAACTGACTTGCTTTCTGCTTGCACGGATCCCTAAGCCCTGAACCCTAAACTCCCTAAACCCTACCCTAAACCCCAAAACCTAATCACTATATAGGGGCTTCTCCGTAAAATGTTGGGTCCTGGTGCCTTCAGGATGTCGGACTTTTCAAGGTGTTCTGGCTTGCTCAGGGACTGACTTGAGTGTAATCTTCTGCCTTCAGCAGACCAAAAAGCCGCTGCCACGAGCACTAGGATCGAGAGGGGTTCTGACCAAGGATCCCGCGTCGCCCATGTGACAACATATTTATGGACCCCCAGCTTTTCTCCCCTAAACCCTAAACCCTAAACCCGAAACCCCAAACCATGGTAGAACCGGTTGAGCCTGCCCTGTCTGTCCTTCCGGGCTTGGATCTCGTGCTCCCGCGCCTCTTCGACAATCTCCCGCACCTCCACCGTGCGGCAGGGCTTGAGATTCAGGTTGGTTTTTGCTAAAACCTCTGTGGTATGGCAATGGTGATAATAAGAGCAGGAGCAACAGCATCATCAACATCAAGATCCAGAACATCGTAATCACAATCCCCCGCCACCTCCAGCACCACCACCAAGAGCTGTGCCAGAACCAGAACCAGCAGCAGCAGCAGCACGACCACCAACGCCGACACCAACATGATCATCAACATTGGTAACTTCTGCTGCTCCGAGAATAAAAGCGACCCTCCCTGAAATCTCTCACGGTGTGCAACATTCGTAGCCGTAAGGAGAGCGCGACAAAATTCCCCAACACCTGCTTGAAAGATCGACGACTTTAATGTCTAGCTTTCGTGTTGGCGCGGAGGACATGACTGGGGCTTGGAAGTATTGCATGCACTTGTAGCCCACGTACAGCGACCTTCTCCAAGTACTTGTCTAGGACGCTGCAGGTGATTCGCATTGGCATGAACACGGTTATCGCCGGGAGCAGATGCTGTTGTTCAGGTAGGATCTCAAGTTCAGCGTTCTGATCCTGATTGAAAAACGGTCATCAAGTCTTCACCGACAATAGTAATGACTACAGTCACCAACCCCAGTCAACTTCTTCGGTGTCTTCTGGAAACTAACATGCTGTCACTACTTTCAAAAATTTCCATACAATCATGGAAATGCTGAGATTCAACACTTGTTTGTGTCTAGTTGTGGATACGAACCGTACAGGCTCGTGGCTCTTGACTGCAAACCTTCATGGCTACGGCGGCTACGGGGAAGCGGGAGAGATTGCTGCAATGCAAGATCTGGGGTATCTTGCCAGAGTACCTGCAAGCCGACGACTGAACTCCAAGGCAGAGCGGCCAACAGTCCAGACAACGGAAGAGAGATGGGTGGTTGTCAAAATTAGGGTCCCTTCTTGGGTACACTAAATAATAGGTGCCGTAATATACTCAGGACCCAAAAAGGGACCCTAATGTTGATAACCGCCCAGATCTCCCCCTCTGCATCCCTGAGCCGAACTGGTGGCAGATGAAACCCTAAACCCTAAGCCCTAAATCCTAAACCCTATACCCTACACCCTAAACCTCCTAAACCCTGAACCGCCTTCTTCTTGTCGATGTCATGAACGGAGTCGGAGCCGGTGACCCAGTCAGTCGCCCAGTTCACCAAGTTGGTAGGGGCTGCAGTGTCCTGGAGGTTTGGGGTTTGGGGGTTTGGGGGTTTGGGGGTTTGGGGGTTTGGGGGTTTAGGGGTTTAGGGGTTTAGGGCTTAGGGTTTAGGGCTTAGGGGGGGTTGGGTTCAGGGGCTGCTGTGTCCTGGAGGTCTGACTCCTAGCGATGACGATGATGACGATGATAGCGACTTTGAGTAATGAAGATGACAATGATGGGGGTGTGATCGTGAAGAAACTGGTATTGTGTATGTGCGCATATATATATATACACATGTGATTATCTGTTTATACACACAGAGTGTGTGTGTATGTGTGCGTGTACATCTGTATATATATATATATGTATATATCTATATAAATATATAAATATATAAATATATATATTATATGTATATTATATATATGTACACATCTGGTATATATAAAGTGTGTGTATATATATATGTAGAGCTATGTATTCATGTAGTTATTTATGCTTTTATTCGCTTATAGTCCAATGGAGCTTCTGGCTTTCGGGGTGTAGAAAATGACGCTGAGGTGGGTCAGAAAGCAAGACCATGATGACGATGACGGCGACGACCACGCCTGCTACTATAATGAAGAAGTGAGCCAATTGATGAAGACGATTTTTAACCTCAAGACTCAAGACCAAAGCGCCGCCGATGGTGACAACAACAGCCACGACGTTCTGCCAGCAGCCCTAAACGTGAACCACGACTATGAGGATGATGAAGATGATGGTGGTGGTGGTTGTGGCGGGACGGCAGCGGCGCCGGAGGCGGTCATGGCATTGCTGACGATGGTCATCATTGCGGTCGTGGTCATGATGATGGTGATGATACCGACAACATATTCCATGGTTGATAACACGCGGTACTGGTGATCAAGCTGGCAGTGGGAAAGAAAGGGAGTAAGACAGAGGGCATGAGCAATCGGTCGATCATGGTTTATGGTTGTGATGCTGGTAATGCGAGTAATATAGGGGCCTTAATACTTAGAATAGCTTTTGGGGCCCATTATTTATACTATACGTAGTTATACTAAGGAACCCCCAAAATAGTATAGGTAGTTGCTTATAAACCATGAACACGAAGACCCCGGTGATGAATCTTCTGATCGCAAGCCCATGTCACGAGAAAGAAGCAAAACCAGAGCCCAAACCATACAGCCCTGGAGCCAAAAATTCAAAACCCGACCCCCCAACCCTACCTTAAACCCCAAAAACCCCATACACCCCCTAAACCTGAAACCCTAAACCCCTAACACCGTTCCACGACATCCCCCCTGCTGTCCGTCGCACGAGCGGGCGACAGTGCCACAAGAAGGATGCTTAGGATCCGGAACATCCTCGAAAGCACCGGGAGTCCAACATCCCTTACGGGTTCCTTTACGCTTTTTTTGTGGGGCTTAAGGCTTCAGGTTGGCAGCAATATACCATTGTTGACATGTAGAGTCTGTAGAGCTGCTTTACCATAGCTTCAGGAATATGCCGAGTATTACGGGCTACTGGGGTCTCTGGTTTATGGCTTTAGGCTTTAGGGTTACGGGCTTATGAGGCATGGCATGGCATAGAATAGCCTCGTGCGGTCCAATATATGCGCCGTAACAATTAGAACAAGGTATTTGGCGAGTATATGTAAACGTATATACACAAATATACGCGGAGAGATAGATAGATAGATAGGCAGATAGCAAGACAGATAATACAGATAGATAGGTAGGCAGGTAGGTGGATAGATACATGGATAGACCGAAATATATATGTATATATACATATATACATAGACATTGCACATATACAAGCCCAGTATTGGGACTACACGTGGCCATCAGGAACCCCTCGAGGACCCTTCTAAGAATCTTGAAGAAACCCTTCCCTGGAAATAACCCTTGTAAACAACCCTTGAACCTTAGAGCCACAATAAAAAAAATGATATGTTTCATATTCTCTTGGGGTTTTATCTGAACGAAAATGAAAAATAATTCCTAAGGAGGGAATAGTGAACTTAAACGAAGCCTTCTACTGTTCTCAAAGAGCCATTACAGAATCCTAAATGCCCTCTTGGGACCCCGGCGCTTTCCGACTTGCCGAGGAAGTCAATCGGAGAGGTCGGATGGGCAAAGGGGGAAACGCTGGAGCCAAGAAGGCAGCAAAAGATTGGGACTTGGGGTTTAGGAGCTTAGGGTTTAAAGGCTTAGGGTTTAAGGCCTAGGGTATAGGGTTTAGGGCTTAGGGTTTGTGGCTGGGCTTTAGGGCTTATTCTCCAAGCTTGAAACTGAGAAGAACAAAACAAACAACAAACCCTTCAAGCCAACAAAAGGCTTCACAGGAACGCCTCGAGGTACAGCGGTCCCAAACTAAAGCGACCTATATAGACTATACTGAACCTAGACCCCTAGCAAAAATTATAATTTTAGCTGTTTCTTAGGGATTAAAGGAACCCAAGATTAAAAATTATTTCTAAGTACCCCTAAGTAGAGTTCAGGCTTTCGAGGCCAAAGGCTCTGATAGCTTTAGGCTACAGATGCTCGGTACCGGTGCTGCTGTTGCTGCTATTGGTGATAGGAAGCTCAAGATCGACCCTAGCATTCAGGGAACCAGAGCACATGCAAAATCTAAACCCTAAACAGGCCCAAAACCCTGCATGGCGGCATGCATGACTAACACAGCTAGAATCCTCCGTTGCCGAAGTCTGCCTGCTGCTCATATTAAACCTAATCTCACCCGCAGGTTCATTGATGGGTTGTTTCAACTACCCGAATCACTAATCACGGATCTCTAAAGATGATACACCCTAAAGCCCTAAATAGCATCGCCGCTACGCATGCAAAAGTAAATTACCCTAAGGGTCCATGTACCCAAATAGTATATACTTTGGCCCCAGAGGACCTATATTATATAAGGACTACTTTAAGGCCAAAGTATATACTATTTGGGCACATGGACCCTTAGGGTTACGGCAGCAAGCAGTCAGGGCTGAAGCTGAAAAACACAAGGCGCATCTACGAAAGGTCCTTCCAAAATTGGAACAGGGCTTCGGGCTAAATTTATAGCAAGTGTATTAATAAGAACAGTATTTCGAAGCATATTTAACCCTAGTTGTTTCAAAGGAACCGGTTCTTGGGGTATACCATAGTATAATAAGGTACATTAAGGAATCCAATTGGCAATGATTCAGCCTTCTATGCACTACTCTCATAGCAGACTTACATATGCACTAATGTAGGAACCTGAATAAGAAACCTTGGGCCTTTATTAGGGTTCCTTATATGAACCCTACGATTTGGGGGTTATAGGCCCAGGGTTTCTTAATCAGGCTCCTACATTACCAGAACTCGAAGCATCGATTCAAGAAGATTTCCTGAAGTTGACCCACTCCTCGCGCGTCCCGAACAGACCAGCATTGTGAGCTTAGTTTAAGGTTGTCCTAAATAAGGCTTAGAGTCTAGGGTTTCCTAATGCTCCTTAAACCCAATCTCCTATATCATAATCCTACACCACATCTTTCGAAGCCACGAATGCCAATGACCCGAAACCCTTACATCAAACGCCGCTCCCCCGATTGCAAACCGTCGACGAACAAACCAACATAGGGGTTCGATAATGAGAACAGGATCTGGTGTATAGTCTAAGGGAATACCGGTACTACATATTCAAACCCCTTTTCTAGATGCTCCACGGCCTAAACCCTAAACTTAAACCTTAAACCCTTAACCCGAAACCTGCAAAACGAAACCCAAAACCTGAAACCTCAAACCTTAAGCCCTACCTGGACCCTTCCTGATATAGATCCTTAAAAAGGTAGGTAATTTGGGGTTTAGGTAAACCTCAAGCCCTAAACTCCTTAAGCCCTAAACCCCTGAACCCTAAACCCTAAACCCCTAAACCGCTCCGGGCTTCCCCGCCAGTAGGGAGAGCAGAGCGCTTTTGCCGCCCCATCGCTTGGGGTCGCAGAGCTCTCCGCGCGCCTCGGCGTTGGGTTGTTAGGGGGTGGGTCCATGTAGCCAAATAGTATACACTTAGGCCTTAAAGTAGGCCCTATATAGGTTCCTTTTGCCAACATATATACTATTTGGGTACATGGACCCTTTGGACATGCGCAGACCTACCTATAGTCTCCAATGTAGTTCCTTTTGGGGGTTACCTTATAGGATCCTAAATATAAAATTGGTTAAACCAGAAAAAAGAACTAAAATGGAGACTATAGGTAGGGTGTGACCCCAAGGGTCCAGGTAATGTAGGGGCCGTAATAACTAGAATAGTGTTTTAAGGGTTCCTTATCATAAACATAGTATAAGGAACCCCCCAAACCCTTATTAAGGCCCCTACATTACTCTCCAAAATCCGAACTTCTATCCCAAAACCAAGAGCCTAATGATTATGGCTCCAAGGTGTGGAGGTAGGTCCGGGATCAGGGCTTAGGGTTCGGTACGGTGCTCGGGCACCTTATTCCTACGAACATCAAGCGTCCCACTGGCTTCGTATAAGACGGACTGCCAAGCCCGCCGATTTGATCTTGGCAAGGTTAGGATTGTGGGTTGCGGCTTTTGGGGTTTAGGGGCTTCCCTGACTTCATTCAACACCTCGCGTTCCAACTCACAAGCCGCGATGGCGGCTGCATCCGGTTCCACCGGACGGCGCGCAAGTAACACCTAGAGTCTCCATTGTAGTTTGTTTTTTTGGTTAACCCGTTTTATGGTTAGGATCCTAGAATAGAGATTTTGGTCAACCAAAAAAAGGAACTACAATGGAGACTATAAGCACTGCACACAGAGTTCAGATCAGCAACTTTGGTTCAATTGAGTCTTCGGCCTATCTACTGATATTACGAACCCCTATATGGCATGTGAACCTCAAGCCCGTTTAGGGTTCATTTCGTCCTTAAGGTCCTCACAACAGCCCTAAATCCCAGACGTTTAACCCTACATCCTGGTTTCTCGACCCCATGTTACACACGATAACAGACTTTTCCGACAACCGGCCCAACATCCTAAACCCTAAACCTAAACCCTAAACCCTAACCCCAAAACCTAAACCCTAAAGCCTAAACCCTAAACCCTAAAACCCCGAAAACCAAGCGATTCAAGGCACCTGCCTTGCAGGTGGGCCCGGAGGTTTCCTCAACCGGACTATCTGTTACCTGCACAGTTACCTAAACTGAACTTAGACCCCTAGCAACAATTAAACATGTAGCTATTCCTTAGGGATTACAATTAAAATTGTAGCTGTTCCTTAAGAATTAAATAGGGATTATAGGAACCAAAAATTGAACACTATTTCTAAGTTCCCCTGAGTTACTAGTTACTAGTGACTAGTGCAAAACAGACCACTGCCAGCCAGTATCGTCCTCCGGGCCCGCACCTTCGACCTTGGACCTGTGGCCGCGCCTTAAGTCCCAAACCCTAAACTGGCCCGTAAAACCAAATGAAAAGCCCTCCCCTATCCTTAAACCCAAGACCCTAAACCCGAAACCCTCATTCAGGGATAGACATCGTTATCAAAACCCTTACAATAGAAAACACCCTGACGATAGACACCTTTGTAAAACACTTATAGGAACCCTGTCTTGAACAGCAAATTTTCAACTCTGAACTCATAATTCCTCAACACCCCCACCCCCCCACCCCCCCCACCCAAACTCTCCCACCCCCACCACATAAACCACCTACACCACCATA
>BGNK01000280.1:264159-281497 GCA_003297005.1 Symbiodinium sp. clade A Y106 | reverse complement strand
GTGTATCGGTGTATTGCTGCAATCCTGCGCCGATCGCTCGCGGGGTCCCCCTGGGTCGGTGTATCGGTGTATCGGTGTATTGCCGCACTCCTGCGCCGATCGCTCGCGGGGCCCCCCTGTTGTATCGGTGTATTCTCAATTTTCCGCCCCCCTGCGCGGGCGCACTGTGAAATTAGGGGTACCCTATTTAGGGCTGCACCCCAAAACCGTCAAAGGGTGCTTAGGGCAACCTTTTCCCGGCAATCGACCTGGCCCTAAACCCTAAACCCTGCCAAAAACACCCTAGGCCCTAACGCCGGAGCAACGCATGAACCTGGCCCTAAACCCTAAACCCTATAGAAACACCCTAGGCCCTAACGCCGGAAACCCATAAAAAGAAGAAAGCACCCTCTTCAAGCCTCACCGGTCTTCTTGAGGTCGTCGGCCATGACGATGAGGCCGCCATGGTCGCCGAACTCGTAGATGAAGGCGCCCTTTGGTGGGGCTTCAATCTTCGGACTACGACTGGGTGGCTATAGTACGGCACCTAATAGTTAGGCTACCCAATTAGGGACCATAATTTTGACAACTACCCGACTAGGGTTTACGGTTTAGGCTACAGACTTAAGTCTCAGGCTTTAGGGTTTAAGTTTCAGGGCTGTGCGGACTTAGGTTGGCAGGTTCAGGGCGTGGAGTGATTGTGGGGCGAAATACAAACGACATGCGCCGAACCCAAAACACACAGCAAAGCCTAAACGCCCCAATGACAACCCTAAACCCTAAAGTCCTAAAAAAACGACACCCTAAAGCCTAAATCCTAAAAAAACCGCTGTGCCTTGTGGGCTTCTATCCAGGTCAGCCCACCATCGCGGGAGAGGAAGGTGCTGGTCTCCTCAGGCTCGAACCTGCCGAGATGAGGGATCGTGTAGGCTTTAGAGTTCAGAGTTTTAGGGCTTAGGGTTTAGAGCTTAGGGTTTAGGATTTAGAGTTCAGAACTTAGAGTTCGGAGCTTAGGCTTAGGCTTCAGAGCTTTAGGGTTTAGGGGGGACGAGGGCTTTAGGTTTCTTCCACACGACCCGAAACCCTGGTTACATGCCGCAGAGCACGGTTCATGCACCCTGAACCTTAATTATTTGTAAGTAAGCTGTGGATGATCACCCAAAAGCCTGAACATTGCATCACAAGACTTCACTCCAGGAACTAACTTGCACAACCCCTGGGCATCAACCCTTGCAGCTTACATAAGGACCAAGGATCCACAAGGACTGTGCGGACGAAGCCCTAAACTATCCTTGCATACCGGCAAGCATGCGCTTCTCGGCAGCATCTATGCTCATTTAAGAAAAGTCAAGGTACAGTTGGGCTTTTGATCGTGCCAATAAGTATCACACGCCCGCTTCAGTTCTAAACACGAAGAGTGACAGTGAAGTTGTGGTGGAAAACTGTTGAATATTTCAAGGTCTGTAACTGGTTTCATACTTTGCTGTAATTCCGGTGCCACGTCACCTTGTTGTTAGGGCTTGGGTCCTACTTGGAGGATCGGAGGACGTAGTAAGTAAGTAGGCAAAATGATAACTTACTAAGTCCCAACCCTCCAAGTAGGGGTTAATCAGAGCTTGGGCTTGATTGCGAGTTTTGGTGTTTGTGGCTTTATGCTCTGGGGTTATACAAGTGTCGAGGCTCTTGCTTCTATCCGTGCTACTTGATAGGACGAACCTTAGTATAGGTTGTACATAGGGTTGCAAGTACGATCAAGTCCAACCATAACCTCTTACAAAGCCTTACACACAGGTCGCTAGGTACGTCAAGAGATCCCAAGCACTTACGAACCGAGAGCGTAACCATGGCCTCCAGCTCCAAGACCCCCCAGTGCAAAGCCCGAACTCAACCCCCCACCCGCCCCAGACGCTGCGAACCGGAGGCTTTGGCGCTCTTTTCTCTGCCAACGCTACTCTGGGCAGTAAGGCGGAAATTGGCAGAACGGTGCGGAAGTGCCGAGCTTGCAGGATCTGCAGAAATCCTAAGGGAGAGGGGTGTTACCCCTGCTCCTACTGCCACTTCTGCTACTACTTCTGCTGCTGCCCTTCTACTTCCGCCCGCTCCGCCTTTTACCCTTGCCCTTGCCGCCCTTCCCTTTGCCCTTTCCCTTGCTGCCCTTGCCATCGCCAGGGGATCCGGGTTCCGACCTTACTTGGAGCTTAGACCAGGTTTGGGGGTTTGGGGCTCCATAAGGGTCCCTGTGTGGGGCTCCGTAAGGGTTCCTGTATGGGGCTCCGTAAGGGTTCCTGTATGAATTGTAGTAGGACTGTCGATGCAGTTATCAATCAACTTGAAAACACGGGTTTTTGCGCTTGGGGTTTTAGGGGCCTACAGCTTCATGTCTAAACCAAAACCTGAACTCAAAATTCATGAAAACAGCCTTATCCCAGAGGCTAAGCCCTCTTTCCCTGACTGCGGGGCATCGTTGGGCAACGTAAAACTCCAGGCCAAAGATTCGCTTGGAGATCTAGAAACGTGGGCTGTATGTATGCAGTAGGAATTGCTGGAATACAAGGTCCCAACAAGCTATGCGAATACCTACCACATAGAAAGAGGGCTCCCTGGTAAGGGGAAGAAAACCCCCAAACAGCCTATTGATCTTCTCACATACCCTCCACTCTTTCGGAAAATCTGGAAGTTTCCTTGGTTCGCCTATGAAGATCTCCCCCACACCCTAGAGCCCTAGAGTTGGACGTAGGGCTCAAGGCTCAGAGAGTTTCGGGTTTAGGGTGTTGGCCGTAGACACCCTAAACCCTAAACCCCAAACCCTAAACCCCTAAACGCTAAACCGCCAAGCCACGGATCATGCTGCGGAGAGTCGGGATCCGCGTCGCTGGGCAGAGGAGCCTTGGGAGGGGCGGCACGCGCCACCTCGAAGAATCCGGGGTGGAGCTTTGTGTTGCGGGTTTAGGGCTTGTAGGGCTTGGGGTAGGATTTCTAGGGCTGAGGGCTTAGGATTTACGGTTTAAGATTCAAAACATCGGGGATGAGCTTCGGGGTTTAGGCTTTGCGGTGTGAGCTTCAGGGTCTACTTGTGCTATCGGGCTTACTATTTGGGAATGAGGGCTTGGGCCGTTGGGGTTAAGGCTGGCCAGGCTCAGGTTTCAAGAGGTTGGGGATATAGCGGCATTTAAGCCCTAGTTTCTGGTTACCGTAACGGGAGCAACCCAAGATGTAGATTTCAGGGATTCGGGGCTCTCCTCTTTGCTTGCATTATTCAGTTTTACCCTAAACTCCACGGGTGTAGTCGTCATTTTGGGGTCCGGCGCCGCTGAGCGTTGAGACCCGTCGCTTTTCTGACTAATGATATCGTCGCAACCTTCTTGACGGATGTCAACTCGTGCTCCAACTCAGCAATTCGTTTGTGCTTCTTGTGCACATCCTCGAATCCTCCAGCCGCTCCCAACACAATTTCAATATCGGCTCTGAGTGGAGCTCGTCTGAGTCATTGACGTCCAGCGGCATTGAAGCCAGATCTGCTGATCCAGTTCCTTTAGCAGTGTGGACGTTCTCGCCTGGCAACTCTGAAGACACATCTGAGCTTTGGATGACCTCCTCTTGGGTGGTTGTCAAAGGTCCCGTCTGGGTTCCCAAAGTATAGAGTATAGAGTGCCGTATTGTATTAAGAGTAGTATTATATAGGGCTCCCCTGAAGGACGAGAGTTTCGACAACTATCCTCGTGCACCCGTTTCTCGATGAGGCGCATGTCTTTGTTGAACGGCCCAGACTTGCACCAGGAGCTTGTAGAGCAGATATTTAATATTACTAATTTTTGTACAGGGGACGAGATTTATCAATCAGGCGTCTACACTAGCTATGATGGAGCTCTCAACAATTAGTAAGAGTAGAGTTTCGTGGCATATATCAGTACAGCTCTATAGGGACGATTATAAGGGGGCAAATTCCTGAATACCCAAATGCGAACATCTGAAAGCTCTCAGGGCCCCAGCCTGTTTACTGAGTCGCACAATGCTTGAATAAACCGAAGCCAATTATTAATTGTTCTTAAGCGCTGAACCCCTGCACGCAGAACCCTGCATTCCTACACCCTCCACCCTAACCAAACCCTAAGACCTACACCTTGAGCCCCAAATCCTAAATCTTAAACCGTATAACACAGTGGACACAACGCAAGAAAAAAGAAAAACTGGCCTCCAGGCTGAAAGCGCTCAGGGGCAGCACTTCCTTGGTGCTGAGAAATCGATGGTACCTTGGCCCCCCGGAGTGCTTAGTGGGGATCGCCGGGCTCCCAAGATTTGGGGGTTTCCGAAACTAGGGGACCCTAAAGTAGTACCCTAAATAGTAGGATCCTTACTATAAGGATCCCGACATAAGGTATCCCTAAGTTTCGGAAACTCCCATTTTGGGGGTTTGTGGCCTACGGCTTGGGGGCTTTGGGGGTTTGGGGCTCAGAGGCTTTTGTTGTTCAAGAATGGCTCCAGGTTCAAAGCTTTGGACCTTACGGAGAGTCTCGGGCTCAGAAATTTGCAGATTCGGGCTTAAGGTTCGGAGATTCGGGTTTAAGCGCTTCGGGATTTCATGGCTTAGGGTCCCTGGCATACTGGTACCCTGAACCCTTCAACCCGGAAGCCTGAAACCCTGCTGCAGGGGGCCTTACTACATCAGAATAGCGTTTTGATTTGGGAATAGTATAGTGCATCCCTATGCTTTGAGACAAGCGTGCGGCGAAAACAGGACGGAGGAGGAAGGGACATCAAAGGAGCTGAGTCAATCCCATATCCCGGAACCCAGACAGAAATAAGAGTCCATGTAACATTCCCGAAACTGCAAGCGAATGGCAGCATTGCTAACTTTACGGACAAGATGAACCAGACGGCGTTTAAGGCAAGTTTAAGGGGTTAGTAGGTCCTCTATGAACTTTAGGATTTCTGAAAATTTGCGGGAATCCTGAACCCCGAAACCCTAAACCCTAAGTGTGAATCCCGGAAACCCGAGAGAGCTTGGGCTCCGACAGCGAGCCGAACTTCAAGCTGAACTCGTTGACAAGGGCCCGCCCTCGGATCCGGGTGAGGCTTGGGGGCTTTAGGCTTCCCCTAAACCCTAAATCCTAAACCCTAGACCCTCAACCCCAAGCCCTAAACCCTAAACCCTAAAACCCTAAAACCCATTAAACCCATTAAAACCCTGAACCCTATTCGGGTTTCGGGGGTTAAGAGGCTCAGAGCGTAGTTGCTCTAGTGCTTCCGATGTCGGCCTGGCTTGCACCAGCTGCTGCTACTACGAACTACTCCTACTACGAATTACTCTACTCCTCTCTCAGCCCGAAACTGTAGACCCTGCGCCAACCCCTAAACCCCAAACCCTAAACCCGGCACCCTGAACCCTAAAGCCCAAACCCTGCACCCTAAGCTAATTCAACACGACCCAAGGCTACAAACATACTCGGGCTAAGGGCCCAGGATTCAGGGTTTAGGGTGTGAACTACAACCCTGGACCCTAAACACTTGTCATCTTCTCCCCCTCAAGAGCCTAATCAAGCATTGTGCAGCCCTAATGCAACGGCCGATAATCAGGAAAGTGCGTTTTGTGGTAAATCGCACGGCAACTGTATAGGGACTATACGGAAATATCTCTGCAAATTATTCCCGCCCCAACATTAAAATTCAGAGGGTCTTGTGATGTTGTCGCCGGCATGGAAGGCCTGCACCCAGGAGGCCGCAAAAGCCTCCGCGTGTGCCGACCACTCCTCCACTTGCTCTGGCGTGCACGTTTTAGGGTTCAGGGTTTAGGGTTTAGGGTCGTGGGCTTTGTCAAAAAGTTTCAGGCCGCGGGATCATAAATTCAAGTTTCAGTCTTGGGATTGAGGTTTCTGTTTCGGGTGTAGCAAGGCTTAGGAACTTGGGCTCCGCGTAGTTCCCTTGGCCCTGAACAGTGAAAGGAACTCCACGGCTTTAAAGGCCCTAAAAACCTTAAAGCCCTAAACAAAGCCTCAAAACCCCTAAAACCCCAAGGTAAGCCCTAAAACCCCAAGGTAAGCCCTAAAACCCCAAGGTAAGCCCTAAAACCCCAAGGTAAGCCCTAAAACCCCAAGGTAAGCCCTAAAGCCCCTAGAGGCCTGAAACATGTCATTTGCATCTCAGAGAAGCTTTGGGGCTGGAGGGCTCCAGGGTTTGAGGGTTTCAGGATGCTTCGAGGTTTCCTGTAAAGCTTCCCGTTTCGGGTTTGGGGTTTCGGGGTTTCGGTTTTAGGCCAAAGGCTTTCCGTTTGCGGGCCTTTGGAGCTTGGGGTTGGCTTGCGTTCAAAGCTGTAGAACTGGACAGGATCCTGGGCCTGCTGCAGAAGGCCGGGGCTTGGGGAGTTGGGGCTCCCATGCTCCTTTTTTAGGGGTTAGGGCTTTAAGGACTTTAGGGTTTATATATACATATATATATATGTATACATACATATATATACATACATACATACATACATATATATATATATATATATTATAGGGTTCAGGGGTTTAGTCGGGGTATGGGGGTTTAGGGATTTGAACTCAGACATGGTTCTCCGGCATGATCCTACGCCCTCGACAGCACGGCATCGAAGCACGAGGCTTACTTTGATTGGTCTTACTTGCTCGTGCTAGCATTGCTGTGGGTGTTACGGATAATCTGATACTCAGCGACTCATGACGGCGGCCACAGTTTCTTGTGACGTTACTGGACTGTCGCTACTGCTTCGTGGTCACAATCAAAATGAGAACTACAATCCCTGCTGGTTGTTCCCAACCCTCAACTTCCGACATTACGACTGTAAGGCACAAACTCGTCACGGCTTCAGATACCTGAGCCCTGCACCCGAAAACCTGAGACAGCTCCCAACTCCGAAACAGAAAGCTCGGCAATGCGTTCAGGCTCCTGATGGTGCTCAACACAGCCGGCCACGTGCATGAGGGTCCTCATGCCTTGCACTCACGGAAGGTAAGCTCAGCAGGCTCCATATTAGTCGGTTATAGTGCGACTTTTGGGCAGAAGGGTCCATGTTACCACCATTATGGAATCAGGTCCCCAAAGCCCTTCCTTATCATGGTTTCGGGGGCCTAATTCCATAATAGTAGTATATAACTAATGTATGGGAGTTTCCGAAAATAGGGGACCCTAATATAGTACCCTAAATAGACGTTGAACCCTGAAGGCCTTCTTGCAGCTTCCGCCGGGTCTTCTCCAACTGCCCCTCCAATGAAGCCTGGCAGCTTGGGTCTGTGCTTCAGGTTCAGGGTTTAGGGTTTAGGGTTTAGGGATGACGCCTGGCAGCTTGGGGCTGTGCTTCTTCTCTGGATGCTGAGGGCCGGAAAACTTGGAACAGCATTTCGTTGGACATTGTAGTAGAGTCGCAGGACTTGCATAGGCTATTTGAGGATAGAATATAACTAGTAATCCTTATGTTTGCCAGAAAGACTACACCAGGGTGCTTAATGTGACTTTAGTCAACAATCAGAGCTTGAGCACCAAGGAACTATGCTACGAGCGCTGTTACTTTATGCGGGAACCGTCCACTCCCGGATCCCACGATCCCTGAACAAAGTACCCGAATGAAAGAAACATCCTTTAACACGCTTGAAAGCTTCTGTGACAACGAGCCCTGCATGAAAACTTCCTTTGTGTTGTCATGAGTTAGGGATTTACTTAGAGGATCATGGGACTTAGTGCCCAGGGTCAATTTATAACGTAATTATAGCTATGATCAATTAAGGTACTTCTAACCTTACTTACGAAGTCCAATGAGCCTTCAAGTATGGTTTGTTTAAGGTTAGGACAACCCCCTTCTGATTGCACAGAGCTTCCCGCCTTGCCGTCACTGGCCTTGACCAGCCCGCGTATTATCTCGCGAGTGCGCCTGCTAGCCAACAGAGGACGAACTTAGTTCTGTAGGGCTTCGGGTTAGGATTCAGGGTTAGTTCTGTGAGGGCTCGCCGGGTCTTTAGGGCTTAGGGCATGGCTCTGCAGAGTTTCAGGGCGCTCCTAGGGGCTTGAGCAGCAGGTTTCCCTGCACAACTCCAGTCTGCGCCTCGCCCCTCACCTCCTAGCAGTCAGGGTCCGGGGACCTAAGCACTATGAGAAGCGCTGAACCGACGTTCCTAAGCCAACATTCCCCAAAGTCCAAGACCCAAATCTAACTTTGTCCAAACCCTCAAAATTCCCCAAACTCCGCAACCAAACTTCCCATCACATCTCCCCCCACAAAAAGAACAGATGCACCTCGCGATCACGTAGTGGTCGCTCTTGACCTAGGGGTGTTCTCAAGATCAGGGGCGCAACCCTAAACCCTAAACCCTAAACACTATGGCTTTCCCAGGGTTGTGCGTAGTCCTTAGGGGCCAAAAGCTACTTGTAACCAGGGCTTCCTGCCCCTCAACCCTCAACCCTTACGCCGACAACCTCAACCTTTAATCCCAAACTCAACTCTAAACCCACCACTTTCAAAAAATCCTACTTCTCCAGCTTTAGTAGTCCTAAACCCTAAGCCTGACCTCAAGCCTAAACCTAACCCTAAACCGTACATCTAAACCCCTGAACCCTAAACCCCTAAGCCCTATCCCCTAAACCCTGAACCCCTCCTGTTCAGAAACGCCCCACCTTGATCAGCCCCACTGCGACGCCATCCAAGCGCTCCAAGTAAAGAACGGCACCTCCGAGTTGGAGTTTCTCTGAGCTCTTTTAGAGTCTTTTTTTTTAACTTTTACGTCTTGAACTTAAGTTCCAAAGTCTTTAAGGCTTTGAAGGCATTCAGAGCTTTAGGGTTTTGAAGGCCTTTCGAGGCTTTTTTGGTTAGGACTTTTAAGGCTTTAGGGTTCAGGTTGAGGGCTCCGGGCTTCGGGGCTTTGGGTTTTTCAACCGGGGCGTGGGGTGTGCGATGTTTAGGGTTTAGGGTTTAGGGTTTGGTACTCCAGGTGAAAGGCGCTGAGATTGTTTGCAAGCTTCTTTAGACGATGTTCTAGGCTTTTTCTTCGAAGCTCGTAACCCTAAACCCTAAGCCCGGGTAGAAGATGCTGTGGGGAGTTTTTGGTGCCAGGGGGTTTGTGCCATGCCGTTGTATGGCCGCTACTTTTTACAAAGGCCAAGACGTGGGCTCCTGGGATCCTTCGTATAAGGATGCATTAGGAGGGTTTAGGGTTTAGGGGGTGCATAATTAAAACATCCTATGATTTCGGCTATGTGGAAAACTTCTTGATATTTGGGGTATGCATTCGGTGCACCCGCAAGGGTTGGGCCATGCTGAGGCTTCGGGGTTTGGAGGTTCAGCACTTAGGATTAATTAAGGCCTACTTGTAGGTTTAATATGGACAAACCTCATATAAGTCTACTAGAAAACACCCCCTGAAAAGGTTCTGAGCATTGAGGCTCTTTTCTACACCCCTTTTGACAAGCTGTCATAGAAACCCTTACAAAACCATTGACGGAACCCTTAAAGGAATTCTGTGAAGGATCCCTCTCCCAATCAGGCACGACCGCGGGGCCTTCCGTGTCGGTACTGTTTCGGATGGCATCCATCGTTGAGCTCAACTTCCCCATGTCCGTGTAGATGTCCAGCGCCACACGCCGCAGGCCGTACTGGTCGAAGACGGCGAAGGCTTCGTGCTGCGACCACGGGAAGCCCTGCAGCTGGAGATGAAGGTTTGAGGAATAGGGTTTAGGGTCGTGGGTTTAGGGTTTAGGGTCTAGGGGGATTAAGGAATAGGAATTAGGAATTACGGTCAGTCTTGGAAACCCCGAAAAAAGCAGCCCTTGCAACTTCATCCCGGGTGCATCGGAGGAGAGGATGGCGACGTGATCCATCCAGGAGCGCTCGATTGGAAAGATGTGCTCGTGCTTTTCGTCGTTTTGTTCCACCATCACCGTCACCTGCGGGTTTGTAGGTTTGAGGGTCCAAGGGTGGACGGCGCTACCTGGCAGTTTCCAAACGGGGGTTCCTGTAGCAATTGTTTTCGGGGTTGAGGGTCTAAATTTCTCAGATTTAGAGGTTATATTTACTGCTTGAAACCTCGGATGGACCTCGTACGTCAAGGCCCATGCCATCATGTTAAAACGACACGCAGGCAAAGATACCCTGCCAGGGCTGGGGCTGACTATAGGGGCTTTCAGACTTAAAGATGGGTTCGGGGCACTGTATACGGAATATTTACCATATGGACTATGTGGGATATGATTCGGGTTTCTTTCGACCAGACAGAGGACCCGCTTTATTGCAGCGAGGTGCAGGTAGATGATGCAGGAATGTTCTGGGTGTCTGCAGGGTCGGGTGTGTGAGGACATGGGGTTTGGACGCAGCTTGGTGCTGGCTTCGGCACGGCAAACAACAGAAAATCCAGCCCAAACCAGAACGCTAAAACCTAAACCACTAAATCGATAGACCCAAAGCCCAAAACG
This sequence comes from Symbiodinium sp. clade A Y106, assembly GCA_003297005.1. Taxonomy (NCBI): domain Eukaryota; class Dinophyceae; order Suessiales; family Symbiodiniaceae; genus Symbiodinium; species Symbiodinium sp. clade A. The sequence continues at coordinate 271,105 of BGNK01000280.1, read as the reverse complement.
ATATCACCGGTTTGGGGCTAGTGGATTAAGGGTTCAAGGTTTAGGCAAAGTTTAGGCTTGCTTAAGGTTGAGGGTTTAGGGCCCTGAACCTCAACCCTAAACCGTGAGCCCTGATGCCTCATCGCTGACGTTGAGAATCCAATACCGAGCTTCGGGTCTAGGAATTTAGTTGCTGGGGCTCCGGGTGTAGGGCTCAGGGCTTTGGATTTGAGGGTTTGGGGTGCAGGACTTCGGAAATATTTAGTGTTTGGGGGTTAATGTGTTTTGGGTTGAAGGGACTAGGGTGTAGGGACCCAGCCTCTTTTTGGTGGACCATCTCCAGGAACGCCTGGCTGCTTGCTGAGGAGTCCAGTTTCAAGCACCATAACAGGTATAGCAAAAGCATGTGCTTTCTTCTTAGGTATACTAACTACTTAACGCTAAGTACTTCAAATGCATGCACACTTCTCAAAAGTGAAGTGCCTGAACAGCCCTAGACCCTAAACTGAAGGCTCAAGCCAGATGCCTCCCTCGCTGTTTCTGGCATTTCGGAAACGGCGCTGTCAACATACGCCACGATCCTCGGGAACTCGAGCAAAGGTTCTGGTTCAGGGTTTAAGGGTTTTAAGGTTTAAGGCACCCTCAAACGAGCCCTTATTTCAAGAACAAGAACCTCACATACCGAACCCCAAGCTTTAAAGAACTCAGGCCCGATCTCAGGAAATCCAAACAACAACAGCTTTAAAAGACGAAAGCACAAAAAGAAAGAAGCGTCTTAAAATACGGAAAACAGCAATTGAAACGACTGCTAAACCCCAAACCCTAAACGGCGAGAAGCTGGGGTCCGACGGATCCGACCGGATCGAGCTGGGGCACGGGATACCTCGGCGGCAGAGGCGGCTGAGAGCTAAAAAAAATTACGAATAGATACCAATACTATTTTGGTGCCTCCTTCTTATAATTACGATATACTTTAACCCAAAACCCTATTCTAATTATTAAGGTCTCTAGAGAAATGCCGTGTGGGGAGCTTCTCTGGTTAGGGAATATGCCTGGTGGGTGTGGGTCTTCTAGGGTTCAGGGATATACCTTGTGACTTTAGAGATTCTGGGGTTTTAGGGTCGGGTTTTCCACGGTTTAGGGTTTAGGGTTTGGGGTTTAGGGTTTGGGGTTTAAGGTTTGGGGTTTGGGCTTTAGGGTTTGGGGTTTAGGGTTTAGGGTTTGGGGTTTAGGGTTTGGGGTTTGGGCTTTAGGGTTTTGGCTTTAGGGTTTGGGGTTTAGCGTTTAGGGTTTGGGGTGCCAGCGGCACGCCGTCGTACACGTACCATTGTCGACCCCACCGCCAATACCAGCGTCCATCGCTCCTGGTGTCACGAGGCACGCTGGTTTCGCGGTTTTGCATCATGACGACGGCTCGCCTCGCTTTGAAGGGCGTACCGATGCCCTCGTTCTCGGCGGACGTCGCGTTTCCCATCCTGACACGTCGTAGTGCTGTATATGCGACACACACCTCCCACGCCCGATCCCGGTCCTGGCCTCGCGGATCTCGCCGCTTCGGCTCTTCCCCCGAGCTCGCTCGAACCGAAGATGCTGTAGCGCGAGATGCTGGTTACTGCGCAGACGGGGAACATGCTGTGTTCATGCGGCGATGGACGCCTTTGCCGCGCTGCAGTTCGAACGTGACCGAATGCACAAAGGACAGAAACCCTGTACTTTGCACGTCCTGCCGGCTACGGTCTGCCTATGGTAATTCGTCTCTTTTGCGTCACTCGACCATCTGTGTTGGCAAAGCAGGGTACCTGTGGTAATTCTATGTTTCGCATCGGTCGATTATCCGTGTTGGCAAAGCAAGGTACCTGTGGTAATTCTTCTGTTTTGATTCGGCCGCTTATCTGTGTTGGCAAAGCAAGGTACCTGTGCTAATTCTCTGCTGTAAGTCTGTCGATTATCTGTGTTGGCAAAGCAAGTTCTCGCTATGGCTGCCTTACACGATTCTAGCTTCTCGAACGGATCGCCCGCGCTCAGTCGGCAGCCGGGAGACTGATGGCGAGGTCATTGCAGTGCCTCGGACTCAACCCTTCGACCTTCTATCTTCCTTTCATCCCCCAACCACCTGCTGCCAGATTCACCTAAAGCCAAACACCTGCTTCCTTTTCAGAGTCGCCAGCATCACCGCGCGTCGCCCGCTGCGGTTCCGCCGGAAGCCTGGCCTGCAGAGGAGTGGTGCGCGGATCGCTCCATCTCTGTTTCTCCTCCCCACCTTGCGCGCGCTCCTGCTCCCAATCGTCCCACCACGACTTCTCCAGCTCTCCAGCCTGCACGCACGCACTGCGTTGCGTTTAAATCCTGCTGGCCATGCACCTCGCGTGCCTTCTGGATGTCGNCGCGCGCTCCTGCTCCCAATCGTCCCACCACGACTTCTCCAGCTCTCCAGCCTGCACGCACGCACTGCGTTGCGTTTAAATCCTGCTGGCCATGCACCTCGCGTGCCTTCTGGATGTCGCTCTCAGGCACGACATCCAGAAGGTGGAGAGTCAGATCCTTCTCGGCGCACGCTTGCGCACTTGACGAATGTGTCCTCGTCGTCGGTCGCGCGTCTTGCACCTGCCTCTCGCATGTCCTCCACGGCTTTGTGGAGCTGGCGTGGCCAAGTCCACTCGTAGCCGTACAAGTCGTTGCCTCCAGAAACACACATCGCTCAGGTCGCCCGATGCTCGTTGCCGGACTCGCCCCGCCCTGCCTGCACAGACTACGAGGATCTTGGACTTGTCCAGAAGGAAGTCATTCACCGACAACCGCCACGCCAGCTCCTGCCCTATCCCCCACAGTCCTCGGCCAGCGACGGGGTGAAGCGGCACCGCGCCGAAGGCCGTGGCTGCCACCTGTCCGCGGCGATCCTCATGTCATGAATTGTCGTTGTTGTGGTGCCCGGTCCGATGCCGCGAAACTTCCGAGGCAAGCGCGAGAACGAAGTCGCCGTCCACACCGCGGACAGAGCACAAGGAGGAGTCGCTGAACACGGCAGCGACGTCCTCACGATGGAACAGAGTGCATTCGAGGACATGCAGGAGACTGGCAGTTTCATGTCCTCCAGGAAGGGCTCCAGCAGCTCCAACAGGTGGGGCATCGCGTCGGGCGACAGATGCAGCCCGTCCACGTTCCCGCACAAGGCCAAGAAGATGTAAACTGAGAAGTTCTACGGATGATAAGAAGTTTGCCCCCCCCAAAAAAAAGGAACGAAAAGTGTAGTCATTCAGTTACTAAGGGACTTCTCCTTCTCCAAGGTAATCATCCAGAAGACGTCCCAGTCCTTTTCTGGCCATTTTCTTGAAAGCATGGCTGACATGCATCCGGAGTCTTGCGTATGCTCGCACTGCACTCCCTCCGCTCCATTGATGAGCTCCGCTAACCGCTAATCCTGCCAGGTCTTCGGAAAGCCGGGCGGTTTTCGTGTCAAGGCTCCAACCGCTTTGGACCTCTGCATTGCGATCGCGGATGGCTGAAGCAGGACTCCACAGCGCGGAGATTGTCAGCACAAGCATCAAGGATTTCGACATGACCAAGCAACGGCAGGGTTTGGAGCAAAGGTCCAGGTGAGTTCTATCAAATCAGGGCGGCGCCTACAGGCCCAAAGCCAAGATCAGGCTGCCACAGAGACATCTAATTTATTCTTCAATTACAGCCAGCCAATGCGGAAGATGGCTACACTAAGCTGTTGGGACTGCAAGGTCATGCTTTCATCCGGCTGCCGCCTCCACTTGTTCAAGTGCCTCGTGCAACCAAACACCACTGTAACGTACACAGAATGCTACCCCTGGCAGAACAATGCCAAGATCTTTCCTGACACAATAATACAGGGGCATAAATAAATAGCACGAAAAACAGAAAGTAGAATAAGGAACCCCCCCAAAATAATATAGGTAACGAAATAATTATTCAGGCTCCTATATTACATGCTAGGTAGACCTCTTCGTGATCAGCCGGGGGTCGCAGTTGCCAATGCAGTGATGTTGGCGGTTTGGCTAGATGCCACTAGATTGGCTCAGTAATGTTCCAAGGATTGAGCCAGGCTTTAGGGTTTAGGGTTTAGCTTTAGGGTTTAGGGTTTAGGGCTACGTGGTATATAGTATAATAGGTAATATATAGTATAACATAGTATAATAGGTAATAATATAGTATAATACAGTACAATAGGTAATAATATCGTATAATATAGTACAATATAGAATAATAGCAGCGATCCTTTAAACCCTCAACGCGAAGGTTGGCAGGCCTGAGGTGTCACGTGTGAAAACGTGGCACTTCGTGGATCACGGCTCCGATGGCTCTCACAGGCAAACAGCGAACCGAGAATCGGTCTTGTCTCATTCCTGCTCAATAGGCTGCCTTTCTAGAGAATCAGGGTTCTTTATCCCTAACCGATAATCGAAAACCGATGCAGCCCATAAGCCTAAATCCCAAATGCACAATGGCTGCTGCAGTACTCAGCAACTTCAGAGGGAGTTCAGAACTCTCAGTAGTAGTATAAAATAGAACATACTGTAGAAGTTACATACAACATATGTGGCATAGACCTTTAGGGTCTATGTGAGTATTCTGTGGGGGGAGTACTAGTAGCAGTGGTACTACTCGTCCTAGTACTAATACTAGTAGTACTAGCCAGTACTAGCAGTTAGAACTAGTACTAGTACTAGTACGAGTATTAGTACTAACTCGTANCTACTCGTCCTAGTACTAATACTAGTAGTACTAGCCAGTACTAGCAGTTAGAACTAGTACTAGTACTAGTACGAGTATTAGTACTAACTCGTACTACTACTACTACTACTACTACTACTACTAGTACTAATACTACTACCAGTAGCAAAAAGTTTTTCCATTTCAACCATTTCAACCATTTCAAAACGGTTGAAATGGTGAAATGGTTAAAAAACCTTTGTCTCCGGGCAAAGGATGAAATGGTTGAAATGGCTGAAATGGTTGAAATGGTTCAAAGTTTTACCCATTTCAACCATTTCAGCCATTTCGAAACGGTTAAAATCTTTATCCATTTCAACCATTTTTAATACTTTGGGCTTCCCCGGGAGCCCAGGAGTAAGAATTTTATCCATTTCAACCATTTCAAAACGGTTGAAATGGTTAAAAACCTTTGTCTCCGGGCAAAGGCAGAAGGATTTGAAATGGATGAAATGGTTGAAATGGCTGAAATGGTTGAAATGGTTAAAAGTTTTATCCATTTCAACCATTTCGAAACGGTTGANCGAAACGGTTGAAATGGTTGAAATGGTTAAAATCTTTATCCATTTCAACCATTTCAACCGTTTCAACCATTTTTAATACTTTGGGCTTCCCCGGGAGCCCAGGAGTAAGAATTTTATCCATTTCAACCATTTCAAAACGGTTGAAATGGTTAAAAAACCTTTGTCTCCGGGCAAAGGCAGAAGGATTTGAAATGGATGAAATGGTTGAAATGGCTGAAATGGTTGAAATGGTTAAAAGTTTTATCCATTTCAACCATTTCGAAACGGTTGANTTCGAAACGGTTGAAATGGTTGAAATGGTTAAAATCTTTATCCATTTCAACCATTTCAACCGTTTCAACCATTTTTAATACTTTGGGCTTCCCCGGGAGCCCAGGAGTAAGAATTTTATTCATTTCAACCATTTCAACCATTTCAAAACGGTTGAAATGGTTGAAATGGTTAAAAAACCTTTGTCTCCGGGCAAAGGCAGAAGGAATTGAAATGGATGAAATGGTTGAAATGGCTGAAATGGTTGAAATGGTTAAANAACCTTTGTCTCCGGGCAAAGGCAGAAGGAATTGAAATGGATGAAATGGTTGAAATGGCTGAAATGGTTGAAATGGTTAAAAGTTTTATCCATTTCAACCATTTCGAAACGGTTGAAATCTTTATCCATTTCAACCATTTCAACCATTTCAACCGTTTCAACCATTTTTAATACTTTGGGCTTCCCCGGGAACCCAGGAGTAAGAATTTTATCCATTTCAACCATTTCAAAACGGTTGAAATGGTTGAAAAGGTTAAAATCTTCATCCATTTTAACCATTACAACCATTTTTAATACTTTGGGCTTCCCCTGGAGCCCGGGAGTAAGAATTTTAGCCATTTCAGCCATTTCAACCATGTCGAAACGGTTGAAATGGTTGAAATGGGTAAAAAAAATATATTTGTATATATTTATATCCATTTCAACCATTTCAACCGCTTCAACCATTTTTAATACGTTGGGCTTCCCCGGGAACCCGGGAGTAAGAATTTTATCCATTACAACCATTTCAAAACAGTTGAAATGGTTGAAATGATTAAAAAATCTTTGTCTCCGCGCAAAGGCAGAAGGAATTGAAATGGTTGAAATGGTTATCCATTTCAACCGTTTCAACCATCTCGAAACGGTTGAAATGGTTGAAATTGTTAAAATCTTTATCCATTTCAACCGTTTCAACCATTTTTAATACTTTGGGCTTCCCCGGGAGCCCNCCATTTCAACCGTTTCAACCATCTCGAAACGGTTGAAATGGTTGAAATTGTTAAAATCTTTATCCATTTCAACCGTTTCAACCATTTTTAATACTTTGGGCTTCCCCGGGAGCCCAGGAGTAAGAATTTTAACCATTTCAACCATTTCGAAACGGTTGAAATGGTTGAAACGGTTGAAATTTTCACCCATTTCAACTAATTCAACCATTTCAACCTTTTTTAATACTTTGGGCTTCCCCGGGAGCCCCGGAGTGCAAATTTTATCCATTTCACCCATTTCAATTATTTCAGAATGGTTGAAATGATTGAAATGGATACTGGGAAGGTTCAAGAACAAAACAGCACCATTTTGTTACGGGGACTTGGCGGGGCTCCAGAACAAAACCGTGACATTTGTTGCGGGAACTTGGAGGAGGTTCAGGAACAAAACCGCGACACTTTGTTAGGGGGATTTGGGCGGGCTTAAG
>BGNK01000280.1:219121-262084 GCA_003297005.1 Symbiodinium sp. clade A Y106 | reverse complement strand
CTACCTCATCGTCCTTGCCATGTCCATCAGCCCCATCCATACATCCATCTTCGTTATCATCATCTTCATCTTCATCTCCCTCATCTCCATCAATCATCCTCATCATCCTCATCATCTTCGTCCTTCTCACCGCCCTCTTCGTTTTCCTTATCCTGCGCGATTTCCACGCACCCGTGGAAATATACATTATGTTCGTGTGTGGTATGAATAAGCTACCATGGGTGGAATGAACTAGTCAACGGTTGTTTCCGNTTCGTTTTCCTTATCCTGCGCGATTTCCACGCACCCGTGGAAATATACATTATGTTCGTGTGTGGTATGAATAAGCTACCATGGGTGGAATGAACTAGTCAACGGTTGTTTCCGGGATTCAACACAACCACGAACAAGTCAATCGCAGCAAATTTCGCCCAAGAATCGGTTGGCAAAGCTTGTGGCGATTGGCTGTTTCATGATTTAGAAACTGTTTGAATCATGTACAGCGGCTGGACAACACCATGCTTTCTGAAGGAGGCCATTCATAATATTTGGCGCTATCGAACCATTGTGTTTTCCAAACCTGAAGACAGCGGTTCGATAGCACCGAATTTTCCGACGTGTTCCTTCCCCTCCCTCCCCNCAAACCTGAAGACAGCGGTTCGATAGCACCGAATTTTCCGACGTGTTCCTTCCCCTCCCTCCCCTCATTGTCTTGGTCCGACATTAAGAATGCAAGGTGTTGTGTAAACCTTTGTCTCCTTCCAACAACAAAACGCAAGGCTTTTTCGAACCCCTGGTTGTCTTGTAGCAACAAACATCCAAAGTTTGTTTGTAACCCCTTGTTCTTGTGCAACATCAGAAATGCAAGTGTTTTTTGTAAACCCTTGTCACCCGCCAACATTAAACACACACGCTTTTTTGTAAACCCATGTTCTCCCTATCATTGTTGTATGTGCTACATTATGATTATCATTCACATTATGATACGGTTTGCTATGATGTTGATTACACCTTTTGTTCATGATTACCGTTGTTAATATTGCTCCCTTGTGTTCGATTTGCTTGTGACATGTTTCTAGTATTGGTATAACAACTATTCTATAATATGAAGGATGTGAGGATAAGTACTACTTACTACTAACCGTATGGATTGTAGTAATAGTAGTTGTTGTTGTTGGTGTTGTTGCTGGTGGTGGTGGTGGTGGTGGTGCNGTTGGTGTTTCTGCTGAGGTGAATGAAAGACAAAGTCCAATGAGGGGGACACTGCTTGGAGTTCACCATTCTATGTTCTTCGGCATCATACCCCTTGCCCCTCTATTCAGTCGTTGTGCACTATCTCCCCATCCTCCATCCAAAGAACAGCTAACCTCTCCATCTCCAACTTTTCTCGTGTCATTTCATCGTCAACATCTTCATTACCTACGTCATAGGACTCTGTAACTGTTGTTGTTNTTTTCTCGTGTCATTTCATCGTCAACATCTTCATTACCTACGTCATAGGACTCTGTAACTGTTGTTGTTCTTCCTGTTGTTGTTGATGATGGTGCATTATGGGTTTTAATAGGGAAAGACAGACAAAACCTCACATAGACCCTAAAGGTCCAACGTACATACAACATATACCAGGATTTATTGCAAAGACCTGAAATGAGATGTAGTAAGAAAACACTAGCCTACAGCTCTTCCCGAAGGCTCGAAATACTTTGTGCTGCCCGGGTGGTCCCCACAATGGATGAATGGCGCTTTTGGGTTCCATTAATGGGAGCCGCCCAACAGCCTTAACATCAAAGTGACGGCAGCCTTGCCTTTTGAAAGTAGCAGTCAGCATGTAATGCACACAATTTCTCCCCACTGCCTGCAAGCTCGCGCGCTAGCTGCTACTTCTCCTCAGTGCGAGCACTGTAGGGTTTTAGGTAAGACTTTACAAGGCTTGGGGACTACTCAAAGGTTCACGCGTAGTGATAAATAGAGGTATAACATTCATGCAGCAATCTTATTGCTTATTGTTCGGGGATGAACAAAAAACCGCCACGATACTGATACTGTGAACAAAGGGTGGTTGGCCTTGTGTTCCGTTCCGGCACCTTCAAAACAAGAGACGCGAATGCTAAACCCCATGAAATCTCTACTGAACTTAGACCCCTAGCAAAAATTATACTTTTAGCTGTTTCTTAGGGATTAAAGGAACCAAAGATTAAGAATTATTTCGAAGTACCCCTAAGTGAAATCGCACTGAAGCCTTCCACCCCGAAGCTCCGGGAGTTGCTCCGCACCTGCGGGTTTCGGATTCAGGGTGTTGATGACGGGAATTGAAGCCTTAGCTACACTTACGGTTTAGTTTTTTTTTTAAAGGGCCCTTTTTCGTCTGCATCAGCGAAAGCCTCTTTGACGGTTTAGGGTTTAGGGTTTAGGGTTTGTTCCAAAGAACCCCAAACCCCTGGTGTACAGCGAAATCCCTGTATAGTCCAGGAGCTTCAACCTCTTTCGTCCCAGGCTTCCCACTCCCAGCTCTCTAAGGCATGGGCGAGACCGCTGTGGCAAATATGACATACCTTTCGGGTTGTCCGGGAACGAATGTCATGGCATCGGACACCCGTGTTCATGCTAAGGGCTAGGATAAGCGCACCCCGCAGAACGGGTCTGAACCTGAGAGGAAAACCCTGACAACTTAACTCAAAGCTGGGGGTGTTTATATGGAGCCAGCCATGATGGGTGGAATCCTACGGATCTCGTTTATAGAGAGCCCTCGATGGGCTACGAGGTGTGCCGAGCTCCGTTTCAGTGGGTTTGCGGCTTTTTTTTGGCACCAACTTTGCGCCCCGATTTGGAACCCAACACCTCGACTTGGACGACTGCTAGGCTGACTTGGGCAGTGCATCGATGCTACATGGCCCCAAACCCGCAGCCCTAAACCCTAAGCACGAGACTCTGGTGTGATCCCACTCCGTAAACCCCTAGATCCCATGCTCCGCCCCGGTTCCAATAACCTGACCTCTCAAGCCTCTAACCCTACAAACCCAAACCCTTCAAGTGTAGAGCCCTCGCCGCCCGACACCCGTTCCAATCAACTCTCGGCGCGATTGCCTTCCCAAGGTTTCTTTCTGAAGCCGTGGCACACCAGCAAGAGCATGCTGAGGGAGAGGACGGCTAGGAGCGGCCCGTAGAGAGCTATGTACCTGCAGATAGAAGGGGTACTCTTCTACGGTTTAGACTAGTGTACCCCCCAAAAGAACCATGCTAGGGATGATAAAGGGTCCTTTAAACAAAGGTATAAATGTTTATATAAATATGCATAAATATGAGTGTGTGTATGTGTACCTGTATATGTATATATGTGTACATTTGTATACGTAATTGTATATGCATATGAACAGATATGTATGTAAGTATGTATGTATCTATGTATGTATGTATGTATATATATACATATGTAATGTGGTGCAACACTTGCCAAGCCCCCGACCCCCCCCCCAATGCTATTTATTACTGTTGGCACTGTTGGGACGTCGTAGTCGCAATAACGTCAGGATCCGGAAACAATAAGAGTTATGAGCCCCAAGCGAGCCATTCCCGTGGGAGATGTCGCCGTCATGTCGAGATCCCAAGGCTACAGCAGTTGCACAGATTCCCTGATGCACCAGGCCACACTTTCGGATTTCTTTAAATGCGCTCTCGGGTTTAATGAGGGTTCCTTTGAGGGCGATTACTATATGGGCTTTGCGGTTCCGGGGTTTAGTGTCTACGGTTTTGGGATTCTGCCTCACTCTCTCTTTTCTCTCTCTCTCTCTCTCTCTCTCGCTCTCTGCCCTTTCCTCTCTCTCTCTCTCTCTCTCGCTCGCTCTCTGGCTGGCTCTCTCACTCTCACGCTCATGCTCACGGTCACTCTCACTCACCCAGTCGCTGAATCACACCCAAGAGGGCACAAGCTAAGGAGCTGCTCGAGATAGAGCCTTAGAGCAAGTGCTGGCACAGAGACAGGTTCCGCGCTGTTGGCTTTAGGCATGACAATAACAACAGTAGCAGCTGCACTAATAACCAAAAAATAACAGTCAGTTCGTAAAAAGTAAGACTAAATCGGGTCACGAGCTGGAGGATGTAGGACTCAGGTATGCAGGTTCGGGACTCTGGAACCAGAACAACAGACTGCAGAGTCTCTGCTCTAAAAGCTTGCAAAATACAGGTGTAAGGATCCATCAAAATGGATGCATGTCTGCTCCTGTGATCTTTGGACAGATTCCGACAGATTCCCTGCATCCTAAGCCCGATTCAACAACCAGTACGTAAGATACCAGCAGGCCTTTCAGACTGCAAGCAAGGCACTTGTATGTCTTTGCAGAGAGTTTGCTCTCTCCGGCATTCCGCTCCTGGAGGGCTTTTGGGTTCTTGCAGCCGGGAGCCGCCTTTGGCCGCCTTTGTGCTTCGACTTCAGGATTCAGGACCATTTTCCCAAAATCCCAGGAAGGTGATGTGTTGCATCCATAGAGCTTTTTCTTGGGTTTAGCGGGGGTTACAAGGATTTGTAGAGTTTGTCCAAGCTTCTTGCTTGTACATCCCATCGACTAATCTGTAAGCGATTTCGCCCCATCGGCCTGAAACGTGATCGCCACATCCTTCACGGGCTTGCAGCGACATCGCACCTCCGGCAGTAATGATAATGACAATGATAGTATCAGTTGCCGTCTCAGAAGTAAAGATGAGACTAATGATACTAGTAACAGCATTGTTAACATAGTATTTGCAATTGGACATTATTTTTATGGGAGGGGTTGCGGGTTAGGGAATTTAGGGCGCAAAGCCACGCACTTCCTCAAGCAATTTGTGCCAGTGGAGCTCGGGTCCGGAGCGCGTCCCCCAAAACAAAGAACCAAAGTCTCTCTTGGAATAGTTCGCATAAGGAACCGACAGCAGAGAGAGACAAGGATTGCACTCCAAGCCTCCTACGAATTCAGAATCCAAAGTCATGACCGAACCCTGAACCCTAAGGAGCAAATTAGCGAAGTTCGTTGTCCCGGCTTTGGCAGCCATCGACAACTGACATAAACTGCTCTCCATTAAAAACCTCAGACCATTCATCTAAGCACCTTATGCGACCACTACAACCACCACCACCACGACGACGACTACCACTACTACTACCACTACCACTTAGTACAAGTACAAGTACCAGACCTAGTACTAGTTCTAGCTAGTAGTAGCAGTAATAGTAGTAGTTAGTAGTAGTAGTAGTAGCAGCAGCAGCAGCAGTAGTAGTAGCAGCAGCAGTAGTAGTAGTAGTAGAAGAAGGTGTACTACTATGCTCCTTCTTCTACTACTACTACTACTACAGCCACCCGACTTCATGGTTATGATGATGATGATTATCATTCGGTGAATATTCTTACTACCAGCAATAGCAATAAAAATGACAAGTGCTACTGACAATGACATAGATCATGATACTACGGATGATACAAGTAAGAAGTAATGACAACCGTATTTGACTTCTCTAGAGCTCAGATCGTCCGTCATCTGTCCTAGACACGCTGGAGTCTTAGGATTGGGTTTAATAAGTTTAAGGTTTATGCCTTAGGGTCCCACTCTTGTCCACAGCCTTTTGGTCTTTTTTTATGGAGCCTTCTAGAGTCTTTCCGAGAGTTGAGGGTGGGACCACAGATCTGCGAGACTCCGCGGGATGAAGCAAATTATCGCCCGACTAAACTCTAGAAGAATCACTGACAGCCCACCATGATCTCGAGACCGATCTTGAAGCCGATGGGGTTGAGCTTTCCCTGGCACCAAAACGATTGTTGCTGGAGACTTACATAGCCAGCCTTCTGAACTCTGAAATCCTGTTGGTAGGACCTACACTCTGTCCTTCCGCACACCAAGCTGGTAGGTTGGTCAGGCTTGCGCATGGGAAGTTGCCATCCGGGCTGCTTGGCCAGGACATGTCAGCTTCTTGAACCCTTTACCCTGAAACACTAATCACTTCACTAAACCCTAAAACGTTTCAGGTCTAGGGCTTAGGGCTTTTGATCCGGGTTTTTGGTCCAGCTACATCTCCATCGAATATCATCGAATCCTGACAGCAAGCTCCGTTAGAACGTCCTAGAAACCCCAGGCCACATCCAAACTACATCCTTGGAAGCTCCGTTCACATGTGCCAACATCCCTAAACCCTGAACCCTAAACCCGAGCCCTCAACCCTAAACCCTGAACCCTAAACCCTCAACCCTGAACCCCAAACCCAAAATCCCTACTTCAAGGATCATGGGACTTAGTAACTGGGGATATAATTAGGGTAACTATACTTATAACCCCGAATAAGGTACTTATAACCTTACTTACTAAGTCCCATGATCCTCCAAGTACAGCAATTGACACCCTTCAAGCTCCCGACATCAGTGGCTTTTTACTCCACCTTGCAAGAATTCGGAGCAGATGTGGCCCGGTCCAGGAATTATTGGCTCAGCTGCATCAGGCGGCCCTTTAGGGCTTCAGGTTCGGTAAAGATAGCGTAACTTAGGGTTTAGGGATTTAAGACTTAAAGGGTTTATAGGGCTCAGGTTTTTGGGGTTTGGGGCTCAGGGTTTTAAGGTTTAGGGTTTTGGGGCTCACTGGGCTTTTTTTAAAACTATGATAGGAGGCTCAGAGGCTTCAGGAGTTAGGGTTTAGGGTTCATAAAGTTCTAGGATGTAATATGGGAGTTTCCGAAAATTAGGGGTACCTTATTTGGGGGCATTACAATAAGGATCCTACTATTTAGGGTACTATACTAGGGTCCCCTATTTTCGGAAACCCCCATATAGGGGCCCTAATCATTAGGATAGGGTTTCCCGGTTGAGATTCTAGTATACGTACAATATAAAGACTATAGGACTATAAGACCCCGGTCTTACAGATATTTACAGGTTCAGGCTATTGGTTTGGGAGATGCGAAACTTCAGTCACAAAGCTCCAAAGTGGGAGTGCATCGTCTCATTTCATGATCCTTGCGTGCACTGCTTCCTCCGGGCTCCTGGGGCATTTGAGTGCGTAGGTTTAGGGGTTGGTTTAGGGTTTAGGGTCTAGAGTCTAGGGTCCGATGCTATTGCTGCAGCCCACAGCATCTCGCCATCGGGGTTCTGGCTTCGGTGATGTGGGCTGTGCTGGCCTTTTCAGTGCTCTCAGGAATTAAGGTTGATCTTCTAATTCTAGTGGAAAGCCTGCGCGCCAGATGCTCCGAAACCGACGGAGTACGCCGTGCCTCTGTCGGGCCCAATGCTGTGCGTCAGCTGCGCAACTCTCATGTGCTTTGCTGCGGCACTGACGTTCTGAAAATGGTCGGAAGATCTCTGTCCGTACAATCGGGGCATGACACCGGTTCACTGGCTCCGTCGTAGATTTACAGCATCAGTTTTGAGATGAGAGCCGCAGCGTGCAGGCTTCCTTGTGTGGCCAGAGCACACACAGGTAATTACTCAAAAGGCCCAAGAACCTACAATCATATACTCTCCGAGTAATAACCTGCTTTGGACCCTTAAGGCTTATTGAGCACAAGCTCCTTATAGGCTGCCCCAGCTCTGGGGCACATCTGAATCGCGATCTGATTTCGACTCGCGGCAGCTAGTTTTTCGAACATGGGCCTAGGAAAGCTTAAGCGCTCGAGACATTCACCCACCTCAAGCCTTTTGGGCTCTACAGTCTTGCACTCTTTCTGTTGTACAAAGGCCTAAGTCCCAGTCCAAAGAACTGAAAGGATGTTGACAGCTTTTAGTTCTTTTCCACTGCTGAACGATATAGAGCAGTGAACCGGAAGGACCGTGCAGCTAAGCACAAAGTCAGGCCAGGCGGATGTCATCCGAAAGATGCCAAAGACGCACGCCCGCTTCCGTCCTTCTCCCGGCTTCAAACCCTTCCCTAGGGCTCCAGTTACGTAAAAAGTCGGTTAAACACCCTGAACCCTAAACCCATGTAACCCAGTAACCCAATATATTAATATATTGGAAAATGGAGCCTCAGGGTTTCGTAAAATAGTTAAAGATGTGCAGCAGCGCGCTGCTTTGCAGCGAAGGCGCAGCAAAAGTAGGGTTGTGGGACACTCCCCAATCCTGATCCCTCCGGCCCTCAGGGGGCGAGAATTGCAAGGCTCTGCTTTGCAGAGACGAGAAGAGTCTTCCGCGATTTCCCAAGGAGCGCTTCTCTTGGAGACGAAGCTTACGTGGACTCTGGTAATTTTGGG
Organism: Symbiodinium sp. clade A Y106; assembly: GCA_003297005.1. Taxonomy (NCBI): domain Eukaryota; class Dinophyceae; order Suessiales; family Symbiodiniaceae; genus Symbiodinium; species Symbiodinium sp. clade A. Next base: position 253,905 of record BGNK01000280.1, on the reverse strand, counting down.
GCCTGAATATTTAGAATAGGGTTCCCGTTAAGGGGTCCTTTAAAGGGGTCTACAAGGGATCTATAGTATGATATAGGGGCCTTAATTATTAGAGTAGGGGTTTGGGGTATATAATCCTGTAACTATAATACGGGACCCCCAAAATAGTATAGGTAACTATGATGGCTCTTATAGTACTCCTGAAAGTTCCGGTTACTGGAGGCCCTGGCCCAAACCCGAAAGCTGGGGAACCCTTTTTCGAAGGGTTTAGCACTGAGGGCATACTTAAAGGATCATGGGACTTAGTATCTCGGGTTATAATTAGAGTAACCATACCGATAACCCCAACTTATAACCTTACTTACTAAGTCCCATGATCCTCCGAGTAGTGAGTTCGAAGGGTTTCTAGGTTGTTTCATGAAGGAGAACCAAAGGACATGCTCGACTTCATAGGATTATGGTAGCCCAATAAGGTTAAAGGTTACCTACTCTACTAACTCTACTACTAGGAGACTTTAAAGGAGACCAGCTGAGAAGAATAGTCCACCCTGCATCTCTGAAAAATCTCTGTAGATGCTGCTTGGGACCGCCCGTGCTTTGTTCGGAGCGTCGCCCCGCAACTTGGCTTAATCGCATCGTAGGTGAGCAAGGCCCGGCCCAGGGTATCCGCTGCGTCTGGTCGAATGCTCGTTTTACTGCTTTCTCTTTACCTCAAGGGCTCCAGTTGCTTAATCAGCAGGTTACTACCCATATACAGTATGTAATCCAGTAAACCATGACATGATTTAGGCTTCTGGTCCAAAGCTCGGGACTGCATTCTCTCACGCTTTGTGCTCCTACGAGTTACTGCGTACCCACGATGCGCATTATGATGAACGCAGCAATCGCCAACTATCACCGTCATCGTCATAGCCATGGTCATGGAAATCGCCATTGTCACCAGCAGCACCATAGCCTAGTGATGAACTGCACTGCTGTGAACTATATCCAAATCATCAAAATATCCAGCATCACCTTTTTCGTGTTCTCCTTCCCCTGCATCACTAACATCATTACCGCGATCATCATCTCCATCGTCGGCACCATAACCATCACCGCCACTCTTGTTCAGGTGTTTCCCTAAACCCTAAACCGTGGACCCTAAACCTTTTGAGCTTTGTCAGATGTGCATCTCATGCAGCAGCACACGGATGTGCGCTGCTCGGGGAGCTGACGATGGCGTTCGCACGATCTATGAATAGAGGGCTTAGGATTTAGGGTTTAGGGCTCATAGGGTTTATAGAGTTTTGGGCTTGCGACATAAATGGGTTCTACCATCATAGGGATCTATGATAAGAATTCCGGGATGCATAAGGGTTCCTTGATGGGCTTTTAGGATGTTAGGTTTAAGTTACCATAATAGGGATCTATAGTACATAATATGGTTTCCTTACTATAGTAATTTAAATACCCAGATGAATGTACTCGAGTTTTGAAGAATGGTCCTGAACAGTCTCATGGGTGGTGCTTTTTCGGGGGCATTTTGCGCCTGCCGAGTCTTGGGCTTTAAGGGTTTGAGCGTCATGTACCCTGGGTACCTGGACAAAACGTGTTTCAGAAGGATCGTCCTCCCGACCGATGAGTAATTGAGTCTGGTCAAGTTCGACTCATAAAAACTCGGAAGTCCCATGAGGTCTCCGACACCCCCACCTGCTTGTCTCCTGTCCCCTCTCCTGGTCGCTGTGAAGACATCCAAAAATCGCGACACCTTGTGCTGACCCAAGACCTAAACCTATAGCGTAAGAACACCTACAGCTTACACAGCCTATGGAGGAAGATCCCGTCGAAACATTTCCCGAGCTTCACTCACAGCGCCAAGGGCCACCCAAAAGCCCGACCCTGACGACAGGACGCTTTGGGTTTCAGTGTTCAGGGCTTTAGGGCGTTGGAGTTTCGGGCTTCGAGTTTAGAGCCCATGGTCTGGCTTAGGGTTGTAGGGTTGGGTTTAGTATCGGGATTTGGGGGCTGGCAGAATGTGGGAGCTTATCCACATCAGGTTCTGTTTGCCATGTGTTTTGGTGTGTGTGGGGGGGGTGGGGGTGTGGAAACTAGCACGTGGACCCTAACAGGAACCTTAATTTACAGAGCTACCCGTGAAGTAGCCTAGGGTCAGACATTCTGACAGAAAGCTTACGTTCAAGGATCGGAGATTGACTTGCAACTGGCTCCAGATATTCCTTATACTGTGTGGCTCATGGCCTCAACCTCATCCCCCCTTAAACCCTACAAACCCTCACACGGCAACCCCTGAACAAGGACCCTTGTAAAGCAACCACCTCGAGTTACGACGCCTACAAAGGGCCGCCTGCCTCGGAGCAACAAGGGCGGAAGTAAAAGGTTTTGGATAAGGGTTTATAGGGCTTATGGTTTAGCGGCAATGGCAATGTGAGCTGTTTAGGCCTCACAGCCCGAAACCGAACCCTAAAGTGGTTTCTGAGCCTAGTAGAAGACGAGGCCCAACTCATCCACCAAGCTGTGCGAGCTCGGCTTGTGTGGCCTGGCCTCCGAACCTGCGATGACAGGTGAGGGCCTGATCGGTGACTGCAGACCGCAGTGTAATCGGAAACCGGGCGCCCGAAATCGCTGCGACAGCAAAGCCATCCCAGCTGCATCAACCTGCTAGCCCTGACTATTACTTAGGGGTACTTAGAAATAATTCTTAATCTTTGGTTCCTTTACCGTTAATCCCTAAGAAACAGCGAAAATTATAATTTTTGCCAGGGGTCTAAGTTCAGTAGAGATTATATGGTCTCTTCACCACCATAACGAAGTGAAACTGGGATTTCTGGAGAAATAGTTAGTCACAGGTTTACCTCTCGGATCGGCCCAAAAGGGGAGCTGAGATGAGATAATATAGAGGCCTAAATAATTACCTATACTATTTTGGGGGGATCCTTATTATAGTTATAGTATCATGGGCCCCCAAACCATATTCTAATTGTTAAGGCCCCTACATTAGCTTATAAGGTTTGCCTCTCAACCTCCTTCTTTGGATCCGAAGGCTCTCTCTATATATATATATGTGTGTATATACACAAACACACATATTGCGCATGTTGTAGGCTCACCGACGTAATAATCATGTTGCATCGAAGTTTTCCTTTAAGATCTTCAGAATGTCCGAGTAGTGAGGACTGCTTCCCAGGGACTTGCTGTCGTGGTGATGCGTGACATAGCGACGTCCAGATCCATGAGGTTCTTCATGTACCTCGGCTCTGTGCCACTAGCCTTAAACCCTAAACCCTAAACCCTAACCCCTGTACCCTAAACCCCGAACCCTTAATAACCGTAAACTGGGGTTTAGGGGGCCTTTCGGAAGCTCAAGGCGCTTTCCGATGCTTTCTGGAATAGAGAATCAAGTTGGGGACTTCTTCCTGAAGGCATCGAGACCGGAAAGCCGAGCATACAAGCAAAAGCGGAAGTTGGTGTCCGTCTTGAACTCTTGAACACAGTTAAAGGGTTTATAGGCTTGAAGCTTAGACTTAGATCACAAAAACTACTGTGAGCGCCTTTCTTGATGATCAAACTCTGGGGGAAAGAGAAGCGAGATCGGCAGCAGCGCGAAATTCCTCAGACCCTCTACTTAAAGGATCATGGGACTTAGTAACTAGGGGTTATAATTAGGGTAACTATACTTATAACTACTTATAACCCCAATTAAGGTCCTTATAATATAACCTTACTTACTAAGTCCCATGATCCTCCAAGTAGCTGGATCCTGTGCCCGTTTCAGTGGGGGGGGGGTTCCGGTTCGGGTTCGGGTTGGGGTTCGGGTGGGGCTCGTTATGTTCCTGACTACCCTCAGACCTTGAACCCCAGGGTTTCTTTTGAGCTCCTTTTTCCCAGGGGCAGCTGTCCGCAACTTCTAAGAAGGCCTGGGAGGCCAGGAGAGACGGGCCACTAGGTTTAGAGTGTAGGGTTCCGAGCCTACAGCCCTAAATCCGCAATCTTGAAGCCTCCGCTGGAAACCTCGCATAGGGGCCTCAACAGTTACCTGCACTCTTTTTGGAGGTTCCTTTTAAGGGGTCCTTTAAAGGGGTCCATACTAGGGTTCCATGATATAGGGGCCTCAATAATTCCCCATACTTTGTAGGGTTTCCTTGATATACTTATAGCACAATGGACCCCAAAACCCTATTCTAATTATTAAGGCCACTATAGTAAGCCCATGACTTTTGCCCAGGTTGCTCATGCACCACGCTGCCGACCCAGTTCAACATGAACTCCTTCACACGGAGGTCGACCATCTCCTCGTTGGGCTGAGATGTTCGAGCTTTTAGAGTATTAGGGTTTAGGGGAATTAGGGCAGTAATTTTGAGTCTTAGGGTTTAAAGGGTATTGGGGTGTAGGGGATTAGGGTTTATAGGGCATTAGGGTATTAAGGTACTAGGGCTTTCAGTTCAGGGTTTGATGAATACTCCCCCACCTGCCCACCAAGGTTCCAAAGAGCCGGACTAAAGCTCCTGAGGGGGTTGTGGGCACAGGATCTCGGGTACCGGGTCTGCCCCATGTAATCGGAGTTGAATGCGGCTAGCTCTTTAAGTTAGGGTCCCGTTTATAAGGGTGCCGTACTATCTTGAAAACCTAAAACGGGACTCTGATTTAAATGTGGGGAACTACCCATGTGAAGCTCCAGTGTCTTTGAGTCCTTGCTTCCATTTTCCTTCTTGCGGTTGGGGCGACTTGTCTACAGCTGTGTTGCTAGAGAAGCCGTAGGCAGATTTCCTTGGAGCTTCGTAAGTCTGCGTCCCAAACTCTCAACCTTACATGAAGCTGAGTCGTGAAGCCAGACACCATGAGAAGCCTCTGGTAGCATTGGTTGTATTCTCTCACCGTGCAGTCGTAATGTTGTATCGGTGCTATGTCTGTCCTTCTGTCTTTGTCTCTGCTGCGCACAGTCCCTGAAGTTAAAGCGCCAAGCCCTAACGCCTAAACCCTAAGACCACACAGCACTAAAGCCCGGAACAAATACCTGAAATCATTAAACTTTTCGAAACCTTATGGAAGCCGTGCTCAGCTCGTTAACCCCCCTGAGAAAGCCCCGTAAGGGGAGAACGTCGCGCAGCCAAGTAACGAAGCCCAAATCTTTCACAATCTGCTCCTTGACCTTCGCCTGCTTTATTTAGGGTTTCCTACTTGCCCAGACTCCTAGGAAAACTAAAGCTTAACCTGTGGTAGTTTTGTGCTTAGAGCACCTCACAAGGTTCAAGGTTGGGCATTTAGGGGCGTTGGGCTTGGGTGTAGAGTTCAGGGTTTTGGATTGCAGGTGTTGATCTTAAAGGGTTTAGGGTTTGTGTAAGGTCTACAGCAAGCTTAGGGCATTGTGGGTTACATAGTAGTATAGCTTCATTAAGGAGCAAGGAATATTCTTGAATCCTTTTCAGGCTTCTATATTACCCCGAGTCCTTTTCAGGCTTCTATATTACCCCGAGTCTGCATTGTTATGTAGTTCCTTTTGCATAACCAAGTTGCAATGTGAGCCTAACCAGAGAAAAATGGTCACAAACGCAGGAGCTACAGTGAAGACTATACCGGGCTCTTGTTACGAAGTCAAGTTTAAGTTGCCAAAATAAGGAAACCATGTTCTTGACTATAGACCCCTATTATGGTAACTTAAACTGCAACCTTAAACGGCAACCCAGCATAGGTAGGCCGCCCAACAGCCCAAAGAAGCTCCTGTCAAAGTGCGACAGCATGGAAGCTTCCGAAGTCTAGACTAGCGGGGTCTCGAGAATCGGAATAGGGCCTTCGGACACATTGCAGTAAATCTATGTCAAGGAGCCCGAAGACAGCATTATTGTGGCTTTGAGAGAGAACGAAACCAGAGTTCAACCCTCCCGGGTCCGGTTCCAGTGTCCAATGAGCCCACATCCTCGACCCTATAAACCCTATAAGCCCTAAACCCTATAAACCCAATAAATAAACACTACACCCAACAAAACCCTATAAGCCCTAAGCCTTAAACCTCAGAAGCCCCAAAAAATAAACCCTACACCCTATAAACCCTATAAGCCCTAAACCCTAAACTCTAAACCCTAAATGCCGCATTGCTGCCTCGTCAGCAGGGCTGAAGGCTGAGGCATTCCTCATGCAAAGGGCTAGGGTTTTTAGGGATTCCTTTAAGGGATCCCTTCAGGGATCTGATAGGGCTTCCTTTAAGGGTTTCTGGGCCTTTAGGGTCTTTTTGGGGTTCAGGGCTTAGGGCCTTTTGGTGTTTAGGCGGGTTGAGGGTGAAGGGGTTTTAAAGGTTCAGGGTCAACTGAACAAACTTACGGCTTCCAAACTAAGAAGCATTCAGCCCGACACCGACGACACTCGCACATCCGAGGCTTGTAGGTACTACAGGGGCATCCATAATTCGTATAAGGCTTTAAGGTATCGGTATATTATAGCAAATTCAAAATTAATGATAGTTAATGCCCCTAAGAACCAGTATCGGCACAGGCTGCTGTCTTGTGCGATTCCGGATCGAAGGTTTCTCAGTGGATCGGAAGCTGGAGGAGACTGTGTGGCCCCAAAGCGCGGCTCCGTGAAGTCTCTACTGAACTTAGACCCTAGCAAAAATCAGAATTTTAGCTGTTTCTTTGGGATTAACGGAACCAAAGATTAAAGAATATTTCTAAGTACCACTAAGAAGTGTCTGGAAGATCAGTTGGCAGGCTAGATCTTGGGCAATCTTCTGGGTAGTTTCCTGTCATGAAACAAGGTAAGCGAAAAAAGGAACTACAATGAAGACAATAGTGGCGACTGGCTTGGGACGCTTGGGCTTTGGGCGGGGGGTTAAAGCGCGAGTTATTACTGCTAGAAGTATTACTAGTGATCTGCTGGTAGTACTGCTGTTACATGTGGCCATTCTTTTCCGGATTTCTGGCGCAAGGGCAGACGCATCCTCAACTTCTTCTCTAAACAAGACCTAATCCTCAAACCTTAAACCCCCTATCCTCTATGAGCCCTTCACGAAACATAAAATCTAACTAACGTTGACCCTTCTCACAGAAAAGAGACCTCAAGAACCGCATGAACTCTTTTGTTGAGACACTCAAAACAGAAACTCTTCAATAAGAACCGATAAACACTTTAAAAAAAGGCCCTTGTGACAGAGCCCAGGAGCTCCGACTTGAACCTGCACAGAGATCGGGTCACCTCCCAGGGAGCTGCTGGTGCCTTTATTTTGGAGGTTATTGGTCTGAGCCTTTTTTTGCACCAAAGCTGGAACCCCAAACCAAACCTTAAAGCCTCAACTTAACCCTAAACCAAACCCACACTAACCCTAAACCCTAAAACAACGATTGTAAGAAGGACATGGCATGGCGATGAAAAGGGGAGATTTGACGCGTACCCCCGATAAATAAACCCAAAACCCTGAATTCAGATCCAACCTAGGATGGTGATACTAGGGCCATTCAAGACAAGGCATTTATGAAGTAGGGGTCTACATCACTTGTTCTTAAGACCTGAGGACGCCTCAGATGCAGGCTGTTCTGCCCCAGATTAGAGTTGGGTTCTTTAGAACTAGAAAGCCCAAAACTCTAAACCCAAAACCCGCCCCCATGTTGACCTTTTTGATCCTACAAGAAATCCCGAGCTTCCCCAGAAAGCCTTGCATGAACTTCTACCGCTAACCCTATTCAATCCCTAAGCCCTAAACTCCCGAACTCCTTCCTAAACCCCAAACCCCTCAACCCTAAACCCCTAAACCCAAAGCCCTATCGAGCCTAAACCACTAAACCCTAAGCCCCTCAACCCTAAAGCCCTAAACCTTTAGCCCTAGACGTTCGTACACAGGGGCCTCAAAGACCTGGAAACCTAAATCCTAACCCTAAACCATAAACTTTGCGCCCAAAGCCGCCTTACACCCTAAACCCCAACTATGAACTCAAATCCGAAATCCGAACCATAAATTTACAACCTAGACCTTAACAATAGATCTAAGCCCTAAACCTTCACCCTCTTACTCCGAAGCCCCAACCCTCTGAAACTCCCATTGTTGCCTGCATGATGCCCTGCTTGCCCTCCTGAACCTTCACGATGAGAGCCTCGTTCTGATCCTTCGGCAGAATCCTCGGGCTTCAGGGCTTAGAGTTGAAGGGTTTAGAGTTTAGGGTTTAGGGTTGAAGGGTTTAGGGTTTAGAGTTTAGGGCTTAGAGTTGAAGGGTTTAGGGTTTAGGGCTTAGAGTTGAAGTTTTGTTTTTCTTTGCGGGCCCCTTTTCCATCAGCTGAGTTAGCCTCTAGAATTTCTAAGTAGGAGGAGAGTTGAAGGGTTCAGGGTTTCGGGTTGAGATTACATTAGGGTTTAGGACTTGCATGAGATGCCCAATTGCAAACTGTAGCAACGTACTGTGACAATGTAGGGGCAGCAGCTCGCGCACATGGACAGTATCAAGGAACCCAATTAGATAACAGTAAAGATGGTAGGTTACCTACTATATTGTGGAAATGTACCATGACAATATAGGAGCAGTAGTGGGTATGTATGATTACACCAACAACTATGCGAGGGAGAGTAATAAACCTACGTGGCTGGGCGTGTCGGGAATCAATGCAAGAGCTCTAGATTTTGACGGCCTCGGGCGGGGGTTCAAGCACAACGGTCTGCCGTGAGGGCTGTCTATTGCAGTGTTTTCTTGCGCTGGTTTACAAGGGCCCGGCATATCGGGTCGCCACGGTTACTCCGTCACTAAGTTCAAGAAGCAAAACTCTGAGGTGTTCGCATCGGAGGAAGATTTTCTCAGAGCGAAGATGCAGAATGCAGAAGCAGAGTGCAGGAATTAGGAATTGGGGCTCAGGGATGAGGGGTGGAAGGCTTTAGGGTGCGAGGTTTAGCATGCCGAGGGTCATTGTCACAGGAATGTTGAGCTTTATCGCCGTGAACTGCTCGAAGATGGTCCTGCGGTCAGCCAGCAGAGGTGCCGCAACAGGGTAGAGTACCCTTGGACCATAACACATTCTGGAGCACTTGAGGGACTCATCTGAGAGCAGCTGCAACCCCAAGTACGAGGCCTTCTCTTGCTGCAAACCCTGATATGGGAGTTCCCGAAAATAGGGGACCCTAATGTAGTACCCCAAAATAGTAGGATCCTTATTGTAAGGACCCCCCAAAAAGGCCCGAAAACGGCCGTGTTGAAGATCCTACACTCTAGGTACTAAAGTTTAGTATCTAGAGCACCTAAATGACAAGAAGAATGACACTAAAATGAACAAACGATGACAGAGCCATGTGCAAATATCGTTTTGGTGCCCCGCCCTGCCTCCCTCCGCACCCTACCAAAAATGAGAAAACATGTCAATGAGAATGCCTCGAGACATGTGCAAATTCCAGTTTGGTGCCCCACCCTCCCTACCTCTGCCCCCTACCAAACCGACAAAAACTGACGATGCCTCGAGAAGGTGCCCCGCCCTCGACAAGCACATGACAGTTTTAACGACAAGCAACTCCCTAATGACAAAAAACGAGAACCCCAACGACAAAAAAGCGACAAGGGTGAACGACAAAAAAACTGACAAAACATTCTGGAAGCCACCCCAAGATTTGCAGCAGAAGTTTGTTACAGTACTAAACACTGAATCCTAATTTTACGATCCTAAAACCCGGAACCCCACTTCCTAATTCCGAAACCCTACACGGTCCAGATGCGAGTGAGGTATGTCGGATTCTCCCATTTGTCAAAGACGGCCACCACTTTGCCCACTCGCTTCAAGGTGCTCTCCTTGGGCCCCAATTCCTGTATACGCGTTCCCTCAAAGGGACCGTTGCAGAGTTAGGCAAGGGTTTAAGGGTGTAAGAGCCTTCATAATGAGAAGAGGGCTGTAAGACGTATGATCTCTCATTATTCCGACCCCATATCTTAGATCAGTGGGTCTTCGACACATCGGGCATACGAGCTGCTGCATTCGATCTGGCAGGACATGGCAAGAATGGCAGAAGACCTGTCCACAGGATCAATGAACTTGCCAACGCGAGATACCGTAACACGTTTTCCGAAACCATAGGACAAGCAAAACGGGGGCTTGAGATTCAGTGTGCAGAGAACTGAAAGCGCCCGCTGGTATCGTGTTCAAGCCTGAGCACTGGGGCCCTGAACCCTGAACCCTAAACTCTATAACTTACCTTTGGTTAGTAGGGAATGGAGGAATGGGGTACATTGTAATTATAACTACTATTACTCCCATTCTTCCATTCCCTACTAACCAAAGGCAGGTAAACTCTATAAGCCAGAGATAAGTTTTGCAGTTAAAGGCTTCCGGTTCAGGGATTTTGGGGTTCAGGAGTTCAGGGGCTAAAGTCGTTTAGGGGTGCACCTTCTGTGCTTCAGCGTAAGGGCTCCTGCAATCTCAAGAGCCCAAGAGAGAGGTCGCGCACCCAGAAGCTCTGCCTTCTCTCCATCCACCCATGCGCCGGAGACCCTACACCACCTAAACCCTCACAGACCGAGGTGCAAAGACCTCTTCGAGGTTGGTACTCCCAGCGCCGTCACACTCGTAGAGGATACGGTACCTCAGACTATTATTAGCCATATTATTACAAGTATGTTGTTATTATGAACATTACAATCTGACTAGTATTAGCTGTATTATTAGCTATGTTATTACCATTATATTGCTATAATGAATATATATATTATTACGAGACTTTGTCGGCTCCGTGAGGTACTCTCGGCTCTTGAAGTGCACATATGTCCACAGTCTTCCAAATAACTCCAAAGGTGGCCGCAAGACTCCAAACAGTACTTGGGAATTTCCGAAAATAGGGGACCCTCATCTAGTACCCTAAATAGTAGGATCCTTATTATAAAGACCCCCAAATACGGTACCCCTAATTGTCGGAAACTCCCACTTCTGCGCCGCAAGAAAACCTGAGCGAAGCTAGAGCCGAAGAGCTGGTTATTCACGAAGAAGCACCTCAGACGGCAGCTTCTCAGTCACGTAAGGTCTACTTGGAGAATCATGGGACTTAGTAAGGTTATAAGTACCATACTTGGAGTTATTAAGTTATAAGTAGCTATAAGTACAGTTACCCTGATTATAACCCTAGTTACTAAGTCCCATGATCCGTTAAGTAGCTGAGGTTGATTTCAAAGGTACTGCCTATGGCTACAGGTCACTACGAACGACCTAAATAGATTCTGAACTCTAGCCTACAAGATAAACTCTGAGCTCCAGCCGACAAGCAACTACAGTAAGTAGCAAGGCTCCTCGAATCGAAACTGCATTGCCATGCTAGGCCATCCTGAAATCCGATCTTACAGGTCCGGCACAGGATCGATCCTGCGCCGACTCAAGTCTTACACTATGTTGGTGGTTCCTTATGATGGGTATAGTATAAAATACCACAATCCTTGTTCGAATTATGAAGGCCCCTATATCATAGAACCCTACTATAGAGTAGAGGTATACCCCAACACCCTATTCTAATTAGGGTTTAGGGGTTCTTACGCTTTAGGCTTTAAGCTTTAGGATGTTAGGACTTTTGGGTTTTAGAGTTTTAGGAATTTACGTCTTTAGGATTTAAATTTAAAGACTTTCGGATTTTCGGGGGTGTTCGGGCCTTGACTCCAAGTCTCTGTGCCCGATTTCGGAGTTTCCGAAAATAGGGGCACCTTTAAAGGGTTCCTTTCAAGGGTTACTATAAGGGTTCCTTTAAAGGGCTCTATCAGTCTATAAGGGTTTAGAGTTTCCGAAAACTAGGCGCAACTTATTTGGGGGTCCTGAAAATAAGGATTCTACTATTTAGGGTACTATATTAGGGTCCTCTATTTTTGGAAACTCCTATTTGTTCAACTCTGCATCCCAAGCCCTCAGAGCCGTTCATTGTGAGCTCCATGATACTATGGGCGCCGAAATAATTACCCGTACTATTTTGGGTGGCTTCCTTATTATATTTATTGTATAGTGGGCCCCAAAACCCTATGCTAATTATTAAGGCCGCTATATTACGCCCGATTCTGAAACCGGTAAGGGGGAAACAAGATATCTAGCTCCAGCCTTCGAGCTTTGATGGAGGGATCTTATCAGGTTTTATAGAATCCAGGGTGCAAGCCATTCAGGCTCAGGTTGTTGCGGTCAGGTTTAGCCACATTGAGGTTGAAGCTCCTCACTTTGATCAATCCGGTCCTGCCGCCTGCCTCTGCAAAAAAAGTCGACATTTCGGGGTTTGCGTTCAGGAACTTAGGTTCCCTAAACCCTAAGCCGTTGACCCTAAGGCTTCATGGCGGGTCGCATGTACAAGAAGGTCTTCGAGGGCTCCAGGTAGGATTCGGTGGTCCAGTTCTCCAGGGCGCTGCTTATCTGCCTTGGCTGGGTTACCTACCTTTGGTTAGTAGGGAATGGAAGAATGGTAGAAATAGTAGCTATAATTGTACCCCATTCCTCCATTCCCTACTAACCAAAGGTAAGAAAAGCAAAGAAAAACCCTAAAGCCTAAACCCTACTAAAGCTGGGTCAGGGCGTGAGGCTCTTAGGGCTTTGGGTCTAGGGTTTATCTGCCTTGGCTGGGTTCGGGTTTCGGGCTTCGTGTCAGGACTTGGGATGAAGTGGTAAAAGAGGGGTCCCGATTAACAGGGATTCGGAGGACACTAAAGTGCACTTATCTACATAGGATCTACAGAATCTATGAGGGGATATTCGTACTTTCTTGTCATGCTGCTTTACTAAGGACTCTCGCACGGGAGTGCAACTCAACACACCACAACCGGCATGGCGTGATAGCTACTGGCTGGCATATGTGCCATACATGACGTGGTGGTAGAGGTACTTATATATATATATGAGGTCTCAGCCGCCGGCTCTGGATCTGCATAGAAGTGGCACAGAGCACTTTTGACGTTAACGTTTACCAGTGCAAGGTCCCTTTAAATTGCTTGAGGAGCCACTCGATATTGTATTTCCATGTCCAAGACAGGAAATGCGTACAGGCGCGTCGGCAGGGTCGCGGTAACGTGTCCTGAGATACCAGACATTTGAGTTCACAACATCAAAATTAGAGTAATAGTAATAACAATGTTCATATAGTCATGATAACAATAATTACAGCAATAATAACCATTCACGGTTTAGGATTTGGGGAAAATTCAGAAGTCTTTCGGAAGCTGTCGGCATCTTGAGCTGCATAGCCGGGCTTCTACGAGCGCACAGCCCATGCGGCCGTCGCGGGGGCAGGGAATGTCCTGCATCGCGTGGATCTTCCACAGGAGCTTGGTGACCACAAGAGACATCCTAAAACCTGTCTTCGATGCCCTCGTAGGCAGACAAGCATGACACCCCGCAAGCAAAGCGCTACTTACGCATCTATGGATACGGGATTGGTGGTGCAGACCTGCATGCATTTACATATGTATGTATGCATGTGTGTACGTATGTACGTATGTACGTATATATGTATGTATGTATGTATGTATGTGTTTATATACGTATGCACGTACGTATGTATGAAGAAAAGTGTGCTTAAATGCACACTTGTATGTGTGTATGCATGTGAGTATGAAAAATCTGATGCATGCATGAGTGCATGCATAAACAATACATGCATGCATGCATGCATTCATGTATGTATGTGCGCATAGTATATGGCTGTTTATGCATGTGCATAAGTATGTGCATGCTGTTCAACCTTGACTGCATGCATATGCATGCCTGTTCAAATGTGAACTAATTACATACGAATGTTGTACACGGGCATACATGACACAGCAGGTCGCGGGAAAAAAGGGTGCAGCATCAAAGTCAAAAGGTTCTCGTTCGCTACATCAGCATTCAGAAAACACCTTCTTGCATAGTGCATACATGTATGCACGCATGCATGCGCACACACACACAGACAGACATGCATATGTACGTACTTGCCTACCTACATGCATGCATGCGCTACATGAAACCAGAGAGAGAGAGAGATAGGTAGGTATGTAGATAGATAGACAGGCAGTTAAGTAAGATTAGGTAGGATATGACAAGATACGATACCCGTTTCATTTTATGATAAGGCAGGTTGAGTTATAAGGAGATAATATAAGGCTCTCTCTCTCTCTCTTTCTCGCTCTCTCTCTCTCTCTGACTCTACAAGCCAAGACAAGACATGGTCTGATAAGATGAGGTGAGGATAAAGCAAGGCGGGATAAGACAAGGCGCAACAAGATAATGCAAGACAAGGCAGGGTGTGGTCCGGTCAGGTCAGGTCAGGTTATACAGATAGACAGACAGACAGATTATGAATAGATGGATCTATCCATCGATAGATAGATGATAGGAAGATAGGCCGGTAGGTAGATGGACAGATACCAACATCAACTCGGCAGGCTTCACCGCTCCTTGCCAATCGGGGCTTCGCCGAAAAATATGACGTCCTGGCTTGCGCAACTGCTAACCTAAACCCTAAAAACCTAAGCCGGGGCGGCTTTAGGGTCGAAGCTCTGGAGAAATTCTACGGCAAAAACGCATGGAGTTCAGGACGTAAGCGTGCAACTGCAAGTTTCTGGCCAAAGAGAGGGTGATCTACCTGAACCTTTGTCACGGGGTTTTTGCTCTCCACTCCCTCTTCGAGCTTGTGTCATGGCTGTTGTCTTTGTGTCAGATGCGCAGAACTTACCATGAACCCCAAACCGTAAAGCCCACACGAATCCAAGATGTGAGGCTACTCAGGCGGCTTCTCGCTCAAGCGTCGTGAAGCCGTGTGGTGTACTTGCTTGGGCTTTGGGGTTCGCAGCTACCATTCATAAGCCGTTTTTTGCGGGCAGCTGTCCTGTTTTCGGTTCAGAACTTGAATGGGGCTGATTGAGTGGCCCACACGACTCTGATGCAAGGTTGGAAGAGCCGTCACCCGGGCTTCCGGCAGACAACTATAGCCGGCACTGCAGAACTTCTTGGCCGGCTTCTGAACCCCTCCTAAAAGTTAAACTTTCAGCCTACTCATTATAGTTCATATAGAAACCTCAAAAGTGAAAGTCCTAAGAGTCAGCCAGAAGAATGCCAAGACTTGCCAGGATGTCGCCTCCTGGAGGTGACATCATCTACAACGCTAGGAAACCCATAGCAGCCGAACTGCGAGACTCTGCAAAAGGCCACTCTACAAACTATAGGAGTAGGAAGTAGGAAGCGACCCATCACAGCAGATTCCTCCCTTGGTCCCTGCTGTGCAAACTAAACCCTACACCCTTTCCACGTCAAACCCATGGGCAATAAAACCTTGAACCTCTCAACTCTGAGCCCTCAAGCCGTAATTAATCCTAAACCCCAAACCCAAGCCATCTAGCAGCAGGAAAACCTCAAACCCTAAAACCCAGAATCCTAAACCCGAAACTTCCTAAACCCCGAAACCACTAACCCTCGAGTCCTTTAGGTCGTAAAAGCTGGGGTTTTCTTCCCCGCTCCGCTCCTGCCAGAGAGGCGTGTTGGGGAGGCGCTGTTGGGTTTCTTTTTGTTTGGTTTAGGGATTAACAGTACACGGGTTGTTAAGGTTCAGGGCTTTGGGGTAGCACGCAAATCCCCAACCCCTCCATGACGCCCTGTCTCCTCCCTTTGTCCACCCGTCAAAATGTTCCACGTCTCTGCTGTCTGCATACTCTCCCCCTCTGTTTTACGAGGGTTGGTGTAGAGAACCCGACCAAAATTCCTACAGATATCGCTCACTAAGAGACCTTTATTTCTTGGGGCGGTTGGAGCGGGAGTGCCTGATGATGCAAACCCGCTCCCTGTCACTGTCCTCAAGCATCGAGCCCACCCTAAACCCTAAACCCCTAAACCCTAAATCCTAACCCCTAAACCCTCAACCCCTAAACCCTAAACCCCTAAACCCTAAACCCCTAGACCCTAAACCCCTAAACCCCCAAAACCCTAAATCCAGACGCCCAAACTCTGCAAAGCGCCAGCATCCCGACGCCAGCAACCCCAAGCTCCCAATCCCCCAAACCCCCATACTATAGGGGCCTTAATAATCAGAATAGGGCTCCTTTAAAGGGATCCTTCAAGGGCTACTATAAGGGCTACTGTAAGGGATCTATAAGGGTACTCTAATACTTGAATCCCGTAAAGTCTAACCTTCTAAACTCTCAAACTAGGTGGGGCTTTTAAAGCTTTTGAAATATTAGTAAATAAGATCCTCTTAAGCCCAATAAGGGAAAATATAAAATGTCCCAAAGCCCTACCTAGTCAAACCTTCTAAACTTACACCCCTTTCAAAAACAACAAAAAAACAACCTTAAACCCCCAAGACCCAAAGCTCGTGCCCTCCCCGTCCAACCCCCATACTGAGAGGTCCTTGGCTATCGAGGACCAGGTGTCCGACAGCCTAGGGAGTCTTCGAATGCAGGGTCTTGGGGGGTTGCGGGTTTAGAAGTTTGGGGTTTAGAGGTTGGGGTCGTGGGGAGTTTAGGGTATAAGGCTTAGGGTCTTGGGTTTCAGGGGTTTCGCGTTGAGGTTGCGTCGCCCATCGGTGAAGGGCTCTACCAGTCTCGACAGTTGGAGCTGTTTGCCAAGTCTGCATGGCCAGACGGAATGCAGGGGTTCTTGGACACTGCATTCAGACTCGGGAATACTCCCCCCCCCCCCCGCTCCCAGCGTTTAAGATCTAGGCAGGGAGGATCGCAGTGCTGAAAAGGTCTCACGCAGCTTGCCCCACCTACACCGCAGTCAATAGCATGACCAAATACCACCGAAAACATGCTCCCACACAAGCTGTAAGCCTTGAACCACTTAACCCAAAGCCTTAGCCAGAAGCCCTAAACTCGCTCTTTATGTAAACGCCCAGGCACAAGTAGGCCACACTTACCCCGGCGTCAAGGCTCTGGTGCCTGCTTCGCTGAGCGTGCGTAAGGCTCTAATCCACGTGGGCGAACGGGGTTAGGGGTTTCGGGTTTAGGGTTTAGGGGTTTAAGGTTTAGGGTTTAGGGGTTTAAGGTTTAGGGGTTTAAGGTTTAGGGTTTTAGGGTTCAGGGTCTAGTAGCTCAGGCTTGGCAAGCGATCAGAAAGTTCGGGGCTTCAGAGTCTTCGGGTTTGGAGGCCCAGGCTCTTGAGCCATGGGGCCTTAATGACCGATACCATTTTGGGGGCTCCTTATTACAATTGTAGTATAATGAGGCCCATTTTTTTCAATTTCAGGGTTCTGAAACCCTGAGCCCTAAACCCATAGATTTCGACTTCAGGTTTCTGGGCTTACGGATTTAGGGTTTGGGGTTTTCGTAAGCTTCGGGTCTTCCCCTTTAACAAGCTCCCTAACTTTGGCTCTGATTGCGGGCTGCAGTACTTGAGCCCCTAGACCCCGAACCCTAAACCCCCATGAACCCTAAAAGTCCTAAAGGAAGCAGGGCATGCTCGCAGACTGTCGGCCCTAAATGAAGTAATGATGTGAGGTACTCTCATCGTGACGATTGAACTCGGCAGAGACATTGACATGCTGCCAGGCCCACATATCGAGCACAATGCGCTATGCGTGGAATGCAAAAAAATGCAACCACGCAATCGCAAAACGGCACGTGGCCTCCAGGTCGTGCCTAGGCCAACTAGCTTACCATGGATGCCTATATAGGCCCGGAAAAGTCAGCATACCTGTACCCTCAAAAAAAGAAACACACATCCGACACCATTCAAGCCCTCAAAAGCCTCAATCGTTCAACATCAAGCCCTGAACAATTGGGGCCACAATCTGAAAGCTCTAGACTTCTTACATAGCACGGCAAAAGAGCGCTCTACCCTCCCCATCAGGGTCCTCAGAATCTCTTGTGTGAGGTCATTCAGCTGAGGGTCCTGCACTGAAGCAGCTTTGGGGCTCAAGGCTTCGGGCGCTTGAGATGCTGTGCACTGGCCTTTACTCTTCTGCCTGACGTTGGAGGAAGTCCCCAAAAACCCTAAACCGTAAACCCCTGAACCCTATAAACCCTAAAGCTCTAAACCTCTAAACCCTAAACCCTAACCCCTAAAGCTCAAACAAGTCTCCTTCCAGCCGGCTTCACGAAGAGCGTCTCGAGCAGCCTGCGACAAAGCAGGGTAGATCCTTAAACCCCGAAGTCGAAACAATCCACAGCCCTGAATCAAAAAACCCTAAACCCCCAAACCCTAAACCTTAAACCCCTAAACCCTAATTCCCAAAAGCCAGAACCCTGAAGTCCAAGGTTTTGCCGGTGGCACTTGGCATTGCACATCTTTGCAGGGTCTGAGTTCGAGTTTGGTTTCACGCCGGACCTGCAAACAAACAGATTATATTTTGTTGTAGCGTTATAGTATCATAATAATATTACATATGGGTAGTTGTCAAAATTATGGCCCCTTTTTGGGTACCCTAAACAATAGGTGCCGTATTATAATAGGGACCCAAAAAGGGACCATAATTTTGACAACCACCCATATTAAGCTCTACTTGTACGACATCCCGAACCCTGTGCTACGGTCCTTGGCTGGATTTGGATTCAGGTGTTTCGCTGACGAGGGCTGGGTCGAACTAACAAGCAGGTTCTTTGCAGTGGCTGAGGGCGTCCTCTGCTCAGCCGAGCAGCCCGACAGTCCCACCTTCCCTCAACCTCAAACCCGCAACCCAATCCTCTAACCGCCGAACCCTAAACTTCCCCCCTTCAAAAGCCCCGAAGTCCCATGCCGGCGTCTTCAGGCCTTCTCCTTCCGAGGAGATGCGTCCCAGCAGGCATCCTGTCTTGGACCCCAAAAAAGCACATAAGCAAAAATTAAGATAGGGATATCCCATATAACCCCTTGTAATGAAGCCCATTAAGGTAGGGATATCCCCATAAATTGCTTATGCTTACGTGCTTTTTGGGTCCCTCACTGTCAGAGGCTTTTCAGGGGCAGGGGAAAGGGGACAGCGGTGGGTTTGACAAAGCCAGAAGTGCAGTCCGCTATTCTTGGTTCTCATGAAAGATCCTACTACGTACGCGGGGTTCCAAGGTTTAGGGTGTACACCGCACCTCTTCAAGTGATTTCAGAAAATCTAAGGTAAGGGTTTCTACCAAGGTTCTGAAAGCTTTGAGAAGTTGCCAAAGTGCCCTGCCTCGAGGTCCTTTCGGAGCTCCCCCTCCCGGTGCTGCGTGGCGCGGAGTTGCTGTCGGCGTCGAGCATTTACACGCCTCGGTGAGCTGCGTTCGACTTCAAGCGTGTGTTCGGGCTCACGCACGCATCTGAAGTTCCGGTTGCGATGCAGCTGGCTTCGGAACGGACACCCGCAGCTCGTCGGTGTTACGTTCAATGCTAGGGCAATGGGGGCCGAGGTGGTTGTCATCACATCATGAATGTAACATCCTGAACCAGCAGACTCTGAACCATAAATCGTAGTGCCGAGAAGCCAAGTGAGGCGGATCGCCATCGCAATTGCAGTGTAGATCTGGGCCAGTGAGCTACGCTGCAAAACCAGAGAGGTAAGCCTCCTAAGCTCAGAACAACGAAGATTACCTATATCAGCAACGCCAACTACTGGCATGACTGCCTCAAAGGCTTCTATGCTCATCTCCCGTTAGTTAAGCTGTAGGATTTAGAGCTTTGGTTTACAACTTCTCAGGTCAAGGCTTTTAGGGTGCCATAATAGGGATCCATAGTGAAAAATAGGTTTCCTTATTATGGTAACTTAAACTCAACCCCTTAAGAACCCAGACTCCGCGAGTTCAGATAAGATCGGTTGACCACCGGGGAGCCGAAATTCCGGCTCCGCTGTTCATGAGCCGCGTGATGTTGGAGCACCCGTTGTAGGTCCAGACCTGCTTCGGGCTTAGGTGTTTCGCCACAGTTCAAGTGATCTGTAAAGGCAGAGTAAGTTGATGAAACTTCATCCGTTTCTAAAAGGGTTTTCAGCGCGACAACACTACAAGAATCTCTATGAATGCCCTTTGTTTTCGGGCAGGGCTGTCAAGTAATTCAACTGAGGTAAGCCGCAGTTGAACTTCTGAACATGCCCGAATTCACGGCACGGAGTGGGGTGGGGAGCAACTTGGAGCGAGAGTTGGGATCAGTGTAGACTATTCCCCCGAGATTTCCTGTTGTATTCTACCATGAACCCCGAAACCCTATATAGTTAGAGTTTTTGTTATAATTAGCCATCAGGAAGAAAAGGAAGCTCGATAGTTATAGTTGCAGTTATGAATGGCCGTAAAGTAAGGGACGCTGCACATGCTTCTTGCTTTGCCACTTCGCCTCCGGTTTGAGGGCTGATGTTGCCCTAAACCCCCAAACATGGGGTCCTTAAAGGAGGTGCTTTTTTTCTTGGGGGGGGGGGTTAAGGGTCCCAAAACCTTAAATAGCCTAAAAGGGAGGGGTTTTGTGGGTTAGGTAAACCCCGAGTTTCGCTCCGGATGCGGAACTCAAGGAGATTGCGAGGCTTAGGAAAGTCGCGAGAGAGCTCTCGGTGCGCGGAGGGTGGGGCTTGTTAAAGGTGGAGGAAACCAGAGACTCCAATGTCCCTGAAGGAATAGACCGCAAATTATAGTAGGATCCCTAATATAAATTTAAGGTATAGTCCTTAATATTAATTAAGGGATATTGGAGTCTCTGGGAAACATGCGAGTCTTCCAACTGGAGGCTGATGCAGATGTCTCCGATAGAGAGCACAAAGGCTGCACACTCTATGTGAGGCTGGAGCCTCATGTGCTCCACGTTCTAAATCAGGCTGAATCACAATAGCTGTGGGGAGGACTGGGGGGGGGGGGCGGGGTGGCATTGATCAGCCTTAAACTTATTGCCCACTGGGCGCACTATTTTGTGGTTGCTTTTTTTCNTGCAGCGATAGCTTGACGAGTTGATGGTGTACGAGCCGTCTGTTTTCACGGTGGTGGAAGGGAGGGGAGGGGGAGGGGGGGGGGGGGGGGGGGGGGGGGGGGGTGGGGTGATACCATTAATCTGTAAACTTGAAGCTCCATAGCAGTTCCTTTTTGGGAAGTACCTTATAGGATTCTAAACACGAACCCTGGAGCCTTAGGGTAAACCTGAAGCACCAACACCAACTCCTGGCAGTCCGAGACGCTATAGCCACTGTAACTGCGGCCAAGAACTGCCTAGGTTCATTGGTAGCCATCACCAACTTTATAGGTGAAATCAAGCAACTACAACATCCCACAGGTACCGGAGATGCTTCCTCGTCATCGTTCCGATGCTTGCGAATGCTATCGTTGACTCTTTGTCCATGCGGTTCTTTAGTTCAGCAGAAGCCGAACCCGATAATATGGCCAAAGCATATTCCCGAAACCTCCGCTTTGTTAAGACCCAACGGCAGGACATCTCGGGTCGCTTGCATCCTAGACCCTGTGGGCAAAAGAGCGTCCCAAACATGTGGCTTCGCTAAGTCTAATACAGACTCGTAAAAATGCCAACCGCGTCTGTTCATGTGGGCCGCGGCCGGGGCACGTAGCGGTTGGTTTGATGACTTCGCAGCAACAGGAAGAAGCGCGATTTCATGACTCGACGAGGTCTTTGCTAAGGACGCCCTTGTCTACAAGAGTTCCTTGTGCAAGCAGATCTGGCACATGGGCATGAACAACAATCCGCTGAATGGGATAGACGGAGGGTGGAGGATGGGTGGCTAGCAATGCTTTGCAAACATATGGACATATCGCTCTACACTTAGAGCATTAACTCAAAAACTGATGCTGGAACATATGTGCCAGAGGTTCAGATCCCCCAAAGTCCGAAGAGAAAGGGTTGAAACGCCACTTGAGGAACGTCCGCCCCTTTCGGTCCAAGGTACGCCAAAAGCCAGGCCACCAAAGGGACACGCAAATTCATGGTTATATGAAGCAGCTCGTACCGAAGGCCTGAAATCGGCAATTCCATAACAAGGGCTTCTTGGCTTAGGGTGATAAAGGTTCCGGGTTCAGACAAGGTGTCCACTTCAACCTCGGTTCCGAACGAAGCTTCCAACGAAGCCCCAACTTTTCCCATCGACTGGAGACAAGCACTTGTGCTACACAGTCGTCAGCTGAAACTTCTCTCATACTCTTCTCCATGTACGAATGCATGTATGCATATATATATATATATGCCTGTATGTATGCATGCGTGCAAGTATGCACTTATGTAGCCTTTTTATATGTATGTGCGCCTGTATCTATGTCGGTGTTTGTGAGCCCTAAACCCTATAAACCCCTAGACCCAAACCCCTAAACCCAAAACGCCGAAACCCCTTAACCCAAAACCCTCAAACCCATTAACCCAACCCCCCTATACCAAAAACCCCAAGCCCTAAACCCTACGTGAGCCGGGCGGCCGATGCGGGCGTAGCCCTGAAAGACCTGCCTCCGCAGCTTCGAAAGCTCGAAGCTTCGGATCTTTGGGGCTTTACTTGAAGGGTCATGGGACTTAGAAACCAGGGCTCCTTTAAGGGATCCTTTAAGGGATCTATAGGGTTTAGGGTTTAGGGTCTAAACTTGTACTTAAAGCATCCTAGAAGCCGTACTTATAGGATCATGGGACTTAGAAACCATGGTTCCTTGAAGGGTTCTTGAAAGGGCTCCTTAAAAGGGATCTATGAGGGTTCTATAAGAGGGGCTTTTCGGACTACTTGAAGGATCATGGGCCTTAGTAACCAGGCTTATAACTAGGGTAGCTGTACCTAGAAACTACTTTTAACTCCAATTAAGGTACTTACTGTTTTTAATTAAAAACAGTCTGCAGCGATCATGTGTTCCAGGTGTCACTGGAACCTGTTATGTGTTTGATGTTTCTGAGTCCCTTGAATCTTCTTGCCAATGGCTATTTGGCACGAGGTACGACAAGCCAGTAGGCGAAAGCGCTTACCGAAGAAAACGATCCTTCTGGGGTTGAGTGCCTCTCAGTAGTTAGTGACCTTACTCACTAAGTCCCATGATCCTTTAAGTCGGGCTCGGGGTTTTCGTTCTTTAAGACTTTAGGTCTGGGGCTGTAGGGCTTTTTGAATTTCAATGGATAGAATTGGGGCAGGGCTGTATGGCCGCCCGGGGTTTAGGGTTGAAGGGTTTAGGGTTGAGTGGCGGGGGTTTACTTTACGGTTAAGGGTTGTGCATCCCTGTTTGGTCGGGTAGTCGGCAACGAAGACTTCGGTGCGGTGGGTTCGGGCTACCCCCGGCTGAAGAAGTCTGGCTACTGTACAGGCTTCTCAAGTCTTAAGGCGAAAATTGGAGGCTTATCAGATTCACGGAGATTTCCGGGCAGGGGCCGCGCAGCGGGCAATGACTAGAGGTTGATGATTCAAGAGCTCTCATTCCCTGTGAGTTCTGGTCCTGAACCCCTAAACCCTTTCAACCCTAAACCCTAAATCCCTAAGACCCTAAAACCCTAAATCCTAAGACCCTAAACCCTAAATCCTAAAACCCTAAACCCCTAAATCCAAACACCCAAAAACCCTAAACTCCTAAACCCCAACACTTCTGGCGAGTCCAAGGCTCGATGCCGGCACTTCCAAGCCGGCACCATCTGAAGAGAAGACTTCCTCAAGAGGGTCTTAAAAAAGGCCTTTAGAATTGGAATAGGGTTCCCTATCAAGGGGTCTATAAGGGTTACTGTAAGGGCTGCTATAAGGGGTTTATTGTATAAGGGCTTTCATAGTTAGAATAGGGTTCCCTTTAAGGGGTCCTAAAGGGGTCTATAAGGGATCTATAGCAGGGTTCTATGATATCAGAACCTTAATAATTAGAATAGGGTTTGGGGGTATTGTACTATATTTATAGCAAGGAACCACCCAAAAACCCTATTCTAACTATTAAGGCCCCTACATCAGGGTTCAGGGTTCTGTGGGAGGATCTGCTGCTACCTCTGGACCAAGGGTTTCTGAGCTTGTGAGGTCTCAAGGCTTGGGGGCTTCGAGCTTCCGTTGCCGGGGCTGGGGGTCTTTAAGCCCGCAGTTGTGAACCCCCCCCCCCTCAAACATACTGGGGTAGATATGTATCAATAAAACTGCTGAGGGCTCCTCAGTGCAACTTTAGTATACTATGCCCTAACACCCCATTGGACTTCGCCCAACGTATGGGTTGTTTGACCCCAAGACAAACGTTTACAAAAAGCCCTAACACCCAAAGGCAAAAACTTGAAAAGACAGCCCAAGAACCGCAACCACAGCATCGAGAGCCCCAACCATTATGGTTCTTAAGCCCACTTTGCAGCCTAAACCTGCACCTTAAACCCCCAAACCTTCAAGCCCAAACTCCGAACTTCAAGCCCCCCCACAATAAAACTCCCTAACACCAAAAGAAACGCCCCAAAACCCTAAAACCAAAAGAAACGCACCAAAACCCTAAAACCCAAAGAAACGCCCTAAGACTCTCAAGCTTCCTCTTAGCCGAGGCTCGATCTGCGCTTCCCCTGCCACCCGAAAGCGAAGGGGAGCCTGTCTTCAACCGGGCAGAACAGAGGTTCCAACGTTAAATCCTCCTGGTACCATCTGGGTGGTTGTCAAAATTGTGGTCCCTTTTTGGATCCCTATTATAATACGGCACCAATTATTTAGGGTACCCAAAAAGGGACCTTACTTTTGACAACTAACCATATTAGAGCCCTGAAAAGGAACCCGAATATGATTAGTGAACCGGGCCCAAAAAAGCTCAAACCACTTTGAACCCTTAACCTTCATGGTAACACATTAAGGACCCTTAAAGGAACCCTAATATGATGAGTGCCCAACAAAGCTCGACTTTTCTAAAATAGATCGAGTATAAAAGCCGAAAGCTCTCCCATTGGCTATCGAGGGAGCTGTCGGGGTATCCAGGGCTGGCCAGCCGGATCCGTAGACTTGAACCTTTGGCTTCGGGTTCAGGGTTTATAGTTTTTTTTTGGTTTCGGGTTTAAGCATTGTTATTTTAAGGGCTCCTGCTTGACTGCTTCAGGGTTTAGGGTTTAGGGTTTATAAGGTTTCGGGCTTTGTCAGGCTTGTTCAATTCAAGTCCTTCGGGTAGGGTAGGGCTTTCGATTAGTGTTTCGGCTTTTGGCCTTGATTTTTTTGGCCTTGATTTTCGCAGTGGGGGTTTTCGGTTTAGGTCTTGTTTGAAGCCTCTCAACAACTCCTCTCGATGGCAATTACATATTGCGTAGTCTTCGGTGAGGAGCTCTCTAAGCCCCTAAACCCTAAATCCCTAAAGCCCCAAAACAGTAAACCCGTAAAGCCCTCAAACCCTAAGACCCTAAACCGACCACTTTGGTATCGATGGCTCATCTCAGCGGCTTCTCAGGAGCTGCACTCTATTAATGTACGGGCTTTAATAATTAGAATAGGGTTTGGGGCGCAGTATACTATAAATACTATAAAAAAAACATAATAGGGAAGCCCCGAAATAGTATAGATATTATTATGGCCCGCTAGTGTGGAGCTAGGGCATACTCCTTTCCTCACTGCAGTTAACGAGTGTGACATTTCCAGGTTAGGACCAGCCTGGGGGTTGGGGCCTTCTTTCAATGGATCCAGGTGAAGGTCTAGTGTTTGGGCATCTAGGGTTTGGAGTTTGGGCTTTTGGCCCGGCACTTTTACTGTTGCAGCGGCCATGGCATTTTAAATTTTCGCTGTAGCAGGACTTGTTTGGGCCACTCGTTTCCTGGACCGAGGCACCCAAAACAAGCAACACGCAGTTCACGCTTACGGTTTAGGGTTTGGGGCCAGGAAAGTTCAAGGCTTTAGGTTTCAGGGCAATCAGACACTCCATCCGATGGCTTCACAGGCGTCATAGTCAGAGGACATGGCAAATCGAGGGGATTCGTGGCTCACAACTGTGACGAGAAAACGTGTGACATAGGGGCTCCCATAAATAGAATAGTCCCCGAGGCATGGAGTCCCGGAGTAATGCTCAGCTGGAGGGGCGTATGGCATGTCGACGACGGACATCTTAAGCAGAGACGACTTGCTCAGAAAGTGCTTGTTGCACCTCGGCCCACGGCATCAGGATCTGACATTCAAGGATTTCGAAGCATCAGGGGTCCCTGGGCTGAGGCTCCTATCATGCCAGGTGGGACTTAGGCGCACCTCTTTTTCTGAAACTCTTGCTCTGCTGCTGAGAACCTGAAACGACATGAACATGGCAATGCATAGGCTCGAAGCTGCTACATTGAGCTTGCGAAGCCAACGCGTGAGCCCTGGACAGCCCAGTGGGCCAATCAAGCTTCATTCCCTAGCGTACAGATCACCCTAAGGGTCCATGTACATACCTGTCACAGACTTTGGCAACAAAAGCAAAGTCTAGCTGAGTCTAGCTCCAATGTAGATGCCCTACAATCACAACATAATAATACCACATAGAGAATGTAGGGTTCTTGATTCCGAAGCTGATCGCAAAGCGCTCGGCTGGGTGGTTAGATACTACAGGGGCCTTCATAATTAGAATAGGGTTCCTCTAAGGGTTCCTTTAAATTGGTCGAAAAGGGATCTATAGTAGGGTTTCTATGATAAGGGATTAGAATAGGGTTTGGGGGTATATTATACTATAATTATAGCAAGGAACACTAAGGAAGAGTATTGGTAATTATTTAGGTTCCGAAGCAAAACCACACTTTGGAGTTCCTTGTTTTTCAATTTCCTTTTGACATTCCCTTCATAGGGTTTAGGACTAGGAAAAAGTCTGAAATCCGGCCTCACCTCAGAAATTGCATGCGCCGTAGCACTTGAACCTTCCCTAAAGGCTAACCTTTGGGATTGAAAAAAAGGGATTATGCTTAGTATACCAATAACTACTACTACCCAGAAAGGCTAAAGGCTATCCAGGCTGCGTTGTCGGCGCTGCCCCGAAACCAGGCCCGATTCTGGGTCTTGAGGCCTACACCCACAGATGCGAAGCCCTGGAAAGACCGTACAACTGGGGGCATTCATACGGGAGCCTCCGAAAATTAGGGGTACCTTACTTGGGGGTCCTTATAATAAGGATCCTACTATTTAGGGTACTATATTAGGGGTCCCCTATTTTCGGAAACTCCCATATTCGAAAGCGGAAATCATACGAGAATTGCATTAAGGCGCTCTAAAGTGATACCAGTACTTTTACTATTACTAATCATCATTCAGGCTCCCATAGGAAACCCAAACCGCGAAACCTTAAACCTGAACGAAGACTATTGCTATATTCATTGAGGCACCCTGCTGCCATCCTGCTCGTCAAGTACAGAAGGGGAGCTAAAGGTTTCCTTTAATGCTATGTAGGTTATAATGGCCCGAAAAAGTTTAAGCTTACCGACTCTACCACTCAGAGCCCTTATAGGACCCATTTAGAAACACTTGTAGAAACCCTGTAATTGGAACCCTTATAGAACTATGTAGAACCCCTTTTGGAGGCCACAATTCGAGGACCGAGGCGCAAGTAGAGAACCAGACCCTTCTCGCTGCTGCGAGCTTGGAGGATGTAGAGAGGCCTCCGTAGCCTCCGTTTTTGCACCAAAAGGTGTGGGTTATAGGGTTTTTAGGGTTTAGGGTATAGCGTTATAAGTTGTAGGGATTAGGGTATTATAGGGTTTAGGGTATCGGGTTACGGGGTGATGAGCTCTAGGGTCACGAGGTTGTGCAGCCTCGTTCAGACTGAGGGAGTGCTGGAGCGCTAGGAGTTCCTCTTACAGGTTCTGTGGGGTTACCATAAGTGTTCCTAATAAGGCTTTATGCAATGGCTGCCATTATACACTAGAATGAAAGCCTCAAGGCTTTCCTTTAGCAGTGTTCCGTTACAAAATGCCTGTCTTCTTACAATAGAAACTACCGAGCCACCATGTTCATCCCGCAGTCACTGTACCACACGGGTCAGAACCGGGTTTTGCAGTGGTGTATATATAGGAGGGCACTCAAAGAAATACAAGGCTTGTGGTGTTCAAGGTGTAAGGATGTATAGGCCTGAATAGGTAGCCTTATTTGGGTGAAGGGTATGTATCAGAGGCACCTTGAGTCACAACCCAGCCTTGAACTACCCATGAAAAAAGGCTACCGCAATTACCTGCAGGTAAACCTTCACTTGGGAGGGTGATGTCAGCTGCTTAGAGTTCGAGGGCAATGTCATGGTAGATACACCAGACGTCGGGACCCAAGCGAGTGTGCCTCATCATTGCTGGCACGACGAGCAGAAAAGCCTGAGGATTCAGGGCGAACCTATAGGCTCATGGGACTTAGTAACTCGGGTTATAATTAGGGTAACGATACTTATAACTACTTATAACTCCAATTCAGGTCCTTGGGCCATACTGACTACGTCACATCATCCCCCAAGTAGACCCTAAACCCTAAACCCTATAGATCCCTTTAAGGAGCCCTTGGGAAGGTATCCCCCGCAACAGCACCCCTTTCACCCTTTAAACATGGGCCCAAAACCCGCGAAGCCCACTATCTCAACATCTGAAACCCACGGTTTAGGGTTTAGGGTTTAGGGAAACTCTGAAATCTCTTTCGAGATGAGTGCTGGATCCGGCACTAGCGAGCCCCACGACCTTCATCAGAGCTTCTCCGGCGCCCCTTACTTTAGGAGTACAGCTTTGCTGAAATGGGGCTTCTTACTCGGCCTGTTTAAGGAACGTACGTCAAATTTCGTAGGATCCCTAAACTGATTTAAAAGTATTTTCCATAATTGAAGGATGTTGGAAGGCCTGGGTATTCCGTACTTAACACACCTTGACAGTGGGCTCCCCGGACCTGATCACGCCAAGGCTCCATGATGTGGAAGACGATGGCGGAAATGGCGTAATAGATATTCAGCGTGCAGCTGGTCAGCGAATCCTGGGTTTTAGGGTTTAAGCTTTCGGGTTCGAAAATAGAGTTTAGGGTTTGGGGTTCAAAGTTAGGGGTACCCGGAACCCTGAAGCCCCAAGACGCCCTCATCTGGGGAAGTCTCGAGTCCTTGAATGTGGTATCCACTAGCTTTCAAAACACCGGCGAACCCAGAGAGCCCTTAATGAAGGAATATAGATCCTTTAAGGGTTCCTTTAAGGGATGTATAGGGTTTGGGGTTTAGGGGATTCGAATACCCCTTAATTAAGGAATAAAGCTTAAATAATAATAGGAAGCCCCTTGTGATTTAAGGTATATTGCTTAATTAAGGGGTATTGGGCTCTCTGGGGAAATAAGTACTTCGCATGCTCCGCGGTCCTTAAACTCTACTATGCAGGCCTTCATAATTAGAATGGGCATTTGGGGTATATCATACTATAACTTTAATAAGGAACCCCCCCAGAATAGCATTGGTAATTCTTTAGGCCCCTATGTTACCCGAAACCCAGCTATATAAACGTTGAAACCCTCCAAATCCCCAAAGCCTGCAAAGCCTTCCGCCCTCCCCAAACCGTAAGACCCCGAAACCCTAGAGCCAAAACCCACCCTACGCCTCAAAGCCCGGATCTCGAACACCCGAAAACCCGCAGCCCAAATCCTCCTAATTCCGGAGCAGGACCTGTAGTAGGGTTTATAGGGCTTATAGGGTTTACAGGGTTTATAAGGCTTATAGGGCTTTTAGGGTATTAGGGCTTATAGGGTTGATAGGGCCTTGGGTTTTTGGGTTTAGGGTAGCCCTAAAGACTAAACAGCAGGAGCTTCTGTCCCCTAAAACAGACCGCGAGCCCTAAACCCTAACACCCTGGTCCGCAAAACCCTGAACCCCTAAACCAACACTGCACCCCAAAATCCAAAGCACCAAAGTCAACCCAAGACCCTAAATCTTAAAACCTCACCTAAAACAGGACCCTAAAACCCTAAACCCTAAACACCTACTAAAAGGGCTTAGGGTTTAGGGTTTAGGGTTCACGGTTTAGGGTTTAGGGTTTACTAAAAGGACCTAAAACAGGAGGGCTTTGGGATGCTTAGCAAATCTTTCTTTCCGGGTCTCCGTGGGGACCTCGAACTCTCGGCATATGTCCTCGGACCAATCGGAACTTCATTGGCGTAGCGTATTCGTAGAGGTGTAGCGCTTAGAGTTGAGTTTGGGGGTGGGGCTTAGGGTTACATTACGGTGTGAGGGTAGGCTTTAAGGATGATGTAATTCGGCTTCGGGGGTCTCAAGCCTACAGCTGAAGATGATACGATTTACATTTCTGATGCGTGCCCTGTTCCTTAGCAGAAGGTTCAGTTGCGACAAGTGCGTTATTTCGGTGGTTTAGGGGAAGCTTAGGGCAGCTCGAAGTTCAGCCAATGCAAGGATGTAGGAATCGAAAACCCCACATCTCAGCACCCTAAGAGAGGGGCCTGCATGCGATTGCGGATCCGGTAGACCAAATACATAGGGACTCTAGGGGAAAATCATAACAAATTATTGCGAGCCCTCCATATTATTCTGCCGGCATGCCCTGACCCTTATTGAGACAGAAGGGACCGCACGCACAACGAAGAAAGCCAATCAATAGCTGACACATTGACCTGCCTGCCATCTCGGGAAAGCATCAGCAATGAACAACCTCTTCCAACCTACCTCCCTTTCGTGCTCTTCTTGGGATAAATAATAAATACCTGGGCAACCCTGTTGGCCGCATATTTCCATCTATGGGACATTTGCAAGAGAGCTCAAGGGAAACCCCAGCGTCAAGAAAAGCGTTTAGCTCGCACATCCATGGAGTTGATTGCCGAGCTTCTCTGCCGTATGGGTGGTTGTCAAAATTATGGTCCCTGTTTGGGTCCTTATAATAGCACGGCACCTATTATTTAGGGTACCCTAAAAGGGACCCACAACCACCCGTATGTCCAGCGTGAGCTTAGCAGTCGAGTGCGACGTCCCAGGCTACAAACTTGATTCGAGCCAGCATTGCTAGATCAAACATTATGACCTAGTCAGTATCAGTATATGTCAAACAGACACTGCGTTTGTTCAAACCTTCTTCTCAGCCCAAGTGTCGCACATGCCGGAGGAGTTGGTGTAAGCACGCCAGCCCTCACAGGTCACACAATCCTTGGAAAACAAAGGGGCTGCTTTTGGAGAACATATCGAGAAAGAGAATGAACGATGCCTTTGCTGTATATTTCCGGCAAGGCCGTACTATAGAGGCCTTAATAGTTAGAATAGGGTTTTGGGGCCCATTGAACATTGTATAATAAGGCCGAATGTCAGTTGTATTATAGGGGCCTTAACAGTTAGAGTATGGTTTGGGGGCCCATTATTCTATATTTATAATAAGGACTTTCCCCCCCCCCCCAAAAAAAAAAAGTATTAGCTTTCCCTATGAAGCTCTGCCTGATTGGATGCCGGGTGCCCTGCAGCCCCCACACGATGTGAAGCGGAATTCTTGTGAGCCCCAACAATTTCACCCCGAACATACAATCATCCTAAGGGGCCCTGTGCACACTCACCGAGAATCACTACATCATGTAAATCCATCCTACCCCATGCAGGGTATGGTTTTTTTTACTAAGATCCCCATAATCAATCCGACTTTATGCACTCGCCAAATTTAGGTTTAATATGCTGCCTCATTTTCGTACTGGAGGACCCCCGATGAGCCGAATAATCCAGACCCCTGATTAACGAACACCGCTTCATAAGAAGTTTTATAGAGGTGCTAATGTCAAGGCTCTTTAAAAACCAGGGGTCTACATCACCTGAACCCTAAGTGATCTAAAGAAAAAGCATTCAAGGTGCAAGTGGGCTTCCGGTGTTTTGCGCGCTCGGTGGTGTCACGGCGGGGTTTCGGTCTCACGGATTGAGGTTTAGGGTTTCGGGCTGGGCACTTAACAAGAAGCTCGTCCGTCCTGGGAGCTCTAGAATAGCAGGATCCTTAATTTGAGGACACCCTCGCCCCAAAGAAGAAGACACCTCCAATTGTAAGATGCTATCCAAGCTGCGCCAACTTCGGAAGAGAACTCCTTCCCTGGATCACAGCTGAAGTCTAGTATTGACATATCGATGTCCACCGTGGCGATGCCCCAGAAGTACCTGAAGGGCTTAGGGCGTATAGGGTTTAGGATTCCGAAACAACTTTAATTGATTAAGGATCATAATGCCCTGAATGTTCGGGGAACTATCAGAGTAGCTGATGCGACAACGACCCGCAGCGATCTCTTTTGGCATTCGTGTGCTTCGCGCGTGGGGCATTAGGCTTCGGGGTTTAGCGCTATGGTCCTTCTGCCGAAACCAAGGCAAGTTCCATTTTTCTTGTTAGAGCGACAAAAAAGCACAGCATTCATACCTCTTTAGACGTTGTGGCTCGGAACCTGATGTACCCCTCATCGTGATGAAATCCACAAGCCCGCTTCTTTGCCAAATGCCCCAGACCCGAACACCAAAGCCACAAAGACACGACAGGCTGGATGAGGGAACCAAAATGCAGCCCGTTCAAACCTCGACAAACTGCCAACTTGAGGTTTGAAGCTTCATCAAATCTTGCGGTGTGTATGGTGCGTTTCCCCAACATAAAGAGGCCTCGTGCCGGATTCTGCCGTCACGATGGGCCGATTCTCTGGCCAGCCATAGGGCGCGGTGACCTCCAATGCTTGCATTCTCGACCCTGATCGCCCTGGCACCGACAATAAACGCTTAGGGTTTAGGGCTTAGGGGTTTAGGGCTTAGGGTTTAGGGTTTAGGGGTTTAGGGGTTTAGGGGTTTAGGGTTTAGGGTTTAACTTGAAGCCCTGTTCCTCATGCATGGTTCGAAGAGTCTGATTCACTGAGGTTCCTTTGAAGGGCCAGGGCATGTGTTTGAAAGGGGTCCACTCCTTGAACAAGCCGCGGGGGGGCTTTTCCTTACACAAACACACAAGTTGCAACAGACGCAAACATGACAGCTGAGCGGTTCACCGGAAATCATCAGAAGCAAACGAGCCATAAAGACAAACATACTCGTTTCAACAGAACGACGAAGATAAATACTAACAACATGCTCCTTCCATAATTTAAGCAAAGCGGCGACAACAACTCGGATTGAATAATCCGTACATTCAAAGACAACATGGACCCGCGAAGTGTCCAAGTTCTTTCCGAGCATCGTTTGGCGGCGGCGGTCCCATGGAAGGAACTGGCGTCTCACGCGTGAACGGAACGGAGAAGGTGACCATTTCAATGCCTGTCCAGCGATTCGGTCGCAGAAGAGTTGGAAGGATCAAAGACCTCTCTCACTCTCTCTCTCTCTCTTTCTTTGTCCTGCTCTCTATCTGTAATTCTGTGTACATTGTTTCTTTGCTACTGTTAGCTGTTGTTAGTTGTAACTATCAAACAACAAATCTTGTTGATGTTGCAGCAGCGGCAACAGCAGCAGGAGTGGCAGTGGCAAAGGCAGCGGCAGGAGCAAGAGCAATCGTCGCAGCAGCCGCAGTCGTCGTAGTAATTAGTCGTCGTAGTAGTAGTAGCAGTAGTAGTAGTAGTAGTAGTAGCAGCAGCAGGAGTAGTAGTAGTAGTAGTTGTCGTCGTCGTCGTTGTCGTCGGTTTGTGACTCTTCATATGGGCGGGATGACTGCATGTGGATGCATTAGGTTTGGGCTGCGGACTCGGGCGTCTCACATGAGGCAGAACCCTGTTCTGCCTCATGTGAGACGCCCGAGTCCGCCAGAACACCTCCCAACGTCAAAACCCCTGATTCTTACCTTCTCACTGCCATACCGACCCTGAGCTTCGTCTGCATCGTGAGGGTACGGGCCGAGCTCTCAGCTCAACCCTCATCAGTTTGGCAAGCTTACAGGCCCGAAGCCGGACATGACCAGCTAAACCCTAAACCGCTTAACCATGCAGTCCTCATTCTCCATAGTAACCCTAAGCCCTAAACCCAAGCCCTGGACCCTAGTTCTGAACCCGACGATCCCAGGTCATACCCTGGCCCGCTGATTGCAGACAGCACACCGCCGGCACCGGCGTCGTTGTACGGCTGGCCCCAGTACTTGGTGCAACCAAGCTCTCTAGCACAATTTACAGGTTCAGAAAACAAAGGCACCAAAACTCAAATCCCAGACAGCAGGATCCGCATCCTGCAGATCCCATCAATAAATGCCTATAGTCTCCATTGTAAATCCGTTTTGGGTTAGCCTTTTTCGGTAGGATCGTGTCATTGCCTTTATGGGTAGGTAGGATCATCTCATTCGATTTTGGTTAAACGGTTAAACCCAAAACAGGAAGTACCATGGAGACACAAAGTAACCCGATACCCCAAAACCCTTTGGGCTCAGGAGTCACGCGAGCAATCTTTTTTGACCGAGGCGGCGGTCATGATCAGCGCGCCGTGGTTGCACCACAGCACCGGTGAAACGCCAGGGGGCCTTGCTGAGGCCACTTGTCTGTCTCCCGGCTCAAAAGGTGCCATTTCTCACCCGCGGGTGGACGGCACAAAGTGAAACTGCACCNGGTTGCACCACAGCACCGGTGAAACGCCAGGGGGCCTTGCTGAGGCCACTTGTCTGTCTCCCGGCTCAAAAGGTGCCATTTCTCACCCGCGGGTGGACGGCACAAAGTGAAACTGCACCCCGGTGCGCCTCCCACTCTAAAAGCGCTCCCCACCGACAGGCCGCAGAGCGGTTGCCTTCCGCGCTCAGCGCCACCCTTTGGACAAAAGGGCTTGGCACTGGTGCACAAAGTGAGGGAGGCGTGGGAGGGCCGAAATGGTCAGCTGTTGCNAAAAGGGCTTGGCACTGGTGCACAAAGTGAGGGAGGCGTGGGAGGGCCGAAATGGTCAGCTGTTGCTGCACCAGCAGTGCGCGAGCCTCGTCAAGGTAGATGCGGCATGTTTTCTGGTCCGCCCACCTACCCATAATCATCGTTGCCTCGAAGTTCTGGCAAGTTTGCCAGTGAAAGGTGGCACCGCCACGGCGCAGGCCGTAGGGAAGGAAGGTGCCTTCTTCCAAACCTAGCGAGCTCGAAAAACTTGCAACGAAGAGTCGATGATAGGCCCATCAGGCGACCACTGTGACAGGGCAGAGGGAAGTACCCTGCACAAAAAAGGGTCGTAAAGTGAAACACTCTGGGCTCT